>VZRI01002439.1:55052-67986 GCA_013397515.1 Upupa epops | reverse complement strand
GTTGGAACTGGATGATCTTGAAGGTCCCTTCCAACCTGACCCATTCTATCAATCTGTGATTGAAGAATGGGGACAGCTGCAGCTGTGGAGCATCTCAAAGCTTCAACAGCATCACTGAATGCCTTTGGTTGGCAGAGATCTTTAAGATCATTGGAACTAGATGATCTTTCAGGTCCCATCCAAGCCAAACCACTCTATAATCATTGTTCAATCTTCACCCCAGCACTGTCAGCTCATCCCTAAATCATTAAACCAACAGGGCCATAAAAGAAACCACCAGCAACTAAAGGGGTAACACAATACCGTGGATGACTCTAAACCCAGAGCAGCACTGCAGTGGGTAAAGCTGGCACATCAAAGGTGAGGCAGGACGTGGAAGGGTGCACCTAATCCCAAACAGCTTCCGTGCCAGCATCTCGCCTCCACAACACACCTACAGGGCAGGCTTAGCACACGGGGACTAAATGAAGGGGATAATACAGCCTGCTCTTCAAGCAGGCATCAAATTCATGTTGGGTTGGCTTAGACAGGTGAGAGGAGTGAGTAATCTGGTGTAGTCTACCCGTAACTGTGCTGAGGGCACCTGTGCCCACTGTTGCATCAATCATTGTGGTCTCTTGAGAATTAAATAGAGACCTGAAGGTCACCCCACTTCTCTGACTGACTCCACTGCAGGTTCATCCGGAGCTTCTTTCTCTCGTGAAGAGAACTGAACTCTCCTCCTGGCTTATTTTGAATCACAGAATTGCTTAGGTGGAAAAGGACTTTCAAACTCGAGTCCAACCCTGACCCCAGCTGGCCCAAGGCCACTGCTAAACCCTGTCCCTGAGCTCCAGATCTCCATGACTGTGAAACACAGCCAGGGATGGCAATTCACCCCCCTCCCTGGGCAGCCTGAGCCAAGGCCTGAGGACCCCTTCCAGGAAGGAGTTAGTCCTCATGGCCAACCTTAACCTCCCCTGGTGCAGCTTGAGGCCGTTTCCTCTTCTCCTGTCAGTCATTTAGTGCCACTTTCTGCAACCCCTTAGAGTTCTGCAAGGCAGGCAGCTTCTGCCCAGGCACCTTCTGACCAAGACTACTAACATTTTGCTTTGTAAAACCATCTTCTACAAAACCACGGGCTGTCTGGGAGCCCACAGCCACGCTGCCTCACGCCCAAAGCTGTTCCCACCACTGCACTGGGTACAGGCACAGATCCCAACCCAGCACCCTGATCCATCCTTCAAACAACTCCAGAATCTGCTGGCAGAAGATGTAATCGATGAAGCATCTTCAAGAGGAGCAAAAGCCAACTACTGTGTGCAAACCCTGCCACCACTCTATCCACTGGAGGCAGAAAGCCTGGGAATCTCCTGGAGTGCTGGGATACTGGTGCTTTTAATATGAACTGGTGTGAACAACCACGTTGGAGCATGTTGGTTCATCTGAGGATGAAACACTTCACAGAAGTGCTTTGGGTCCCCCAGCACCCGAGCCCAGGGATCGCAGGGTTAAACAGCACGTGGTGAACCAGCATCTTGGGCATACAAGTGAATTCTGTCTGTGCTGGGGACAGACACTGCCAAGCTTTGTTAGTGCTTGCAGCTCTGCCCTCCCATGTGAGGGTTTAATCAGGGTACAAACTCCTACCCCACATCTCTGGGTATCACAAGAACCTTCAGCAGTTGGATCCCCTTCCCCTGGGCAAGAGCTGCTGCTGGAGAAGCCCATCACACACACACACACAATCACTGAGGCTGGAGAAGCCCTCTGAGCTCATCCAGCCCAGCCCACGACCTAACATCACCTCAGCAGCCAGACCAGGGCACTATGGGCCACAGCCAGGCTGTCCTTCAACTCCTCCTAGGATGGGGACTCCATCAACTCCCTGGACAGCCCAGTCCAGGCTCTGAGCACCCCTTTCTGTGAGGAAGGGCTTCCTAACAGCCAACCTAACCCTCCCCTGGCAGCTTCAGGCCCTGCCCTCTCATCCCATCACTAGTTGCCTGGGAGAAGAGCCTGACCCTCTCCTATCTTCTACAGCCTCCCTTTAGGGGGTTATAGAGAGGGAGATGCCCCCCCGAGTCTCCTCTTCTCCAGGCTCAACACCCACAGCTCACTCAGTCTCTCCTCATCAGCCTTTCCCTCCAGTCCAGTCCCTTCCCCAGCCTCATTCCTCCTCTGGACCTGCTCCAGCCCCTCAATCTCTTCCTTGAAGCGAGGGGCTCAGAGCTGCCCCCAGTACTGAGAGAGAGGTCTCCCTAGCGTCCAGTACAGGGGGAGAATTCCATCCCTAGTCCTGCTGGCCACACTAGTGCTGATCCAAGCCAACCGCACGCACAAGTCCCAGCTCCTGCTGGGGAAGTGATTTAATGGCAGAAACACCCCCGGCCCTGGGCACGGAGCGGTTCTGCTGCCACGGCTGGATTTATTTTCAGCCCATTGTGTTTGGTGAGTCACCAATTTCTAACTGGGGCAGATGGGACCGTTTCGACTGTAAAATCAAAACAATGGATGTCATTGCCTTGCACATTTCTGCTATTAAAAGCTCTGTCGGGTAACTAAAATAGAGCAGGCGACAATAAATCACCTCCTACAAGTGTCCTCCGAGTCCCAAAGTCCCTTGCCTGAAATGGTCACTGCAGGGCTGCTCCAACACAGCAGCCTTTTATAGGGTGATGAATCTGTTCTGCAGGCTGCTTCTGCAGCAGCAGGAGGACAGGAGGAAACGGCCTTGAGCTGTGCCAGGGGGGTCTAGGTTGGCCATGAGGAGAAACTTCTTCCTGGTACATGTCCTCATGCCTTGGTGTCAGGAGGATGGAGCCAGGTTGTTCTCAAGGTCAGGGACCTGGGGGTCTTAGTGGCCAGCAGGATGACTCTGAGCCAGCAATGTGCTGTTGTGGCCAAGAGGGCCAACAGCATCCTGGAGGGGATCAGAAGAGGGGTGGTTAGCAGATCAAGGGAGGTTCTTCTCCCCCTCTACTCTGCACTGCTGAGACTGCATCTGGAGTACTGTGTCCAGTTCTGGGCTCCTCAGTTCAAGAAGAACACAGAGCTGCTGGAGGGTGTCCAGCGTAGAGCAACGAAGACAATGAGGAGAGCTGGGTCTCTTGAGCTTGGAGAAGAGGAGGCTAAGGGGGAACCNTGGGTGATCCTGCTGTGGCAGGGGGATTGGACTGGATGATCTTTCAAGGTCCCTTCCTATCCCTAATGGTTCTGTGACTCTAAGTACAACCACGCCGTGTAGATCTGGAGCTTAGGGACAGGGTTTAGCAGTGCACTTGGTCCACCTGGGTTGGACTTGATGATCTTAAAGGTTCTTTCCAACCTGAATGTCCATGATCAACGACATCTTCTTACACCAGCAAGCAACCTCAGCAAGTGCCACTTGGGTCTACCAAGTGCCTCGGGGACAGCAGCCAAGGTGAGGTTTGCTGCACTTGAGCGACTATGAAGAACTATTTGTCAAAGGAGCAGGGAGGGGAAAATCACCCATTAGCAGTCGGTGCCAGGAGTAAACACCATTATGAACCTCATTTCCAATAGTGCCTTCAATTTTTTTCAACCACTTGTGTCTTTTAAATTGCAAAAAATAACACCAGGGCAATGACTAACGCCGGTGGCATGAGGAACAGCCTGAGCAGAGCAAAAACCAGCAGCCTCTGCGCTCTCCTAACCGAGTCACGTTCTTCTGATCCTCAACCCAAGGCTTTTTCCCACCGAGCCACAAGCTGACCTTTGCAGGCTCTCACTTGTGTTTGTTTGAAAAACACGGGTGCTCGGAAGCTGGAATCTCTCTCTGAAGTTACATCAATAGCAAAGTATTTCCTGGGATACGTCTGGAATTTCAAACCTCCGCAATTTTCACCCGTCGCTACCTTTTGGCAACGTTTGCTGCTGGCTCGAGAGGGTGCTGACGCCGGCGAGGTCAGCGCCACCCCTGCAGCGCTCACCGGCCGGTCTGAAAGTTGCTAAAATTTCAAGAGAAAATCCTCTCGTGTGAAAATGTAGAGAATTTTACCCCTTGAGGAAAGAGCTGGGTGGTCGGAGAGGCCACTTGTCTCATGCTGCAGTTAGAAACTTGTCCCTGCGCTGAGCCAAGACCAGCCGGAAACACTTCCAAGTTGGTGGGCTGTTTACTTCGGCTTTGGGAGAACACAGGCTCCTCGGTGCGTGGATCCTCTTGGAAACTGCCATTATCCCTGGGTTTGGAAGGGGAAACAAGGCAGAGGACAGCCTGGCTCCCAGCCAACAGGAGAGCCCCACTACAGCATCTCCAGCCCCAGGCTGAAGCTGGTTTTAATCCCAAGTAAAACACAAGAACCACCCATCCACGTTTCAGGAGGGCACTCTTGTGATTCCTAGTGCAGATGACTCCATCGTGCGGAGACACGTGCTCCTCAGAGGACAGTGAAGTCACCCCATGAATGACACTGTCTGTCTACGGCAGCCAGGGAGCAACATGAATAGCTCTGTTGTAGCCAGCTCCAGCATCTCAGCACCCATCCCCGAACAAGCATCTTCCAGGCACAAAGTCTTCTCTATGATTCTTATCAAGCACATCCAGTGCTTCACCCTCACCACCTTCCCTCTCCCCCATGATCCACAGGGCAAACAGCTATTTATGGTGACTCCATAACCACAGGATGCTCTCCATAACCCCAAGGAGATGCACGTTGTCTTTTAACTGCCTTGTTTGTGCTAGAGCAACTGCTCTGTGTCCCTCACACTATGGGCCACAGCAGGTAGTAAAAGACACGGAGATCTGGTGCTGAGGGACACTGTGTCGGGGTGGATTTGGCAGTGCTGGGTTGGACTCGATGCTCTTAAAAGTCTTTTCCAACGTAAACTCTTCAGTGATTCTGTGATTCTTGTAAGGAGCTTTGTGGAGGAGAAGTAGTTTGGCAGCTGTCTGGGACTTCTCGGGTGTTCAGGAGTACAAATCCTTGCAGGAAAGTCAGAGAAAACTCAGGAGAAGACATCAGCAGTACAGTGTTTGCTAGGAGAGGTGTAGCTCTCCAACACAGAAGTGTTTTGAATGCTCACAGACAAGCCCTACAACATGTGGAGCCATCAGAAATGGGACAGAGGTATCACTCCCAAGACTTCATGTACTGCCAGTGCCGTGTACTGGGCAGGATCCATCATGACAGTCAGTGCCAGCACTGCAGTGCTATGGACTGAACGCCCAGAAGGACATCCTTCTCTATCCGTGTAGAATCATGGACTCACAGAATCATAAGGTAGGAAAGGACCTCCAGATGTCATCCAGTCCAATGCCTCTACACCCAGCAGGGCCATCTCTCACCAGACCAGGCTGCCCAGAGCCCCATCCAGTCTGACCTTGAATGGCTCCAGGGATGGGACCTCCATCCAGCCTGACCTTGAATGGCTCCAGGGATGGGACCTCCATCCTCTCTCTGGGCAGCCTGGTCCAGGGATCCCCTATCTCCAGATTCCAGACCTTGTTCCTCCCATCCAGCCTCACTCTGCCCTTTTCCAGCTCCATGACCCCTCATCCTATCATTCCCTACCCTTGTGAACAGTCTTCCCCAGCCTTCTGACAGCCCCTGTCAGGGACTGGAAGGTCCCTACGCAGATAATTTTTCATACACAGACAAAACTGACTCACTTCAAAACCCAAACCTGCCGAAAGGATGGGTGTGCTCGAAGTGTGTTAACACTACTCGAGATCTCTTAGTACCAACCGTATCAGCACCAGAGAGGGCAGGAAACAGAACGTTTCTGGGCAGGAGATAGGAAGGACTGGTTTCCGAGGGCTCGTTTTGCCATCGTGGGGGATGATTTCAGACTGTCAGCGTGACAGACTTGTTGTGTCTCCGTTGCAGCTCCCCAGAGCCTGTGCGAAGGAAGACAATCTGCTCAGGCAGCACCCGCGGCCAGCGGCAGCGCTGGGGGCTCGCGTTCCCACAGATGACTCAGACAGGCCAGCGAGCCCAGCGTTCCCAGCAGCACGGGGCGTATCGGCATGCTACACCCCGAATCCTGCAGGAAACGTTGACAGGGAGATGTTGGAAAGCGGCGGATGCGGAGGTGGGAGATGGCAAGTCCCCAGATAAATGAGCAGCTCGGTGCCCTTTGGAGAAGAATTGCAGGAGAGCATGGGAAAAGAAACCTGAGGAGGTGTCTCTCTGCCACACAGCACCTCTACGAGACTCTGGGTTCCTACAGAAAATCCAGTTTTCTCACCTAATGCACCCATCCAGCTTCTCCTAGAGTCTTGGAAAGGGTGACACCACCCATTCCTGCCAAAACCAGCCCAGTCAGGACGGCTGGGGGTCCTCACTCTTGGGCTTTGCTTGTAGAATCATAGAATCATTAGGGATCAGAATGGAAAGATCATCCAGTCCAATCCCCCTGCCACAGCAATGTCACCCAGACCCAGTGGCACAGGAACACAGCCAGGTGGGTCTGGAACATCTCCAGAGAAGGAGACTCCACAACCCCCCTGGGCAGCCTGTGCCAGTGCTCTGGTACCCTCACTGGGAAGAAGTTCCTGCTGATATTGAGATGGAACCTCCTCTGTCCCAGCTGGCACCCATTGCCCCTTGTCCTATGCCCAGATGACCTTGAGAAGAGCCTGGCTCCATCCTCCTGACACCCACCACTCACATATTCATAGACATAAATGAGGTCCCCCCTCAGCCTCCTCTTCTCCAAGCTCAAGAGCCCCAGCTCCCTCAGCCTTTCCTCGTCAGGGAGCTGCTCTCCTTCCTTCATCCCTGGAAGAGTTCAAGGCCAGGTTGTATGGGGCTGTAGGCAACCTGCTCTGGAGAGAGGTGTCACTGCCCATGGCAGGGGGTTGGGACTGGATGATCTTCAAGGTCCCTTCCAACCTGGACTGCTGTAAGGTCTCACCCTCCTGCAGACACTGGGGTAATGCAGTGACACCCGCTCACTTATCAACCCACTGGGTTTTGCCCCAGATTGAAGGTGAAGGGGCACAAAGAGAAACTTTTGCAAAGAGCAGCAGGATTCTTGAGGTGCTGTGGCCTTTAAAAACTCTTGCTGTTGTGCTCACGGGTCATTTCTCTGCCTGAAGTTGATGCCCTTCTGCTTTGGTTCTGCGTGAGCAAGTAAGAAAGGAAGAGACATGGGATCACCTCCCCTCCCTGAGCTCAGGAAACAGTAGAGAGAGGAGACAAAAGCAGCTTTCTGAGGCACTGAAGGCAGTGTTTTCCCAAGTTATTTTCCCTCCCAGCACAACTTTTAACATTTTAGGTCTCTTTCTTAATTAGCCCAGTTATGTGGCCATGTAATTGCTTCCAGGAGCTGCTCCCCTCCCCTCCTGCCTGGCCTAAATATCCCTCCCGGTATGAAGAAAACATTTCTTTCAGGTCAAATTAGTTTTATTTTGATTATGGGACTGAGTTTTTGGGCCTCTCAACACATGTGGTTACCAGCACCAGCCGAACGTTAACTAACACGCTGCCAGAGCTGGATGCTGACAGTGCGGTGTGCCCCGTGCCTCAGTTTCCCCATCTGTAACCTGAATGAGCGGAGGTCTCCTGGAAATCCCAGAGTGGGTGCTTTGGCTTGGTTTTTTTTCCGCTTTGGCTCACAAAGAAGGTTGCACACAGGCTGTTTCTACCCCATGTTAAGGCAGACTAGAGGACACGTGCAGCCACGCTGACCCTGTGTCACTGTTTTAGCTCTTCTGAAATCACTTAATTTTCCAGTTTCCTTCCTAAAGGAGCATGAAAAGCAGCCTGGGGGAATACCAGGCCTGTAGGGTTTTCCCCACCACTCTTATCCCCCTTCTCTTACTGCTCACAAGGAATTAGAACCACATTTAGGTTGGAAAAGACCTTTAAGCACATCCAGTCCAACTATTAACCCAGCACAATTAGCTGGTTTTCCTGGCGTTCCCACCCCGGGGAGGGCCGAGGGCTCTGGCCATGCCCCACGCCCCAAAAGCCCGCTCCACCAAAGGCAAGAATGCTCCCTGTAACTTGCCTAATCCTGCTCGTCCCTCTGTGCCAGCCAGTCCTCCCACGCCGAGCTCAGCCTGCCAGCACTGCTGCTTCTCAGAGCTCAACAGCTATGCAATCCCGCACGGCTCCCAGCTCTGCTTTCTTCCCACCCTGCTGCAGCCCCAGTCCTAGAATTGTGGGATATTAGAGGTTGGAAGGGACCTCTTAGAGATCATCTAGTCCAATGCCCCCTGCCCAAGCAGGATCACCTGCATCAGGCCATGCAGGACTGCATGGAACCCATTATTCCTTGTCCTATTCCTGGGCACCACTGGAAGGAGACTGGCTCCTTCCTCCTGACACCCACCCCTCAGATGTTTCCAGACGTTAATGAGATCCCTCTCAACCTTCTCTTCTCCAGACTGAACAGCCCCAGTTCTCTCAGCCTTTCTTCACAGGACAGATGTTCAAGTCCCTTATCATCCTCACAGCCCTCCACTGGGCTCTCTCCCATAGATCCCTGTCTCCTGAACTGGGGAGCCCAGAGCTGGATCCACTGTTCCAGGTGTGCTCTCAACAGGGCAGAGCAGAGGGGAAGGAGACCCTCCCTACACCTGCTGGACACACTATTCTGGATGCATCCCAGGACAGCACTGGCTCTTTAGGCCACAAGAGCCCATTACTGCCCCATGGAGCACTTTCTGTCCACTAGGACTTGCAGGTGCTTCTCCAGGAGCTGCTATCCAGTCCCTAACCTGCACTGGTGTCCGATGTCACCCCCCCACCCCCAGATGCAGGACTGTACACTAGTCCTTACTGAACTTCATGAGGTTCCCCTCTGCCCAACTCTGTACCTTCCCCAGGTCACTGGTGAAGACACTGAATGAAACTGGACCCAGTACTGATCCCTAGGGAACAAGTCCCTGTCCTGGGGATCCAGCAGCTGCCACATGCACCCTGACTTGGATGAGTTTCTTCCCTAGAAACCCTGGAAGTTTGTGGGACAAAACAAGGAGACGGCAGGACCTTGAGGTTTGAAGCAGAGCTCGTGGCTGGGCTGGATTTTGACTTGGACTGGATCCCAGTTGTGGAATTCCATGGTGGTGGTGGTGGCAGCTGGTTGTGCTGGCAACGTGGGGGTTCAGCCACCCAGCCTGGATGGGTGAGTAAGGAGGGGATGGCAGAGGGTGTGCTCACTGATTTCGCTGCCACTGGGGGAGATCACAGACTCACAGAATCATCGAGGTTGGAAAAGACTTCCAAGACCATCGAGTCCAACCATCCACCCTGCAACCCTCAACCACTAACCCATCTCTTCAAACATCATGCCTACCCATTTTTGAACCCCTCCAGGGACAGTGCCTCCAACCTCTCCCTGGGCAGCCTGTTCCATGGTCTCCCCACTCTTTCTGGGAAGATGCCTTTCCTAAGATCCAATCTGAACCCTCCCTGGTGCAACTTGACCCTACTCCCACTGCACCCAGCAGTCCTCTCCCTGTTCCTACAGCGCTTGAACCTCACAGCATGGGGCTACGGGACCTTTTAGTTAGTCAGGATAAACCACCCTGACAACTATTTTTGTTGAAGCTCCTGTTCGAGGGCAGCTGAGCAATGCAGGGAGCTCGAGTGTTGCTTTCTCCCTCTCAATTTGATGTGGAGGACAGCAGCCAGAGAAAACACAACTATTCCCTAAGCTGAAGGTTTTCCAGGAATGTGGATTGAGCTGCTTTCGGTCTGATTAGATTTTTGTCATCCTTGGGTCATCTGCTCATGCCAAACCATGCCTGGGCTCAGCAGCACAGAGGGAATGGGAAGCTCCTGCTCATGGGATCTTCCTGGCCATACAGGCAGAGCCAGCAGCTTGCAGCTGCCCTGAGGATCCATCCCACCTGGTAAAACATTTTGGTCAGATATAGACTCATAGAATGTATTGGGTTGGAAGGCATCTCCAAAGGCCATCCAGACCAACTCCCCTACAACAGGCAGGGCCATCACTCCTCAGACCAGGTTGCCTAGAGCCCATCCAGCCTGACCTTGAATGGCTCTAGGGATGGGGCCTCCACCACCTCTCTGTGCAATCTGTTTCCAGGGATCCCCTACCCAGACCAAGTCGCACAGGAACACATCCAGACAGGTCTGGAACATCTCTAGATGAAGGAGACTCCACAACCCCCCTGGGCAGCCTGTTCCAGTGCTCCAGTACCCTCACTGGGAAGAAGTTCCTTCTGATATTTATATCCATCACGCTCTTGTACAAGGAGAAAACACACAGAGTCCAGTGTCACCCCATCAGGGAACGGCAACGGGAGAAACTCCATCCCACCCACTGACTGAGCACCAGCAGTTCCCCTGTGAACAGCAAGAGGATTCTCCCAACACCCTCGGGATGAAGAGCAGCAGCACCGCATGGGGGAAGTTTTCAGGCCAGCAGATGATCCTGACATTGGCTTTACCACTCTACATGATCATACAGCTGCAGACATAAAGGTGTTCTGGGGGGGTGAGATGAAAACGCTGCTCATAACATCCTCAGATTCTACCTCTTGCTTTGGCTCTTGCTAAAGACCAGGCACTTGGTCCTGCAGGCAGAGGACTGGGGAGGAAAATCCTCCCCCAATTGCACTTGAGATCTGCTATCTGGGTTTGTACAGCAGATTGAAGAGAGAGGCTGTGCTCTGTGTTTGCAGCTGAAAATGAAACACGGTAAGATCTCCAGAGTGGAAAATTACAGAGGCTACGAGCGAGCGAAGCCCACAACAGTATGAATTTGCCTCCTGATGGAGCCAGGACTAGGTGTCTTGGGGTGCTGCCTTCACCTCACCATGGCAGGCATAGGGCTCCTTTCCCTTGGACTCAAATCTGCAGGGTTTAACACATCCCTGCTTCAAACACGTGCCAGGATCAAACAGTGACACGGTGGCCTCGAGGTGCAGAAATCAGCACAGAACAGGCATGAGGGCATTTATTCCAGGAATCCGCTTGGAATGACCTCGGTTTTCAGCCGGGATGGGAAGCTGCACTCCCCCGTAACACACACATCGCTCTGCCCACCGCAGCCCCAACAAAGCCCTTTCAGCAAGGTTGGCAAGAGCATCACCCCAGTGCTCAGGTCTGGTTGCAGGACCCTCGCAGAACTGACACTGCTGTCTCTTACCTGGGTCATCTTGGCGAGGTCCAGCGAGGGCCGCTGCTCCTGAACCTCCTCTGGTCTCCGTCGTTTGACCCCGACCTTTTTGTCGTTGAGGACGCAGGGCTGCGAGCGACTCCGGGAGAGCCCGCCAGCTCGTCGTCCCAGCTCCGGCGTGGAGGCCGGAGTGCTGCTTGCCGAGGGTGGGTAGTACTCCGAGGAGGAGAAGTGGTCGTGCAAGCAGGAGAGGGACCTCTGCATGTCCACCCGGTCTCCTCCGTGCCCACCAGCGGCTGATTTCCTGGGCTGGCATCCCAGGCGGCCTCCCAGGGCGTGATGCTCGCAGGACAGCGGGTTGGAGCGTGCCGGCAGGCTGAAGCTCGAGCTCCTCTGCATGGTGGCAAAGCCGTTGGAGTAGCGTTGCACGCTGCCCCCGCTGTAACACCGCCGCTTCTCAACCGGGGTCCAAACCTTCGATCCTAAGGGTCTCCACGAGGTCCCACAGCTCGACATTTCATCCGAGAACGAGAGCGAGCGGCACTGGCGCTTGCTGGGGGGGGCCGAGGGGTTGCCGTGGGGGTCACTGAGGCTGAGGTCTTTGATCAGGTTGGTGACGGAGCAGGTGCTGGCAGTCTCCCTCGGCCAGTGCGAGCCCTCCTCACTCTTGTCCGACAAACAGTCCCAGATGCTGGCGCCCGGCTGCTCGAGCTGAAGTGGACATTTCCTACTGAGATCTCTCCATCTGTCATTTTCTGGTTGAGAAAGGAGAAATAAGACAAATCAACACCACAGACAGACACACACACAGACACAGATACACAGAGACATCACAGACACACAGACTCATCACAGACACACACAGACACATCACAGACACACAGACTCATCACAGACACACACAGACAGACAGACAGATCACAGACACACACAGACATCACAGACACACAGCCACAGACACACAGACAGACACAGACACAGAAACACACACAGACACAGAGACATCACGGACACACACACAGAGAAACACACAGACACACAGACAGACATCACACACACACACACAGAAACACACAGACACAGAGACATCACAGACACACACACACACACAGAAACACACAGACACACAGACAGACATCACACACACACACAGAAACACACAAACACAGAGACATCACAGACACACACAGACACATCACAGAAACACGCACACAGAAACGCGCACAGAAACACACAAACACAGACACACAGAGACATCACAGACACACACAGACAAATAGACTCATCACACACACAAACAGATGCACAGACGCATCACAGACACACACACACAGACATTAGACACACACACAGACACAGAGACATCACAGACACACACACACAGAGAAACACACAGACACACAGGCAGACATCACACACACACAGAAACACACAGACACAGAGACATCACAGACACACACAGACAAATAGACTCATCACACACACAAACAGATGCACAGACGCATCACAGACACACACACACAGACATTAGACACACACACAGACACCCAAACACAGACATACACACACATAGACTCATCACACACACAGACACACACAGACAAGAGAGGCATTAGCGCTAATTAATTCTGCGATTCGCTTCCTAGAGCCATAAACAAAAAGAGAAGCATATGGGATGTTTTCCAGGACAAATTAATGAAGCCTTGGAAGATTGTTTCCCCAAGTGCCAGCAGAGCCATTGCTGCCGTGGAGATGGAAAGAGAGAGAGTGAGAATCACAGCAGAGGCAAAACTGCTAGAAGAAGAGAGAGGAAAAGGAGAGGAGAGAGGAGAGAGGAGAGAGGGGAGAGGGGAGAGGAGAGAGAGGAGAGAGGAGAGAGGAGAGAGGATTGAGGAGA
>VZRI01002439.1:12541-54918 GCA_013397515.1 Upupa epops | reverse complement strand
GAGAGGAGAGAGGAGAGAGGAGAGAGGAAGAAGAGAGGAGAAGAAAGAAGAAGAGAAATGTGCCGTTCAATACCCAGACAGCACTAACTAAGGGAGATTCAATGGTGGAAAATGAGTGTAAAACTTCAGGAGATGGTTTCGTGGTTAGGGTTTGTAGGATGGATGGTTGGACTGCATGATTCCATGAATCTATCAGAGACACAGCTCTGACAGAACTCACGTTTGTGGTTTGCCCTGGCTTTCGAGATCAGTGGTTGCCTGAGAAGTTCACAGAATCAGGAAGAGAAGGGCTCAAAGCTGTAGCATTGCTGGGAGGAGATGGATGAGGTTGAACAGGGCCAAGGGCAGGGTCCTACATTTTGGCCGCAATGACCCCCTGCAGCTACAGACTGGGGGATGAGTGGCTGGAGAGCAGCCTGGCAGAGAGGGACCTGGTAGCACTGGGTGGCAACCAGCTGAACAGGAGCCAGCAGGGTGCCCAGATGGCACCAAAGGCCAAGGGCAGGGACTGAAGCTGCCAGGGGAGGGTTAGGTTGGCTGTTAGGAAGCCCTTCCTCCTGGAAAGGGTGTTCAGAGCCTGGACTGGACTGCCCAGGGCAGTGGTGGAGTCCCTGTGTCTGGAGGTGTTGAAGGACAGACAGCCTGGCTGTGGCCCTGGTCTTAGCTGACTGTGGTGATGTTAGCACATGAGCACCTAAACCATGCACTAATTTTATAGGGGATTTTGGGGTTTGCCATTGAGGCAACTGCAAGATGAATTCAAAGCTGTGCCTGTAGGTACCAGGCTGATAGGGAAGGTGCTGCGGTGCAAAAGACTTCCAACCAACCTAGAGGGTCCCTTCCAACCCCCTCCAGCCTGTGATTTCATGAAATAATAATGGAGAGCTGTGACTGCTTCAAGTCAGGAGGCCAAATTAGAGGTCCCTTACGATGCTCTTGGCCAGCTTTCCCGTTTCTCCCTGCATCCAGCTCCAGCCACAAACTGCCCAGCTCTACCCCTGGTAACCAGGCAGTGTTTTAACTGCTGCTGCTGCCCTCATTTGTAATAGGATGGAAAGTGAGAAATCTATGCTGAACAGCTACTTCTGGCTGAGGAGGAGCTGGGAACAAGAGCAGAAAGCTCCCAGGGGAACCTTACAGTGACCTTCCAATCCCTGGAAGGGGCTGTCAGAAGGAAGACACAAGGGCAGGGAATGAGGGCTCATGGTTTGAAGCTGGAAAAGGGGAGATTGAGGCTGGACAGGAGGACAAAGTTGTTGAATCTGAGGGTGGGAGATCCCTGGAACAGGCTGCCCAGAGAGGGGGTGGAGGCTCCATCCCTGGAGCCATTCAAGGTCAGGCTGGATGGGGCTCTGGGCAACCTGGTTTGGTGAGAGATGGCCCTGCTTGTTGCAGAGGGGTTGGACTGGATGGCCTTTGGAGGTCCCTTCCTACCCAACACATTCTGAGATTCCACGATCTATGTTTAGATCTTTATTATTTTCCCTCTGTGTTTGCTGCCAGTGGGGAGATTTCTTGGGTCGGGTCAGCAGACAAAAGAAACAGAAATAGAAGCTGAGTTTTCATGGCAAGTTGCCACGATCCTCCGGCCGGAGACGCCGTACAAAAGGCCTCGGTGAGGAGGATACGAGACACCTTCCTCTTTCCCCGCTGCCTCGACACAAACAGCCATAAATCTTCCAAACCTTGCAAAGAAAACGGCAACAGCATCGTTATCCCCGGCCCAGCTTGGGGTTTTTTGGTTTTCCCCTTTACAGCCCTGAACGAGGGGTTTTGTTAGGGCAGGGAGTTCGCCCCAGTGCTGCCTGGATCCCCTAAACCCCCCTGAACCCACAGACCGCTTCCAAACTACCGGATAACCCCCAAAATGAAGTCTGCAGTGCAAAATGAAAACCATTCACCCAGAAAATGGGGATTAATGGGATAATCTGGGGGTTGAGGATGCAGTTCCAGGCAGTGGGAAAGCCTCACCGAATAGAAGCAGCTTGTTTGCTTTTTTTTAAGGCTAAGATTCCCACTCTGAGCAGCTGATAACAGTAACTGCAGCAGAGAGAGCCACTGCTGCTGCCTCAGTGGTTAAGCCTGTCTTAACTCTCTTAAATCACAAACCTCAGTGGGATCTACCCCCAGGCAGCAATTTGTTCTGGGATCAAACCCACTGTGAGAACCCCTCGAGTCACCAGTGCTAGGGGAGCGTTCGCAACCAGAGCAAAAGGGGCTCTAACCCTGGTTAAACTGCTCCTCCAGACTGCGTCAGCGGGTGAAACGGCATCTTGAACCCAAGCCTGCAAAAATCCACCCTGGGAGGTGCTCAGGGGGCTCGTCCAGCAGATTTCTTACTGAGATGCTCTGAGCTGCACATCAGCATTTGCACCTGAGGTGACACTAAGAGAATCTTCCACTGTCTCTTTGGTTGTGAAATAGCTTCCCAGTCGAGGCTGAGAGGAGACCTTATTGCTCTCTACAGCTCCCTCAAAGGAGGTTGTCCTGAGGCTGCTGGTCTCCTCTCTCAAATTCCTAACAATAGGATGAGGGGAAATGGCAGCTTGCATCAGGGGAGGGTGAGATTGGATCTTAGGAAGAAGTTCTTTCCTGAGAGAGTGGTTGGACACTGGAACAGGCTGTCCAGGGAGATAGCAGAGGTCACCATCCCTGGAGGTGTTTAACAAACAAGTGGCTAGAGCACCTGAGGTCTAAGAGTTAGAGAGATGTTGGGACAAGGGCTAGACTTTACGGAGGTCCTTTCCAGCCTTAATAATTCTATGATTCCCAAGACACAAGGTGTTATCAGAAGCCTGGGGAGGTCTCAGTGTCTAATCCTGCTCTCCCTGGTCCCTGAAGACCACATGTGAAGTGGAAAGAAACTGCAGCTCGAAGGCTGCCCAGCCCTGGGGGGACCAAACTCTGAACTACTCCTGCTCTGCAGAGCGAGGCTGTGATAGTTTGCTCTGATTCAGCCTGGGAAGAGCAATCTGAGCCCTGGCCCCCACATTGGTGCCTGTATTTGAACGCTGTTCCTCCATCCTGCCTGGCCTCCAGGAGAGTGTAGTGACAGCGCTGCTGCTCTGAGAGTGGTGGGGACCAGCCCTGCCAGGGATGCTCTGGCACAGACGGAGATGTTGGATATCAACAGCTGGACTTTTGGGATGCAGGTGAAAAGCAGCCATCGCTGAAGGCTGTGGCACCTGCTCTCCTTGCAGGGCTAGTGCTTCACCAGCATACTGCCAGGCTGGGCAAGCAGCAACAAACCCTGGCAAGACACAGCATGTCCCAGGCTCTAGCTGCAGGGCCATCCTCCACTTTCCCAAGGTCAGGCTGGATGGGGCTCTGGGCAATTTGGTCTAATGAGTGATGTGCCTTCCAACCATGTGATTCCTAGTTTCAGAGAGAAGCCAGAAGCCATCTGCACGCCAGCACAGCCCAACCTGTCCTGGAATCACATAATCATAATGGATCAGAAGGGACCTCAAAAGATCATCCAGTCCAATCCCCCTGCCACAGCAGGACCACCCAGACCAAGTCCAGGCAGGTTTACTCCAACACAAGCATCACAGCTGTTTAATCCTAAATTTCATCTAGAACAAAGCCAAGCTCTTCACTTCTAAGCACCACGAACCCTTAACAGGGTCCATCTGTTCTCTCGTGGAACCTTCAGCACATGCAACAAGCCCAGAGGTCCAGGCTATGAGGGAGGCACTTATTAACTGAAGTCCCATCCCAAACATCCTTGGTGTGTTCCTGTGTGACTTGGTCTGGGTGATCCTGCTGTGGCAGGGGGATTGGACTGGATGATCTTTCAAGGTCCCTTCCGATCCTATGATGGGATTTTCTCCAAACAATGAGATGCAGCCTCAGAGCATCACAGCCAGGTTTCCAGATGCTGAGCTCCAGGACACAACCAGCTTCCTTTTACAGCTTCAGGATGGCCACGAGCTTTTTATTTCAAAGTCTGTTGTGCTCCTCTGGTGCCACCGAGTAAATTTTCATGGCTGTGTTCATAACCACAGAAGAAGGGTGTAAAACCCAACCGCTGACACACCGTTAACGACAGCGACACAAATGTGCTGCTATAATATTTTTACAAGTTCCTTTTTATACATAATGCATGGTCCTTCTGCTCGAGTTTCCCCTACATCCTTTCCTCCCCAACCCCCCTCCACCCCAACACCTCTCCCCTGCGAAATCATTTACATTAATACATAATTTATCACAGCAACTTGTAAAGCAATTAAGGGGTTTCAATCCATTTCCTTCTCCCTTTTTGGCAGATAAATCCCCCTTTGGATCCTAACCCAAACATTTCTCTTCATGCGGGTGCACGTCCAAATCCCTCCTTTCACGTGTTGTTCGAGCTGAATTGTTGGTCTCCCGGTCCCTGTGTTGAGGGGGGAAAAAGGCAGCCTGTATTTTCCACTGCCCCCTGTTTATGTTCAAGAGATGATTTCCAAGCATGGAACAAATGCAGTGGTTGTAATTAGCTGATGGCAGTGCCACAGAGCCCTTTCCACTGCAGAAATACAATGCACAGAGCTGTGCTCCAACAGGGATTGAAAACAACAGCTCCCAAACCCACTGCTGCAGAAGGAAAACACCAGAGGATGGGGGCTCCTTGTGCTGACAGCCTGCACAGGGCAGGGAAATGCCTGACCTCACTGGTGGAACGTGCCCTACTCTTCAGGGTGATCCTTTGGTGAGGTCTCCCTGCTTCAGCTCTCCCCTCACGGGAACCTTTGTGGGTTGAGTGTGCTTGAGTGTTCACCAAGATGTTGCTCTGCGATGATGGTCTTTGCAAGAGAACCCTGAAATCCCAGGTCAGAAACAGGTGTGGGGCCTGCTGGAGCTTCCCGGATGTGATTGAGGAACATCACCCGCCATGGGTTGGCCATTCCTCTGGTTTCTTCCTTCTCCTCCATCACCCATGATGCAGGATGGGTGACAACACCCACCTCCTTCTTGCTGGGAGTTGACTTCAGCCTGCAAGTGCCTTGTGTCCTGGATCACCAGGCTTGCTTGATGCAGTGGAGGTGGTTGATTCTGGGGCTGTAACAAGAGGGCGTATGCAGGATCCATCCTCCATGGGCTCAAACCCATCCTCCTCTCTGGATATGGGCTGCATATGCAGCACTCACCACAGCAGGACACTGATCCTGTGGCCCAGGTGACAGCACTCACAAGTACGTTGGCACAGCCTCCATAAAACTCTGCCTGCAGCTTTTCCTCACAGATAATTCCTTCTTATGCAGAAAACATGAGGCCATGGCTGATGAGCTCCTCTTAGGCTGGACTAGAACAGCATCCGGTGCTATCAGTTCAGGTGGTGGCAGGGGGATTGGACTGGATGATCTTTCAGAACTGTTTAGCTTGGAAAAGATCTTTAAGACCATCAAGTCCAACTGTTAACCCAGCACTAACTAACCCGTGTCCCTCACATCACAGCTCCATGGCTTTCTAAGCCCTACAGGGATGGATGAAGACCCCACCAATGCCCTATGGCTTTGCTGTGAGGAAGATGGGGCTGTGGGCAACCTGGTCTGGTGAGAGGTATCCTTGCCCATGGCAGAGGGAACTAGATGATCTATGATCAGCCTTCAACCCAAACCAGTCTGTGGTTCTATAATTGTCTTGTTGTTAGTTGCTTTTTTTCTCCTTCCTTTCTCCCTTCCCCCCTTTCCTTCCCCTGCCATCTCCATCGTGAGTCCCCAGTGACTGCTCAAGAAGGAAGGGGATGTGTTAGAAAGTTGGGGGGCTGCTTTAGACTTCCTCTGGTGATTTTTTTCCTGTCTTTGGGCAGATAGCAGAAGAAAACTGACTTTATTTTAACAAGGCATTGGCAGCACTGCCCTACCCTTTCCCTATCTGTGGGGTTCAACAAGGTCAAATGACAGGTCCTGCACTTGGGTCACAACAGCCCCATGTGGACACTACAGGTTTAGGGCAGAGTGGCTGGAAACTGACAGGTAGAAAAGGACCTGGAGGTGTTAGCTGACAGGCAGCAGAAAGGGAACAGGCTGTCTCTACCCCTTCTGGACTTTGAAGCTTGTGACTTCCATCTGAAAACGTCCAAATGGTTTCCATCTTCCTTTGCACACCCACCCCTTGCCAATGTCTGGAGTTAGCAGAGAGCTTGGGAAATCTCTCCTGTCAATGCACGTCCTCGGCTCCTATTAACGCTAATGAGAGCTGCATCCACGGAGAAAAGGGACAGCCTCTTTGTGTGGAAAGCGTTGGCTTTCACAGCAAGTAGCTTGGCTTGAACTTGACCTACAATGTTAATTGGGTTTGGAGACTTCGCCTGGCGACTGCCTCTCTCCCTACCGAACCCAAAGAGCACATTGTAAGAGCACATCCTCTAGCACTACGAGGTTTCCAGGAGCACTACCCAGTCCTTCATCAATCCTGGTGGCTGTTCAGCATTAAGCTCTGGTGTAAACAGTATTAAACATCCTACACCATGGTTAGCATCAGAGGCAAAAAGGAAGGCGTTTTCCTTCTTGTCTGAGGTCTCCAAACACTCTGGACCCAGTGGCAGAACATTGCTGTGATAACACCGCTACTTATTGCTTGCATCGTGCAAACAGTCAAGAGTCACAGTCAGGGACTGGACACACAAACACTGTCTCAGGCTCAAAGTGTTTCCAATCTCAGCTCAGAGTTACTCTAAAAGCCACTGGAGGGGAAGGAGATAAGCAATGCACCCAGCACTGACAACGGGGCAGGACCTTTGGGAAGGAGGGGGACAGGAGTGTGATGGCCACCACTGGCAGGTGGTGGTGGAGCAGGTGCCTCTCTATCCCCTATGTGTGGGACAGGTGGGGGGATGCCCACCCCAGAGTAGGTTTTGGAACGATCCAGCTAGTCAGGACATCTTCCTGCCCATCCCTATTAGGAAGCGGGAGCAGAGGTGGAGAACACAGAGAGAAGTTTCTGGTACTTACCCATCACGCCACAAGAGAAGAGCGTAGGTCCTTGACTCATCTTTGGAGTGTGCTGCAAACAACCAGAGAAACTATTCACTTCTCGCAGACTAGCCCTGGGCACCAGACACCACCCTGCCTCCAGCCTCAGCAAAGCCACATGGCACCCAGTGGGGAGGAGACCCTTGGGGTGCCCAAGTCAGTCCTGTTTTGGCAGTGACAGGGAGACAGACCCAGTCATCTAACAGCAGTGATGTAAAACGTTGATTAAGTGCTGTGCAGAGTCAGTGCCAAGGCTCAAACCTGCAGATCACAGCTCCTGCATCTAGTCCTAGCCCACAGCAAGGTCCCCAGCCCCGAGACCCAACACACCAGAGAAACTAAACCAGTGGAATTCAGTGGTAATTCTGGATTGGACAAGTAACAGCAGCAGTGGGATCTGAACCCCATCCAAGCCCATTAAGGCCTCCTGTCTACGTAAAAACAAATATTTAGGGTTTTTTAAACACACAGTGCGTTCCTAAGGTGCCCTCACCCAGCGCTTCTGGGGAGTCTGCGTTCAGATTGTGCTGATTTGTACTTAAAACAAGGGGAAAACACCACTGTGTGGATATAAAATAATCCTGGTTGCTGGGGTTGGGGTGGGTTTTTTTCTACACTCTTTTTTTCTCCCCAAGAATTTTCCTCTTGACAGCATAAGAGACACCATCCGACTTCTAAAAATGGGCACGGACAGTCTTCTGTACAATAAATCAGTGTCATCTGTGGCTACGTTGTCACTTCAGCTGTCTGCAGACACCCATTCCCACTGTAATTGTTCCTTTATTATCCCCCAAAATATCCACGTTCTGCTTCTGGAGCATCTTTCCTGGCAACGGCATCCCATCTCACTGAGGTTTTACATCAGCAGCATGACCTCCCCATTGGGCTGTGCTGCCATAGCTGGGTTTTATGTGCTGTTAGGGCAGTGTATTTGCATCTCCTCTCCTGATTCATGTTTTATGCATTGATGATAATAGAAATAACACTAATTATGATGATAATAATGATGTACGAATGCTGGCACCTGCCCATACAGAGCAAACCAACACAAGGATCCCAACTCCATGTACCAAGATAAGCAGCACCCTGCAAACACAGGAGGAACATCTTTAGGTGATGTGTGTTCCATCACCCTTTGCTAGGAGCTGCATCTCATCACCAAACTGGGAATTGAAGCAGATGAACTCACTGGGTGTTGGTAGGTGATTCTGTCCCACTG
The DNA here is from genome assembly GCA_013397515.1 of Upupa epops. Lineage (NCBI taxonomy): Eukaryota > Metazoa > Chordata > Aves > Bucerotiformes > Upupidae > Upupa > Upupa epops. The sequence continues at coordinate 46,743 of VZRI01002439.1, read as the reverse complement.
CTCAGACTTCTAACTCCTTTAGAGTTTGCTTTCCCATGAAGTCAGTGAAAAAACTCTTGCTCTTTTTGGTAGATCAGCCCTCTTGTCAACATCTGACTCCACTGAACAGTACAGACAACACAGCAATTCAACATGTGTCAGCAGGACTATCACTGCTCTATTGACTTAGCCCCAGCACTGAGAGTGGGCCTGGGCAAACACTGAGGGAGAAATATGATGCTCCAGCCTGGCATCTCCACTGCCTGTAGTCAGACAGCCTGGGTGCCCATAGCAGAAGAACCTACTTCTCACCTGCCTCTCTGCAGCAAGTTCTCCAGCTGCCCCACACATACCCTGGGCATAGACAGTGCTGGATGCTCACACTTTCCCCTCAACACAGCAGCTGCCCTAGGACATTCATAGACTCACAGAATAGCAGGTTGGAAGGGACCTCAAAGATCACCAAGTCCAACCTATCAAGCTAAAAACAGAGTTTAAATTAGATGTCCCAGCAGCCCATCGAGCTGGCTTTTAAAATTGTCCAATACAGGGCGGTCGACCCCTTGGGAGATGATTCCAGAGGTTAATTGTTCTCATGAACTTTCTTATGGACTTCATTCGGGATCTGCCCATCACCCTTTTATCTTTTCCATAGGACCTGTTGTTAAAAGGCAGTCACCTTGGCAGCCACCCTTTAGCTACTGGGACGTGGTGATAAGGTCCACCCTAAGCCTTCTCAAGGCTGAACAGACCCAGCTATCTCAGCCTTTCTTCACATGGCAGATCGTCCAGCCCTCTGAGGCTGCCACCCCAGCAGGAGCCAACACTAAAGCAAGGATGTCATTCTAATACATCAATACCTTCCCAAATTTCAGCCTTTTAAGGCAGGATTTACTGCTGCCTCTGGTTTGCTCTCCTTCTCCACCCCACCCTGCCTTTATACCAGCACACTGCACTATCTCCCAGGAAGCCTGGTCGGACAGTTCATCCTCCTCCACAAACTTAGACTTCTTATGTTTTTTATGCTCAGAATGCCCATTTATGGCTAATCCTGCCAGATGCTTCCTGCTGTGCTCCCGCGCATCCTTATCGGAGACCCTCAGCACACCCTGTGAGGAACAGCCTTTCACTCTTCTCACACCACGACCATCTCTCCTGGAGGACAGAGGAGCAAACACTCATGACCAGCACTGCTCTGTGCTTCCACAGACTGTTCTCCCATCACCCCACACCTCCTATTCCTGCCCCTGCTCCCCACCTTGTTCCAACACTGCCCCAGATAACACAATGCCCCTCATTTCCCACCACCATCCACACACTCAGCCCCACAACCTTGTTTGTCCTATGAAGCAGCTTTTAACCACTTTCTGCCCCTGTTGGGATTATTTTTATTGCCTGCTCGTTCAGTGTGGCTGGATCTGCATCTCTCCGGGCTGCCAGCGAGACCATGAAGTCCCACAGCACAGCCCTTCACCAGCTTCCACTTAATCCTGCTTCCCGCTTGCTCATCCTCCTATTAATGATGAGCATCTGCTCGCTGTCGGTGAACCAACTTCTGCCTGTGCTAGTCACAGCACTGAATGTGTTTCTCCATGGGTTATTCCATTCCACACTCTACTGAAGTGCACATAGCACCCCTATCATTTACTCATCACCTACTCCTCAGATACTAAAGCAGCTCGGTAGAAACCAGTGCTAGAAACCAGCCCAGCAGCACAATAAAACCAATCCCTTACGATAAAGCTACAAGCAAACCAGTTTAGAACAAAGATTTCCCAAAGCTTACCAGCTCAGTCCTGCATGTTACGGAGTCAGCACCTTTGTTTTGCCGAGTTTTGGTTAAGATCATCACCATGGTAATGCAGTCCTGCCGCCGAGTCCATCAGGGTTCTGGAGAAGAGTGCTGGCAGCTGTGCTCTAGCGTGGCTCCTCTTTCAGTCCATGTTCCCCCAGGAAAGGCTCAGCCCCGCCAGCTTCTTGGGGGACGGGCAGAACAGCCTCCAAGCGTGGAAAACTCCCTGCACACACAGACAGAGTGGTTGAGATCTAAGGGACTCGCCTGGGGTGACAGCGGGGTAGAAGGTGGGTGTGCTGAGCAAGGGGAAGCACTGCCCCCAAAACACCCCGATGGAAGGTACTCCTGAGGGGTATTTTATTTGTTTCAGTTATTTTAGAGTCTTCAATATTGCTGGAGTTCCTCTGTTACCCCTTCAGGACAGAGGGGTTTCATGGGACGGGCACTCACATGAGCTGCTGGAAGCTCATGGAGTACAAAGTCCCCGTGCAATTGGCCCTTTGAAGAAGGGAGCTCACAACCCCTACGGATGCACAGCCCACATCCCCTACACCTAAGATACTGAGGCTTTGAAAGGAGCGTTCCTCAGGGTTGATCTCACAGAAGCCCTTGCCCCCAACCTAACTGCGAGCAGATGTCCAGTAGAAAAAGCCGCTCCAGCATCATTAAGGCTATGAAATCCCCTGGATGCCCCTATCCCACCCTGGTTATTCTCTCATTCCTAGCTCATGAAGAGCCCTTTTGGGGGAAAAAACAAGGCAAAGAGCTGCTTGGAGAGAGCTCCATGCCCTGAAATCCTAAGGATCACACCATGTCTCTCAATCCTAACCCATTTCTTAGGGGGTTTGAGGTAGGAAAAGCTGTCGGCTGCCCAGTAGGGGAGTTATGCAGTCAAAACCAACCTGCAAGGCAGGCTTACATGGCACCATGAGCTCTGCCTCACCTCCTGCCATCCTCCCTAATAAACTTAGTGCCGTGTAAAAGCAGACAGATTGCAACCCCAATCTGATTACAGAAATCAGTGTTTTCCCCAAGCTGCTCCTCTAATCCCGTTTCGTTATTTCACTGCTGCGGGCTTGATGCAAACAACCAAACCCACCGTTTGCAAGACCTGAAGAGCATAAACCACTGAGCTGGTAACTGGGAGCTCAAACCCAACTGGGATATTTAAGGACAATGTTTGAGAATATGCTGCTCAGTATTAGACCTCATTAGGCGCTGATAAAGCTGCTGGAGAGGAGCTCGTAAATCATCTTTGGTCTGTTTACTTAGATTAGGTGTTAAGAGTAGCTCACTTGAAGGCCAGCTGGCTGGTGAAGAAAAATCACCTTCTACAATGCTCCGAGGACAAAGTTCATCCAGAGTGCAAAGGCAGGACTGGGAATCAATACATTTTCCAAAGATTTACTCTTCCCAAAGGCACCTGGTACAGACTTCAGCTTCTTAGGGGGTATAAAGTACAGTTTACTGGTAGCTTCGTTGTAAACCTCCGGGCAACCCCCTGACCACATGGACAGCATCAAATAGAAAAGAAGAGTACATCAGACCATCCAGATGACACAGCCTGCAAGTACAGGCCATGTATTTGTAGCATGGATAGGCTGGGTTTGGCTGAGGAGAGCATAACATAAGGGAGGACTCTAACTAGAGCCCAGCTGACATGGTGCCACCGGCACCATGGGACTGAAACTCTACCCTGGTGATCGTGGAGGCACCTCAGGCACCTCTGTTACTGCACACTGAACCCCAAGCTTATGCTCAGGAGGTTCCCTGAGTCCCGAGTTGTGGCCAGCTTGGGGATGTGAAGCTGTTTCCCAGGAGCAAGCAGCAAGAGTTACTGCAGGGTCATCATTAAAATCCACAGGAGCTTTGCACCGCTGCATTGTGACAGCCCTCGCATCAGATCTACTGGTGTGCAGCAAAGCCTAGATGCCCTGCTCAGGACAGATGGCTCTTGCACCAAGCTCTGGACAAACACAAGGCTGTGAGGCCAGGTTGAGAGAGATGTGGATGTTTAGCCTGGAGAAAACTTCAGGGAGACCTTTGTCTGGTCTTTCAGTACCTAAAGGGGGCTACAGGAAAGCTGGAGATGGACTCTTCATCAGGGAGTACAGCTTACCAGATAACAGTTTAAACTGGAAGAGGGGAGACTTAGACGAGATCTGAGGAAGAAGCTCCTCCCTGTGAGGGTGCTGAGGCCCTGGAACAGGTTGCCCAGGGAGGCTGTGGCTGCTCCATCCCTGAAGTGTTCAAGACCAGACTGGATGGGGCTCTGGGCAACCTGGTCTGGTGGGAGGTGTCACTGCCCATGGCAGGGGGTTGGGACTGGGTGGTCTTTAAAGGTTTCTTCCAACCCAAACCATATTCTAGGATTTTTATCTGCCACAATCTCAGTTGTCTCTGACCGTGATGGACAGACAGGGTGCTGCCATGGGACTAGACTCACAGTGTGTTGGAGAACACCAGGACCATCCCTGGTGTGGCAGCAGCATGAAGAACAAAGATGAACCAAGCCTTCAGAGCAGCCTGAGAGCAGTTAAGCAGAGCTCCTCATTAACAGGGTATGATTTCTTCAGGAATAATTATCTTTCCCTAAGGTAATGGTTAATGTTGCTGCAGCAGACTTCTCTACACACCCAGGCATGCGGCAGCCTACAAGTACAGGCAGAGGCTCCTGCATAGCACCTTGCACCTCACCTCACACTGCTCCCCCTGCATCTCCTCCCATTAATACAGACCTAATGATAACACAGCAAACTAGTGGTTAACACCATCCATCCCCAGATCTGAAGAGCACTTTTAGGTTTGAGCTCTTCTGACTGCTGCTTGGTTAGGTTTTGAAGTCATCCTCACTGAGAAACTGCAATGAAGAGGAGTTTTGCAGTGACACAGGATCTTTGCTTCCTCATCCTGCTTCAGCAGCTTCTTGGTGCATGAAGAGACCCAGCACAGTCCTGCCCAGTCATTGAGTTATTCAGATGGGAAAAGACCTTTAAGATCATCAAGTCCAACCCTGAACCCAGCTGGCCCAAGGCCACCACTAAACCCTGTCCCTGAGCTCCAGATCTCCACGACTGGGAAACACAGCCAGGGATGGCGATTCAACCCCATCCCTGGGCATCCTGTGCCAAGGCCTGAGGACCCCTTCCAGGAAGGAGTTTTTCCTCATGGCCAACCTAAACTTCCCTTGGTGCAGCTTGAGGCCATTTCCTCTTATCCTGTTCCTTGTGAGGAGAGACCAACCCCCACCTCCCTACACCCTCTTTTCAGGCAGTTGCAGACAGGTCTCCCCCAGTCTCCTTTTCTCTAGACTCACCAGCCCCAACTCCCTCAGCTGCTCCTCACAAGGTTTGTTCTCCAGATCCTTCATCAACCTCACTGCCCTTCTCTGGACCCACTCCAGCCCCTCAGTGTCTTTCTTTTAATGAAGTCACATCCTACCGATGCAAACAAGTGGGAGATAATTGCTTCTGCAGAGCCCCTGTTGCCGCTGAGGAGAAAAGCACTGTGTATTTATAGACTGGAGGCTTTCACACACACTCACACACACAGAACCTCCTCAGAGACCATTCATTATTTTAAGAAATGTATTTCCTCATTTGCAATCAGATAAAGGAACCATCTCCATCTCTCCATCAAGGTTAAGTTTAGACTTGGACCGCAGCCACCAGGATCAGTAGTCTCCTTGAGCTGCACAGAGCAGCCACAAGCAGCACCAGAGCATGGAAACCCCCAGATTTCAGCAAACCATGATTTTTTCCATGGGTACCGCTTCAAAATACAGACAGAGCTGAAGCCTCTGTGATCTTTGCAGAACTTGCAGAAGCGGAACGAGGTTTCTCTTAGTCATTTCTGGACAGTATCACAGCAACCAAGTCTAGCTTGGAAAAATAATTACATAGCAAAAAGGTTTATGAAGACAACTGAGAACCAGCATCTCCATTCACTGTGGAACCACCACCCTCCACACAGCCACCATCCAACCCCCATCCAGCCCAGACAATCCATTTCCAGACACAGTGACATAAATCCTCTTTACAAGCAGGAAGGGCACCACTGTTCCCTGAAGAAACACCCAGGCACCCTCAGACTGCACAGAAAGTTTTCTTAAGTCCCTGCAAGAAGAAAGTGAAGAAATCCTGACCTGACTTTCTGAATGAAAAGGAGAGCTGATCGTCTCCCTCCAGGCACAGGACTTCTGAATCCCTCCCCAAACTCTGTGAAAGGGAAGGAAGGACAAGCACCCTAGCCCATCCTTCATAGAGTCATAGAATCATCAGGGATTGGAAGGGACCTTGAAAGATCACCCAGTCCAATCCCCCTGCCACAGCAGGATCACCCAGACCAAGTCACACAGGAACACAGCCAGGCAGGTCTGGAACGTCTCCAGAGAAGGAGACTCCACAACCCCCCTGGACAGCCTGTTCCAATGCTGCATTACCCTCACCCATCATCCTGGGCATGGCTGTGTACTTGGCTCAATCACCCCCACCACCAGGATCACTTCAACGTGCTGTGGTGTAACTAAGAACATGTTTGGGCTCAGCAGAAACATGTTCCCATCACCACACCATGAATTCCAGTCACCCAGCTCTGCAGATCCAACACTTGGTGCCACATGAAAGCACAAGGTGTTTCCAGTGGCAAGGCCAGAGCAAGGCAAGTCTCACAGCTCACAGCATGGTTTGGGGTTGGAAGGGACCTCAGAGATTCTCTAGTTCCAACCTCCCTGCCAGGGGCAGAGACAGCTACCGCTAGACCAGGTTGCCCAGAGCCCCATCCAACCTGGCTTTGACCCAGCATGTCTTCTGGCAGCAACTGTCCCCAGGTTTATCCCAGAGCAGGAGGGTTCACAAGTTGTGAATACCACCAAAGAAGTGACAAATACGAGTGAGTCTGATATAAACAGAAGCAGCAAATGCATCCTGGCACTCTGCAAAGCACCAACCTCACCTCCTCAGAGCAGAAATGATGGGCTGAGAGAAGCACCATGATCCCAGAGTTTATTTCATGCAGTTCAGACCCACACAACTGAAGCAGCCAACCTAAGCCCTCAAGGCCAAACTCTTTAAGTACATTTCTAAGGCTTAATCACCCTCCCACTCTCACCAATTAAACAGAAATTCCCCTCCTGCTATGCAGAGCCCTGATTCCTCTGGGCAGAGCCTGGGCGCACCGCAGCCACACAAACCCTCCAAGTGACTTTGAAGGGATTTGGGGATATAGCCCAAACCGGTCACTAGAAATGAAAATGAGGGGGTTTGTACGAGTCATCGCTCTGCAATTTTGATCCCAACTAAAAATCATGCCCCACTTACCATCCTTCTGCTTGTTAGGAGGAACTTGGGGCTACACAGAATCTCCTCATTGCATGGACTGTCTCACCACCAGAGCCTTGGGCAATGCCATGAGTTACATCTTCAACTTGTTGACTTATTACGTTATGAAGGTGGAAGAGACCTTGAAGCCAAGCATTTGCATGTAGCTAAGGGTGAGCTCATTTCCTCTCTCAGGCAATAACTCATCCTGTGCAAGATTGCTGAGAGGAGCTCAGCTGTGGGCAACTTGTTCCTCTTCTTTGAACAGTCATCCATGTCACCACAGACAGTGATTTTATGATAGAATCATAGAATCATTAGGGATCAGAAGGGACCTTAAAAGATCATCCAGTCCAATCCCCCTGCCACAGCAGGATCACCTAGAACAAGCTGCACAGGAACACATCCAGGCAGGGCTGGAATGTCTCCAGAGAAGGAGACTCCAAAACCCCCCTGGGCAGCCTGTTCCAATGCCCTGATACCCTCTCTGGAAAGAAGTTCCTGCTGATATTGATAGGGAACCTCCCCTGTTCCAGCTGGCACCCACTGCCCCTTGTCCTGTCACCAGATGACCTTGAGAAGAGCCTGGCTCCATCCTCCTGACACCCACCCCTCACATATTTGTACACAGGAATGAAGTCCCCCCTCAGCCTCCTCTTCTCCAAGCTCAAGAGACCCAGCTCCCTCAGCCTTTCCTCATCAGGGAGCTGTTCTACTTTCTTCCTCATCTTCATTGCTCTGCGCTGGACATCCTCCAGCAGCTCTGCCCCCTTCTATGGGGTTAAAACCTCCAATAAATGTGAAACATGCCAGTCTTTACACTCTGAAAATTCTCCATGGATTAGTCCCAAGGAAAGAGGATCCTGAGTCAGTGCACCTGGCTCCAAAGGACATTTCTATGGATGCAACCACACTGGGACCTTCCCCCAAACATTTTCTCAAGAGGAAAGAGCTGCCCCCGGCTGCCAACTCCTCCTGTTTCACAGGGTCTTCCCAAACTCCTGGAAGGCCAAACACAGTCAAGAGAAGGGCTCTGGTACAGGAGATCATGTGTCCTGCCCAGTGCTCCCGCACTGCCTGGCAAGGACTTGGGGATTCTACATGCTCCAGGTACTTCAGAAAATACCAGCCGAAGAAAAGGAACAAAGCAATGTCCTCGTCTGCCTCCTGCCTGCAGCCAGAGTAGGCTTTCCAGAGCTAACAAGATAAAGGCAGCATTAATTAATGAGTAAAAGACTTGCCCACACTTTGTGTTTGTAATGGCCAGCACAGCAAAGGGGAAAGCACTGATGGGTTTAAGATGAGCATCGCTCCGCAGGTCTGCACAGCTTGGAGAACCACATCATCCCGTGGCTACAACCAACGGAGGCTCTCATCAACCCAAATCCTGACAGCACAGGACAGCCCTGGCAGAGCCAAGCCCTACATCCATGCCAGTAACATCCTGAGCCAGAAGGAGCACGAGGTTTACCACAACAGCATTGTCTTGAGGGGCCACGTTAGGAACAGAAAACACCATGTGCTGTCACCACGGGTGGCCAAGTGCAGCCCACCTCGTGGAGGTTTGAGGTTAAACCTCACTGTGAGGAACAACAGATCTACCAGGGTCCTGAGCACAGCAATAAATTAATTACTAAGCAAATGAATCTATAATTTCAATGCAGTCGATGGCTCCAAGTGGCTGGGCACTGCCTCAGCCCAACACCCCACTGACACAAGGCAGTGGGGTGGCCAGCACCCTGAGCCCCTAACTACACATCCAAACGTCCCCATGCTCTAGAGAAAGCCTGAAATCTAAGCTCATGCCCAGCTCTACATGGTGAGGTTGGACAAGTTGTCTCCAGAAAGCAGTAAGAGCAAGGAAGGAAAATTATAGACCCCCTAGTTGAGTAGAAGACATCAGGTTTACTGCCCCATGCTCTTAGGGAACAGGAGCAGCTGGGGAGAGACTCTCTTACTCATGAGGGGTGAAAAGAATGACGGTAGGGGCACAGTGCCTGTCTCAACATCTCAGCTCAAAGAAAACGGTGCTGACATTGACTCTGCCCTTTCCTCCCTGGCAACTGAAAAGAGAGCAACGTTAGTCAGTGCAAAACTGCAACCAGCAAGTGAGAGGTGAGAATGAGACTGCTGGTCGCAGTGGAGGAGAGGTGCCATTAGATGTGAGATGTGACTAGGCAGGATCCAGCTCACTGCAGCAGAACTGCACAGCAGTTAGATGAGAGAATGCACCAGGAGCAGTAATGCAGGCTCTTCACCATCTCCTAGTCAAATATCCAGCCTGCACCCAGGTTTTCATGGAGGACCAGCATCAGACATTCAATGGGATCAACTGCTTAAGTGGCCATGTGCAGATCTCTGTGACAGAGAGCAAGGCCATGGCCAGCTCAGGCCAGACCTGCTGTGGGACAGCATAGCTCCTCAAGCCTAGTGTCCTCTCCAGCAGGGCTGGCCCCAGTGGACCCTCATACCAACACAGACCTCACAACTGGCTGGGGGATGGACACTGCCAGTACTCCTGCAGAGCACCCCATGGGCCAGATAGACAAATCCTACAGGATGCTCTTGGTCCTAACAACTGGAGGAACAGCCCATTCTCCTCGAGCAAACCTGTAATCATCATCTAATCTGCTTTTCAGGGGACTGCTGCTAATGTTGATAGTATTTCCAAGGAATATGGGAACTAGTGGAGCAAGGGCTGTCTCTGGAGAAGAGCAGCTGAAGCAGCAGCTGGTCCAACGAACCATCTCACCTTTCCACTTGTTTTTTTTCCCCAGTCGTGAGATTTATTACAAGACTCTGCAATGGTCTGTGAGACACTGAGTGTTGGCCACGCTCCCACAAGCTGAGGAACTGCTGAACTGAGAATTGTTTTGGCTGCTTAATCTCAACAACTAGGGGATGCTGAACAACAAGCCAGCAGAGCCCAGGTTTACTTTTAATTACTGCTTGGAGTGGGCTGCTCTAGTAAACAGGCACAGAACACAATGCTTGCTCCTTCTTTATAGTCTTTTCCCAGAGACAACCCGAAATGCCTGAGATGGAGATGTTAAACAGCCCCACCGGGAGGTTTTTACAGACTCACTTCTCAAGCTTAAACAATTTCAAATAGCACATAAACCCATCGCAACAGCCACCTCTGTAACGTGACATCCAGCTACTTACAGCCAGATAATCACCAGATCCGAGGGGCTGCGGGGCTTGCTGGGCAGCCTGGGCTTCCTTGCTTGCTCCTGGGGTCTCTGCAAGAAGTGAGCTCAGCGCTGAGACACCCACTGTGATACCCTGTCCACAGCAGTGACCACCGAAACCCTGCTCCACGGCCCAAGCACGAGCAAGATCTGGGCCATCTCGCAGCATAATTGGGGAAAGCCTGCCAAGTGCTGGAACACCAGCTCTGCTCTCACGGCAGATTTGGATGCTGCTTGCAAAGTCAGATTTCCTCCCTTTTTCCAGGCTGAGCTGGAGAAGTGGTAGAGGCTGACAGCCCCTAAAGAAACCCCTGAATTTAAAGCATCGATTGCCAGCCTTTATGAATAAATACCCTAAAACTGCAGGACTCTCAAACGAAGTCCAGCAAAGAGATCATTTAGGATCTTCCACACATTGAAATGATCTACCTGATCTAGATTCAGGAAGTTTCAATCCTTTCTGTGAACAGTCTCAGTGCCCACGTGTGCCTGCTGTCACCTGCAAACCCTATCAGCCCACTATCTGCATTAGACCCAAGTACTTTAGCTCCCGGGGAATCTCTGGGGTTTCATTCCTCAGCTGAGAAAAGAGTTCCTCGGCTCTTGAAAGATGAACCAAGAGCCTTTATTAATCCTCCTAGCAACTGAAAGATGCATTTCTCTGCTGTTTGTCCACTCGTTGCCATCAACACTGGCAAGAGGAAGGTAACAGCAGCAGAGTGAGGGAAGGAGTCCTCCAGGGCCAGGAAATCTTTGCCCACCTCCATCTCTCCAGCACGTTGGACTCAATTCCTGAGCCCTGAATCTTCCATAAAGTCTCTTAAACCAACGAGGAGCCAAACATCTGTGAGTTGTCTGAATTAGCGTGAATTTGGCAGACAGAACAGCAAACTTGTATCGCCCCACAGCCTTCGTGTTTCTTGTTTGCCTCGGGTTCATTAAATACATAACAATCTGTTACCAGAAGATGGGTCCTACGCTCACCGGCTGCCAAGAAGCCAGTTTGGAGAGCTCTGGTGTAGCTGGGGGGATATGTGAGGAGGAGAGGGGGGTCTCTTCCTAAGGCAGCAGGACAAGGAGAATGGGGTGCAACCACCTGCTGCACAGCAAAGGCTATTTTCAGCATGTAAACCCAGTGATTTTGGGGAGCTTTTGAGTGTGGGATGAGCAGGGAGATACCATCAAAAGCCAAGGATGTCTTGCAGCAGCATCAGTGAGGCACCTGTGCTTCATCCAGATAGAGAAACAAGGCTCTGTGAGGGTTATTCACAGAGCTCTGGGCATAAGGGAACCCCCATAGTCAGGGAAATGAGGGGTTTCCCACTGCTGCTGGGCAAGCCTGGCCAGCGAAGGCATCACCGACACCAAGCCACAGGGCAGAACGGTCTGTGATGCTGTGATGGGGAATAGCCCAGGAGGCTTCACGTTCTCTCAAAGGAAGTCTTTTGCTAGGAGGAAGAAGTCAAAGCAAACACCCACTCACTGTGTTTACCCGTTTAAACCCAAGCCAAAGCAGCACCGAAACGCGCCCGGCAGCATTTCCACAGGGCCATTCATTGAGAGCCTGGGCTTGGGTTTCAGCTGGTGTTTTTAACATCTCAGGGAGGCGCTTACGAGGCTGGAATAATACCCAATCTGTTGCTATAACACACTCTCAGCTCCTGCGAGGTGTCTGCAGCACGTAGAGCCCAAACCTCCTATAGGTTTGGCTCCTTCGGGGGCTCCCCGAGGGTCAGGCAGTGAAATGCTTCCCCTCACGCTGCGGTGCGGTGAGTCTGGGGTACAGCTCCACTGAGGTGGATCTTAAAGTGAGGTATCCACCAGGTGGTCACCCAAACAGCACAGTTCTCCTGGCGTTGGGACGCTTCATCCCCTGGAGATGCGGATGGAGCAGGACAGGACGAACCCAGCTACAGCCTGGCACCCATAAAACCCCAGATTTTGTAGCCTGTCTCAGAGAAAAAAAGAAAAAAGGAAGTGGAAATGAAAACAGTCCCGGCTTTTATTTGAGCTGGCAGAAACACCATCCTGCCTAGCCGTCCTCGAGCTCGGTTATGACAGCATGAACAGGCAGCAAATGGGGAAAGAACACTTAAAATCTGCATTTTCCACCCCAAGAGTCGCCATCAGCAGATACTCCCCACACATCACTTTCTCCCACTCCACAAGTAAAAATCAGGGGGAGAAACTCCGTGCTGTGGAAATGGGAAGCTCAAAGGACAGAGGGGTTGGCTCCGGCACCGTATGAAGCACGAAACCCCCACCCAAAACAGCATCCTGAGGAGAACTGACCTAAATGCCGCATCCCATCCCAGCTCCAAAGCTGCCAGCAGGGTATCAGGAAGGGAAATGTGCCAGGGATTTTGTCATGCACAACCATGAGCGACTGCTCAGTCCTAACAGGGCAACAAAAATGTCCTGTCCACCTTCATCATAAAAAAAACCCAAACCCCCCAAAACACATCAGCTTGTTTGAAGGAATTAATGAATCCTAGCCTCTGTAAACCATCCTGGAACCCCTAAAATAATGACAGCAGCTTAAAAAGAGGCAGTAAACCATCAGGCTATTAGAACATGAGACACAGGGGAGGTTACAGACATAAAGGACAATAGGAAGTCCCACTGACAACAGAAGGAACAGCGGGAAGATCAGTCATGGTGTGGAAGAGGGAGAAATGGCCAGTATGGACTTTAAAGCCACCCTAAACAGACAGTAAACCCATAGGGTCACGTTTTGTCATGAGTATCTCGGGACGATATTAACCAGCAGGCACTAAATACAGACCTTTCCTAAACAACAGCTCCACACAATTTACACCCTCAGCTTTTATAGGATTCTGCCCAAAAAAAAGCCTTCAGAGCCATCCCCACCACTGCTGCCAGAGGTAGAAGTGATGGCTCCAAGAAAAAAAGCCCTGTGCAAGGTTCAGGTTTCAGGAAAAGCACCATAAACAGAGAGCAAAGAGCTCTCTCGCGGCTCTAACGGAGCTGCAAAGCAACCAGCGACAGCAGCTTCAACAGAAAGCAGAGTTTTGCCTCACACGGTGCAGTATTTCTGGGGTAACTGGGAAGGAAACGGGAAGATCAGCGCTGTGTAAGTGGCCCAACACTGGCCGAGCACTAAACATTCACAGGAACAACGAGGCAATACAGCATGGAGAGAAGCAACCAGTGCAGCTACAGGGAGACTCACCTGGAGGGCAGGAGCACGTCTCCCCAGGGTCCTACTCTGTGCATGTGGATGGGATGAAATGGGCATCTCCAAGAGACGAGACATCACCGGCTCTCTGCTCTGTGCTCCATGACCCCCATGGGCATCTGGAGCCTCCTGCTACATCTAATAGTGGTGAACTTGGTAGAGGAGGGTTATTGGTTGGATTTGATGATCTCAAAGGTTTCCAACCTGAATGATTCTACCATTCTATGATCTGGTTAAGGTCTGACCTCAGGGGGACTTGAGGCTATGGGTAGAGGGCAAGACTGAGGGAACGTGGAGTGGTCATTGCTCAGGATCAATGTAAGTGCCTTCAGAAAGGGAAGGAGCTACTGAGCAAGTCCTTCAGATGGAGAAGATCCACCTTACAACACAACCTAGGTAACTGAAACTGCATAGAGTCAGAGTGAGGGCAAAGGGCACCTTTTCCTCATGAGCAGCCGGGACAAGAATCACTGCGTTAAGTCACCGGCACAACAAATGACTGCAGTGGGTTCTCAATCCTCACCACGGCTTTATCTCCACATTGCAGGGCTTTTCTGAAAGACATTCTCCAGCAAGAATGAATCCAGAAAATAACTAAACCTAGAGATACACAGAGCAGTCTGCGGCTCTCCTGTCTCCCTGTCCTACACCTCATACCTAGCAGCTCCCAGCGCATCCCCACGGGACAAGTAATCTTCCACCAACAACATAAACCACAGGCAACTGCAAACCTCCATTAACCAGGATGCTCTGGCTCTGAGAAGTACTCTCCATCGCACTGTATTTCAATGATAACACTAGTGATAGCCCAATAAAGAGAGAATCTTTTCTTCCTGAATTAACAGCGAGGCTATGAAATGGGCATTTTTAATGCTTTCCATGTCTCTCTAATTGCGATTGTGCACCCAGTTGTAGCTCTCGGCATCTGTTTAATGGTATTAAAACTCATCCCTTTAATAATATGATACAATATTCATTTCTAACGGCTGGGACAAAAGAAAACCTCATGATAATGGGGTTAATTATATATATCTGAAGTCATTTTATAGGATCGACAGCTCTTCTCCAGCACAGCAGGGGGCTGTTTCAGTGCAGTGAAGGTAAGCGCTCAAATACAAACCTCACTGTTACTATGACTTCCCTGTATCACTCAAAGGAGGGAATTTCCACCACAGAATCACAGAACTATTGAGGCTGGAAAAGAGCTCTGAGCTCATCCAGCCCAGCCCAGGACGTGACATCACCACATCAGCCAGACCAGGGCACTAAGGGCCACAGCCAGTCCGTCCTTCAACACCTCCAGGGATGGGGACTCCACCACTGCCCTGGGCAGTCCATTCCGATGTCTGATCACCATTTCTGGGAGGAAGGGCTTCCTAACATCCTACCTAACCCTCCTCTGGTACATCTTCAGGCCCTGCCCTCCCATCCTGCTGCTAGTTGCCTGGGAGAAGAGTCTGACCCCTATCTGTCTACAGTTTCCCTCCAAGGAGTTACAGAGCAGGATAAGGATCCCCTTGAGTCTCCTCCAAGCTAAACACCCCTAGCTCCCTCAACCTCTCTTCATCAGCCTTTCCCTCCAGACCCTTCTCCAGCCTCCTTGCTCCTCTGGACCCACTCCAGCCCCTCAATCTCCTTCTTGAAGCGAGAGGCCCAGAACTGTGCACAGTACTCGAGGGGAGGCCTCAGAGAAGGCTCCTCATGGCCATTAACACCATTCCTCTTCCCTAGTATTTCCCAGTAAAGCGGAATAATGACGGTGGTTGCACAACTGGGGCAACTGAGGCAGAGGAACACAAAGGATTGTCTCAGGTCACTGAGAGATCAACATGGGGAAAAGGACAACAAGGAAACTTCTTCAACATGAGTGCTTAATGTGCTTTAACTCATCCCAAGGAGACCCTGTATCTAGGAGCAGGATGAGGGGGAGTCCTTACCCCTCTCCCAGTCCAGACCAGCCGCTGGGACCAGTTATTGGTGCTGCTGGACAGCAGCATCATTCTGCTCCATCACCCCCCAGCCCTGCTTCTCCTCTGCCATCAAAAGGATTTTCAATCTTCCCTTTCAAGGGCTGGTTTTGAGCAGGAAGAGGGAAAGGGAGAGCAGCTCTCCAGCTGCCGGCTCGAAGTTTGCCAGGTTTCTTTTTGAAACCCAAGGAGACCTAACGACATCCAAGCACAAACCAGCCACAAACCTTTCACTGCGGTCCCACACCTACCGCACAGCACAAGCCCCGAGCTTTGGCTGCTGAACCCAAAAGCGATGGCCAGGATCCACAAGCACAGCCTGAGGGATGCTTCACGTGGACTACAGAGGAGCGACACCAGCGATGCTGCTGTATTTAATGCTCTTGAAGCAAACCCCATAACCAGGTTCCCCTTGGGCATTATTTCTTTAGAGGGAGAAGCACAGAAACTCAACACACCAGAACAGCCCTTACACTGCCACTCAAAGGCAGTGATGACAGAGCCAAAGTCGCCTGGGGATTCCCTGTCCCACCCCCAGCCCCGACTGCCAGGAGCAGCTGCTTCACACAGGTTTCAGTGCTCACCCAGCTCAGCCCAATGCAGTTTCCTCCTTCCTTTTCCGCAGAAACTTCCAACATATCCAGTCTCACTTCTCTCCCAGAGCCTATGTTAGATGAGGCTTATCTCACACAGCAAACTCATCAGACATCGCAGGCTGCACAACTCATGGATAGAATGGTGGGGGTTAGAAGGAACTTTTGGAGATCACCTAGTCCAATCCCACTGCCAGAGACGGTGTTCTCAGCACAGATCCCCCAGGAACACATCCAGTTGGGCTAGGATCATCTCCAGAGGAGACTCCCCAAACTCCCAGGGCAGCCTGTTCCAGGGCTCCGTCACCCTCAGCAGGAAGAAGTTTCTTCTACTTATGTGGAACCTCCTCTATTCCAACTGACACCCATGGCTCCTTGTCCTATCACTGGGCACCAGTGAGAAGAGCCTGGTGCCACCCTCCTGACACTCACCCTGTAGATATTTATCAGCAATTCTGAGATCACCCCCACCCAACCCCAGTCTCCTCCTCTCCAGGCTAACAACCCCAGCTCTCACATCCTCTCCTCACTGGGCAGATGCTCTAGTCCCCCTGCTCAAACTTCCATCTGTAAATTCACTGCATGATGATACTTGTCACTGTTCAAGACCCACTTCACCGGCAAGGTGACCAGAGGCTCAGGTACCCACAGCCCAGGCTATTTGGGCTCGCATCAGCCTGGCAGGGCTTCAGAAATAAGCTGTCTGTCTCTCTAAAGGCAGTCAACTCGTAAAAGTCTGGTAAAACAAAACAGCCTGAGGATCTGCTCCCCAGTTCACTGTACCAGAGCAACGTTCTGCACTGCTGCTCTAAGCAAACAGCTGGGACAAGTAGTGTGACCTTGGAAAAGTCCTTTTTCACAGCTAGAACACTGCTGCTGCTCCCTGCAATCACTTGAGCTGGGAACCAGAGCTCCGGGGCTCAGGTCTGCTGCTGCCCTGACTGCTTTCAAGGAATTTATGGAAGGGTTCATCACTAAAGAGAGAGATGGCACTTGGCTGGGGCCAGCGGGAAGTGGGCTCAGCCAGAGAGGGTTTCCCAAGCAGGGAGCAGCCCGGCAGGCTCAGAGGAGTAGCACGGTGGAAAATTCCCTTCTCTTTGCCCGATTAGTTTATATTTAGCTCTCTGGGGAGCAGAGGCGCTGGAGGAGCTGTTGTTTTGGTGATATTTTTGCACGGCCCCGCAGGGACCCCTGCAAGACAAACCCCTGCGTGCCGAGGGAGGCTGCCAAGCAATGGCTCTGGCCACCTCATCATCCACCACCACCACCACGGACCAGACACGTGAGACCACCGATAGTCACTGCCCTGCGCTACCCGTCAGCCCTCTTTTTTGTTTTGTTCTGTTTCCCCGAGTCAGCAAGTTTGCTTCCTCTTCCTCCTCCTCCCCATTTTGGGAGAGAAAGGAGCAGAAAAACACCAGCCATGAAGAAAATTTGCTTGAGGAGCTACAGAGGAGCACAGAAGGTTGCTTCTGGGCTCCTCTGCCGGCCTGGTCCCCTACAGTCACTGAAATAAAAGGTGGGTTTAGCTTTCTGGAGGTATTTTCAACTATTTCAACCCTAGTTTTGGGGATGCTCCCCCTCTTCCTCCTCTCGGACTTGGGAAAAAGACCAGATCCCTCCAAGTGGAGCTCTCTGAATTGCTATGAGCATCTCAGGCACCTCACCCTGCTCCAGGCTGTCGGTCCAAAGTCTCCTGTGCCACAGATTAATACTGTTCATTAGATGATTTCCCAGGAAAATCATTGTAAAAGCTATGTGATATCAGAGGGGGAAGGGAGCAAACCAAGAATCAACCCTTTCAACACAGGGTTGTCCTCTTCTCTCCTCCCCATATCACAAGGGAAGCACAAACTACCTCCATCCTCGTGAAGTTCAAGAAAAGAAACTCTACGCAACACTACAAGAGGAAAAGGAAGAGCAGCCTCAAACCACACAGTGCCACTCAAGAAACCAGAAGTCAACCAGTAATCATGAAATGAGCCAACTGGATAAACCTCTCTCCCCTCCATAGAATCAATTAGGGATTGGAAGGGACCTCGAAAGCTCATCCAGTCCAATCCCCCTGCCACAGCAGGATCACCTAGACCAAGTCACATAGGAACATGTCCAGGCAGGTCTTGAACATCTCCAGAGAAGGAGACTCCCCAACCCCCCTGGGCAGCCTGTTCCAGTGCTCTGGTACCCTCACATCCCCCTGCAGGACTCGGTCCATCGCGCCTGTTCTGCACACAAATTCAAGGGTTTCAGCAAGAAGTTGCCAGTCTTGTTCTGCCTAAACCTTTGCTGAAAGCAAAGCCAGCGCTTTGATACCCCCAAAAAATTAATTACATCTAATTAACTGCGATGGATTGGAGCAGTTGGATTGGCACACGGTTACCTATTTGCATGTGTGCATATTTATGAGCACCTATTTATTTAGGTAGGTATCCCTAAGCGAGTATCAGCCTACACCGGCGCTGGCTCTGTCCCACAGGCTGCTTCATCTCCATATTTAAGAATCTGGCTCCTGCCCACAGAAATCAATTATCTCCTCCACCGATTTCCCTGATTTTACATGCAAACTTTTGCGCTCGACAGCCTGAGCCCTCGCTGATCTGCCTCCCCGAGTCCATCTGCTTCCTATAACCAAAGCGCTTCTTGGAGAGCTTGGCCCTGCGCAGCGCTGGATGTTAGAGAAGTTTCCCTCCCTCCCTCCTTCTCTGGGTTTAACCTGGAAGTAAGAAAGTCTGGATGCAGGGATTCAGCCGCAAAACCGCCGGCACACGTGGCCGCGTTCCATGGGGGCAGCATCCTTCTCTGCTTTGAGATGGAGAGAAACAATTCCACAGCACATTGGGTTGAGTTGGGGGTTTTCGGTTGGGATTTCCCCCCCATCACTACTTCTGGAAGCACACAGGGTGCATCCTTCTCCCAGTGAAGTACCTCCAGCATGGGGTGAACAGCCCTAATCCTGCACCCTGAGCTGGGTCTAACCTAGCACACCCACCACCACAGGCATCCTCAGGCTCCAGAGGACTTTTTAAACCAGAGAAAATAAACCAGCAGCTCTCTTCAAACCTACAGTGAGCCACAACAGGTAAGGACAGAGCAAACCGCTCCGAAATTCAAGCTTGGTTTTCTTTAATATCACTCTAATTAAGCTGTTTCTTCACCCACCCCAAATATTTTCTCTAGAAACATTATCTACATTGTTTTGGGAGTTCTTTACTTCTATTTCCAGCCCTCGGCCAAGCCCTGGTAAATGTTTCTGCCCTTGCCAGAAGCAGGCTGGGGGGATCTGGGAACGAAGGCAGCCTCTTGTAGCCTCCTGCACTCAGAGATAGCCCAACACGAGAGAGCAGAGAGCTGGGAGCATCCCATCGTATCACACTGCACCACGACCTCCGCAGTTTGCGAGTCGTCTTTAATCTGTCCAGACAGACTTTTATTATTGCTTGAAGATTCAGAAAAGGGAAAAAAATAGGCACATCTGGTTTCAATTGCCATCTGAAGTCCGGTCTGTCGGCCCGTTTCATACCAAATTACACTCAACTTTCTACTCCGGGGGGAGGGTTCATGCAGAGGGGATGAGCTGCCACAAGTAGACAGGGGTCTGTGGAGATAGGGATTGAGGAGAACTCACAGTGCTGGCACTACGCAGCAACAGGCACCCCGTCGGAGCCAACTCACCCTCTCTGTCAAGTACGTTGAGATTATTGAGGCGAAAACCCTTATTCTTTAAATCTTGGCGTTCAGCTACATGGGAAACCTTCCCCTACAGTGAGCTGGAACAACCTGAGGAGCAGAGACATGAAATTTGGGGGGGTGTTCTAGGGTGATTTGGGTCCCAGGGCACTTTGCACAGCAAAGAGATGCTGGAGACCTCTGTGCGGGGCACAGGGCAGCAGGTAAATCCCTAAATCCCTGGTTCCTCATCCCTTCCTTGCCCAAGCCAGGTGTGAAGACCACAACAAACCACTTGCATGATCCGGGTAGCATCTCCACGGCGATGCCCGACCACATCCTAGGCTGCAGCCCCCCTGTCACACCCCAAACCTGGGCAAACCCCTATAAACTCGCCCGTAGCCGAGTGCCAGCCCCGTTAGCAGCGCCGGGGCCCGGGGGCAGGGCAGCACGTGTTGATGCACCGGGAGGCAGAGCAAAGCGACGAGGAGGAGCCGATTCCGCCCCCCCCCACAACCTCCGTCCCTATTCCTCGCAGCATAGTGGACCCCCCCCACTAAACCTCCCCTCTACCCTCCTCCCCCCGCATCCCTCGGGGTGGAACGGGGGTGTCAAACCCGGCAGCACAAAGCCGGACGCAGCCCCCAGCCCCACCGGGATACGCGGGGAGGTCGTGCGTGTCCGTCCCGTCCCTCAGACCCCTTCGCAGCGCCGCTNCGCCACCGCCGCCGCCGCCGTGTTGCGGGCGGGGCGGGGGGGGGAGGAGGAGGAGGAGGAGGAGGAGGAGGAGGAGAAGGAAATGCGCTTGTCACTTCCTGAACGGGGCCGAAGGCAGGGCCGGACCCGCACCTGTGGGGTCCCCCAGTGCTGCCGCCACCCCCTCTACCTCCCACCTCCGCCATGGCGGGGCCCTGGTGGGAAGGAACGGGGGGGGAGGGGAGAGAGAGGAAGCCCCGGGTGGCGGCATGAACGGGCATCCCCGGGGTTAAACATCACCCGGGAGCTGAGTTTTGGGGGAAAAAACACTAAAATTGTTAAAAGAGGGAGGGGAGGTGGTAGTCAGGTGCGGGGAAGGGGGGGCGCGTAAAGGGGGCCAGTGCCGCAGCTCCGCGGCGAGCGGGACCAGCTATGGGGGCTCTGAGGGATGTTCGGAGGCCGAGAGTGACTCCTGGTGGCACCTTCGACCCGGGGAGAGCAGCTGCAGTCGGGCTGAACAGCCCTGCAAGGGACCTCCCAGCAGGAGTTATTTGCCGTACGCTGAGGATGGCGAAACCCTGGTTTCTGGGCCCAGGTTGCCCAGAGAGGTGGGAGAAGCCCCATCCCTGGAACCCGCCCAGATCAGGTTGGGCCTTGGGGCTCTGAGCAGCCTCCTCTGGTTGAGGATGTCCCTGCTCACTGCAGATGACCTTTGAAGGTCCCTTCAAACTAAACCATTCCATGAAAGGAGGGTGTAGAGAGGTGGAGGTTGGTCTCTCCTCCCAAATCACAAGCGATGGGACAAGGGGAAATGTAGGTCATCATGAAGGGGTTGTTGAGGTCGGCCATGAGGAGAAACTTGTCCTGGAAAGAGTCCTCAGGCCTTGGCACAGGCTGCCCAGGGAGAGAGTTGAATCGCCATCCCTGGCTGTGTTTCACAGTTGTGGAGATCTGGAGCTCAGGGACAGGGTTTAGCAGTGGCCTCGGGACAGCTGGGTTCATGGTTGGACTCTTGGAGGTCTTTTCTAACCT
The DNA here is from genome assembly GCA_013397515.1 of Upupa epops. Classification (NCBI taxonomy): domain Eukaryota; kingdom Metazoa; phylum Chordata; class Aves; order Bucerotiformes; family Upupidae; genus Upupa; species Upupa epops. The sequence continues at coordinate 25,307 of VZRI01002439.1, read as the reverse complement.
AAATATTCTAAGACCTTGTGACACGTCTGCTTGGCTTGACTTGGGAAGAAGGTGGCTTTTAGGAGCAATTTGGTCTAACAATAACATTTTCCATCCATCCCAGCTGTACTGCGCACAGCACGTAGGCTTCTTCCGAGAGCGAGCGTAATTAGCAAACAAGGAAACGACATGACAGCTAAAAGGAAGATTTAGAACTCATTACAAAGCGGAGCCTCCACATTAATCTTGAACATGTGCAAGCAGACAACGCAGATGTCATCAGGAATGAATCTGGGGCTAAATTTCATCCACCCAGGCACGCTGCTGGGGATGGCAAGTGAGAACGAGTGAGGGCATGTGAGCTCTGAATGGCAAGGGAGGCTGTAGATGTGAAACTCAGCGGTGGTTTGGGTGTCCTGCCCCTTGCTGATGCATGGTCCAAGATATGAAATAAACCCAAGCAACACTACCAGTTGGTATTGAAGGTAATAAAGAAGAAGGAAGGTCAGAGAGCAGAGGTAGCAGAGAAACTCAAGTAAAGTGGCTCCATACTGGATGCTATAAAATCACACAGCAGCAGCTGGTGTGAGTGGGCTACAAGCAGGAAAGGACTTGGTATGAATGGGCTTTTCCTTCAAGCTCCACCATCCCACTCAGTATTTGCTTTTCTTATCCTGTATTGAGACTGGTAGCAACAAAACACTTGGAAACTCCTTTTCCAGAGCTTTGGGAATCAAGTTTGAAAATGTTTTCTTATGTTTTCCCAGCTGAGTATCTCAGTAATAAAGCCCTCGGCGTAATTGAATCCATTCCTGTGGCAGCCTTGCCTAGTGCAGGCTCATTCTCCAAGACCCAAGCAGACAGTTGCTTTCTGTCTGCTTCTGCAGCTCGGTCCAAACCTAGCAATTCTCTACCTCTCATCCGCTGTGTCTTCCGACAGATGAGTTGGCTGCAGAGCGTTATGAGTGCGTGCCAAAGCCAAAGCTTGAGCCTGTTTTCCACAGACAGTATTTTCAGTTAATGTTTTTGAAACATAAAGGCTGGCCAGAGGTCCCTGCTCTGGTGATGGTGTTAAGAATCCTTGTCAGAAAGGGAAAAGAGAGAAAAAGCTTTCAAACTTAAAGAACTGGGCATGAGAATTCAGTCATCAAGGACTGCGAATTCAATCTGTGAAATTCTGAGCTGATTTCATTCCTGTTTTCGTCTCTGCTGTCAGCATCTTTGCTACCCACTGAGTAGGAGCCTTCCCTGCATAGATGGAAACTCTGTGGGTAGAAAAAATGCTAACGAACCCCATGACCCTTCTGCAATTCTGCTGGGGTCCAAGTCACTGAAATACTTTGATGCCACAGCACTAAGCCCCGTGGACAGACACAGCTCCAGCCTTCTTCCCGGGCAGCCTTTGGAACACGTTGCTGTCTGCTCCAGTTTGTTGTTATTCGAGTCATAGGCACCACGGTTGCTAAACGTTTCAGAAGTGTCCTTTTCACCGTGACCTACAACTCTGCGCTGTTCTCCTGAGCATCTGAGCAATCCTAGTTCTGTATGGGTTTATCCTTCTGCTTCTCCTGCCAGACAAGAAACGCAGCTGAGGGACTTACCCAAGGCCAAGCAGAGAGTCAGAGCGTCCTAGTCACAGGTCGATGTCCCAGACATGTGGCTGTGCCAGGTGGCTGGTGCTCACAGAGGCATCTTGGCTCCACTGAAGGTCACCAGTAAAACAGAGACCAGTTTCATTTAGGCACCCTGCAGTTTCAAATCCTGCAACACCCAGAATCTAAAGAAGAGCGAGCAGAAGTGTTTTTAACCACTCTTCGATAGCCAGGGAATGAGCACATCACTGTAACACGATCAAGGTGCTCTAGGTCAGAGAGTATCTGAACCAAGGAGACCCGATACCCTCAACGAGTGAAGCGCTGCTGTGCAGGGAGGGTTGTAATGTTGTACAAGGGGAATACAGTGGGATTTGCCCCCACCCTAAAAATCCTTTCCTTCACAGCTTTCTAGTTCAGCTCCCTGCTGCCTCCCTCCCAGCCTTGGGAGAGCACCCAACCTCTGAGTTACTTGCTGCCTCAGAGTAGGTGCAATGAAAAGAGCTGACAGATAAAACAAATAGACCATGAAATACAGATGTAAACCCTCCTCTCACTTGACTGTGCTAATCAACCCCTGTCTGTGTCTGCACTGCCTTAAGATAAACCAAGGTCTCCGAATCAAGGCAAAAAAGCCCAGATCCTTCTGCTTGAAGCATCAGCTTGCTGTTCAGGGGAAGCATTAGAGAAAATCTGCGTGATGAACCACCAGCCTCAGCCAGCGTTTCAGGCTGGATGCAGGTTCATCAGCTCTGCACTGCTAACAAAAGGTTTTGGTTCAGGATCCTATCAACATTTCAGATTACTCCATAAATGCACATTCTTCCTACCTCTGCTTGACATGCGATGCTGTCCATGAATACTTGGCTGCCAGAGCAACTGTGCTGAGGCTTGTTTCTGTTCTCTCTCTCGTGTTTATTAGCTCTGGCTCTCCAGCACGGACTTAGGCGCTTGCGATTATCCAGAATGTATTTGCTACCTTGTGGCTACATCATTTACTTGCCTGACAGCACTCAGTTTTATTTCCAGTCACCTAGAAATGGGCTCATTTCAAGCCATACAGTTATCTAACACACGGAAATGAAGCCACAGGGTGGCTTTTCCCTTACTTGGGTCCAATAAAATTGCACAAGTGGTCTTTTTTCTCCTTTGTCTTCAGGCTATAACACCTCATCCTCGTTCACTGAAAGCTCTAGGTATCATTTAATTCTGTCTCAATTGAGCTGTTAGGTTGTTAGGTTGTGCTCAATGTGTTTCCAGTGAGGGAATGGGAGAGAGCCATCACATCCACAGGCATAGAATAATAGACTCAGAGAATGTTTTGGGTTGGATGGGACCTCCAGAGGTCATCTAGTCCAACCCCCCCTACAACAAGCAGGGCTATCTCTCACCAGACCAGGTTGCTCAGAGCCCCATCCAGCCTGACCTTGAATATCTCCAGGGATGGGGCCTCCACCAACTCTCTGGGCAGCCTGTTCCAGGGATCCCGCATCCCCAGATTAAACAACTCTGTCCTTCTGTCCAGCCTCACTCTGCCCTTTTCCAGCTTCAAACCATGACCCCTCATCCTATCATTACATGCCGTACTGAATAGTTCTTCCCCACAAAGAACCCCAATAAGGGCGGCATCCATGCCACTCTTCCAGCTTCACTCTCCTCTTACCCCAGGAAAGGCAACGAGCGATGGAAATGCAAACCCTTGCCCCGTTTATTTTCTATATGCTCTGACATATTTTACAGGAGACGATCTAAGACGTTAAAACTCTTGGAGGATGAGGGGGGTGGGGATAGCTATAAAATAAAGCAGTTACTGTTATAGAGAGTCATGTTCTTTACCTTTGGCCATGCCAAGATTAGGAGAGCAGCGAGTGCCAAAAGGCTGGAAATTTTGCTGTATGTTGCTAAATGCTGCTCTTAAAAGACTTTAGTCTGGTATGAAATAACATCAATGTTGGCAGCCTTTTTCCATGAGCCCCGGAGCACAGCGGAACGGACATAGCAGGGTATATACACACACAATGGCTGCAGAGCTGCCAGTGCATTCCTGGAACGTGGAGATAACATGGAAGCCAGCGTCGGAGATGCTGTGTTTAATGTACCAGAAAAGCTGTTTGAGAACTCATCCTTTGATAAAAATAACTCTGAAGAAGCTGCCAAGGTCAGTGTCAGCTCAGCGTTGTGGCTTCGTGGGTATTTAGGTGCTGGGTACACGTGGCTTCACTCTGCACACCTGGGCACATGGTCTGGTGGTTCTTAGTGAGGGGTTTCAGTTCATCACCTTGGTCGGCTATTAAGGCCTTTGACCCCTTGGACCCACAGAGGTCACATCCAGGCTTCCAATTCCTGAAAGGGGCTGTCAAGAGGCTGGGGAAGACTATTCACAAGGACAGGGAACAATAAGTCGAGGGGTCATGGTTTGCAGACTTACTCGTTTCAGCTTCATTGGGCATGGTACTAGAAAACTTCATGTGGACCCATAGAAGCAGATAGACCTGTGAATCCTGCCTCAGAGCACCACAGTGATGTGAAGACGATTGCCTATGGATGCAGCCCAGACCCTTGTCCATGGCAAACCCCATTTCTGCCCCAAACGCCTTCAGACAATCAGCACTGTCCTCATCTTGAGTACTGGGGGCAGTTCTGGGCCGCTCGCTTCAAGACAGAGATTGAGGGGCTGGAGTGGGTGCAGAGGAGCAAGGAGGCTGGGGAAGGGACTGGAGGGAAAGGCTGATGAGGAGAGGCTGAGGGAGCTGGGGGTGTTTAGCCTGGAGGACACTCAGGGGGGACCTTATCACACTCTAAAGTACCTAAAGGAAGGCTATAGTCAGGTGGGGGTCAGGCTCTTCTCCCAGGCAACCAGCAAAAGGATGAGAAGGCAAGGCCTGAAGCTGCACCAGTTGGATATTAGGAAGCCCCTCCTCATGGAAATGGTGATCAGACATTGGAATGGACTGCCTAAGGCAGTGGTGGAGTCCCCATGCCTGGAGGTGTTGAAGGACAGCCTGGATGTGGCCCTTAGTGCCCTGGTCTGTCTGATGGGGTGATGTTAGGTCCTGGGCTGGGCTGGATGAGCTCAGAGGTCTTTGCCAGCCCCAGCAATTCTGTGATTCTGCTTTGAATTCTTTTGGATTTATGCAGCTAAGACCTGTCCTGAGAAATTCATTGGGAAATGCATTAGGGTCACTGCTGGCTCTTCAGACATGAAGAGATAACAAATGAATAATGAATACACCGCACGCTACTGAGACTGTAACATCATACCTTCCTGTATTTATGAGATCAGGGAAAATAACTGACAAAGTCAGAGGTTTAAACCCACTCCCTCTATATGAAAAGTCATGTCAGTGCAGACAGAACTCAACAGTTTGGATGTAAAGCACTAGTTGATCCTTTTCTTTGCAAATACCGTGGCTTTTATATTCATCACCCTCCTTAGCAGCTACATTTCAGGTCCAGCTAAGAATCATCGAATGGCCAAGGTTGGAAGGATCATCCAGTTCCAAACCCCCTGCACAGGCAGCGACACCTTCACTAGATCAGGTTACTCAGGACCTCAGCCAACACTGACAATGATGGGGCAGCCACAACTGCCTTGGGCAGCCTGTTCCAGCATCTCAGCACCCTCACAGCAAAGAATTGGTTCCTCATGTCCAACTCGTCTCCTCTCTTCAAGACTGGAACCTTTTCCCCTTGTCCTCTCACTACCACCCATATCTAAAGCCCTCCCCCAGCTTTCTTGTAGCTTCCTTCAGAGATTGGAAAGCTGCTTGAAGGTCACATAGGAGCCTCCTCTTCTCCAGCCTGTCCTCATAGGGGAGGTGCTCCATCCCTCTGACCATTTGAGTTGCTCTCCTCTGGACACCTTTCAGGAGCTCTCTGTCCTTCAGATGTTGGGGACTCCAGACCTGGACACAGTAGTCCAGGTGGGGGCTCACAAGTGCAGAGCAGAAGTGGGGAATAAACTCCCTTGACCAACTGTCAGTGCTTCTTGAAGAAGAAACTAGAAGATCCAGCCCTCACTCTGCACAAGCTGTTGTGTTGCATCACACAGCAGAGAAACAAGCCTTCTGCTTTGAAGAACACCTTCTTTGATCACCAATTACCAACACAGAACTTAGATATGAGATAATCTTTACCTTCCAAACACACAAACATCCTTCAGTTGCAGCCATCTCTCTATCCGGAATGTCCCAGCTCTCTGTCACTTGCAAACTTGCAGCTTCCCTGGAACAAGTGAGGTTGTAGCAAGGACAGAATTTATGGGCTGGTTATGGAAAGCTGCAATGATCCTAGAGCAATGTTTTATAGTCCCGTAGAGTTCCACAGGCAGTGCTTTACTGTGTACTCAAAGAGCATTTATTTACACACGTGGCTGAGGTTTTTCTGTCAGGTTTAAAGTTCAGACTTTTCTCAATTAATCTAATTTGTCCAAGACAGATGGCCTCGTATTTTTCCTTTGGAAAACCAACGCTGTTACGCTGTTCCCAATTCTTCCTCCAAAGCAAAACTTGGGTGTTGGCAGCTCTTCCAGCATTTCAAATCCTGCCAGACAGAAATTAAAATGCTTTTATTAGAAGGAAGTAACTTTATTCTCCTCTTGGATAACCCTTTGCAGACCATTTTTTATTTGTCTGGAAAACTCACGAGTCGGTTACGCTGTGAGTTTATAGGATTGTACTGTTACACTGCTCTGTTCAGCTGAAACCCTTCCATGGATAATAAAACTCAAGAGCTGGCTGATCCACGCAAATTAATGGCAGCAGAGATGATGCCTTTGCCAATGATTTTAGCTCCCTAGACGAGATGGTTGTTTTACACCCACACTGGGTTTCAGTCCTCAGGTGAGGGATTCAGGAGCTAACCAGCACCCGTAAAACCCTTAGAAAGGGCACTGAGGAGGTGACAGCAAAGGTCACGGCCACAGATTTGCCATTTCCCCTAAGAATAGGTAATGTCAACCTGATTTCAACCCAACCCGACGGGTTAACTAGATCAGGTAACGCAGGACCTTTACATTGCCTAATCCTGATCTGAGAAGGTCATCACACTAACACTGACCTGAAAATTCACCACTTGAACAGCCTTAGTTTGCCAGATGGTTCTGTCTGACTGCTTACCTTCTCTGAACTCGTTCAGCAGCTCCTCCTTGGTCCAGTTGCATGAAGTTATGAGAAAAAAGCCCTCTGGTTTCAGTACGCTGCAGAGAGATCTCACGTACTGCTTCCTCCTTCCCACCGCGTTATCAGGATTCAGGCTAATGGCATCAAACGTCCCCTTGTCAATGCAAATGTCAAATCCTGACAGCTCAGCTGATGGAGCCAGGAAGTCTTCTACCTAAACCAGAAGTCTACAACTGTGAAAACAATCTTCTACTCAGGAGAATCTTCTACTCCTGAATCCTTTAATGCAAACCAGTACTTCAGCTGCTCTCCTTTCCACAAATGATGTGATGAGCTGTTTGCTGTGAAGCCCTGTAGCTGTCCATCAACAGCTCAAAGTAATGTACCTCAAGTTCATTCTTTAAATGACTGCTAATACTTTTATCCCTGTCTTCCCTGGCACTGTACAAACACAGAAGAACAGACGGTGCCTGCCACAAAGAGATTAAAATTGACACAGAAGAGCAGAGGCACCACACAAGTAGAGAGCTTGAGGATAAAAGAGCACAGCAGAGACAATGAAAGTTGTTCGCAGAACCATGGGATGGCTGAGGCTGGAAGGGACCTCTGGAGGTCATCTGGCCCTACCCCCTGCTCCACCAGCACTTCTCAAACGTTCTGCTGCACAGCTAGCGACAGCGATCCTATCGCTGACGGTTTTCATCCTCTAACACAAATCTGAAATGCAGAGTGAAGCAGCAAAGCTACAGAACTCGTCAAATGGTGAAACACTACTCTGCTCCCTGCCAGAAGCAGGGTAATCTTGTTAGGCCTAGTGACTGCTACAGACAGAACTAAAAAGGACCGACGATCTCCTTGCAGACGCAGATTGATTTGGTTAAGTGTTCTCTCACAAGGGTATGTCCAAAGACATCGTTAATCACAGAATAAACGTGGTCTTCTAGATCCCTGAGTCCAACCATTCCCACACCAACAAAAAACCTCCATCCCTGAGAGACTGACAGACACAACCTGACCCCCTCCCTGCTGCCACTCGAGCAGGGTGGGAAGCACCATGGCTACACGGTTCTTCAACACCTCCAGGAATGGGGACTCCACCACCTCCCTGGGAAGGCCCTGCCAGTGCCTCTCCACTCTTTCTGGAAAGAATTTCTTCCTCAGATCCAGTCTAACCCTCCCCTGCCTCAACTGCAGACCAGTGCCCCTGCTGCTTCAGTCACCAAGCAGTCACCAAGGAGAAGAAGTGAACAGCCACCCCTCCACAACTTCCCTTCAGGTAGTTATAGAGGGCAATGAGGTCCCACCTCAGACTTGTCTTCTCCAAACTCAACCTGCCCAGCTCCCTCAGCCTCTCCTCAGACAACTAGTTCTCTTAATCCCTCACAAGATTGATAGCTCTCACAGCTGAGTATCAACTAGGTTGTTCAATCTTGGGTTCCGTCGCTATTTTCCCAGTAAATCTTCTCTCAAAACTTACCTTTAATTTAATGTCAGAGATCCCTTCTTTCTCTCTTACTTTTTCTGAAAGCTGTATTGCAGAAGGAGAATAATCAATCCCAGTGAGATTCGTGTAGCCAGACTTTGCCTGAGCAGAAGCAGAGAATCTTAATCAGTGCACTAGCAAGTTTTCATACACAGTAAGTGCATTCTCCATCTACAATCCATGTCATCTCACCTCCAAACGACAGAAACCCCCCCACCTTTTTACTCATTTTGATTCCTGTTAGCATTACAAGAGCTAAACAGCTGGGGGAAGGAGCAGAAATAACTCCACTCTGCCCAAAGCCCCTCATCAAAAGACCTGCTGACTGGAGGCCGGTTTACGTCAACAAGTGGAAAACTGAGCAGAACTGTGAAAAGTAACACCCTGCAGGGGAACAGCTCTCTTATCTGCACCAGAAGTAACCTAGAAACCAGGAATTTTCTGTGATGACAATGTGTGCCGGTGCCAGATGCTTCAGAACATGAAGAAAAGCTCTCTGACAGTTACACAACATTCGAGATCGAGCAATTACTTGGTTTATAACCCAAATTTTAAGAGCCAAAATGTGCAGTACATTTCGGTAGTGCAGCAATCCACGACTAAACCTAATTTTCTGAGTATTCGTGCCTATTTGAACAGTTATTTGCATGCTACAAGGGCTGTGTATCAGTGATTTCTGGTGGGTTCTGCGCCACACAGAATCATAGAGCCACAGAATGTTATGGGTTGGATGGGCTCTCCAAAGTCCATCTAGTTCAACATCCTGCAACAAGCAGGGCCAGCTCTCACCAGAACAGGTTGCCTAGAGCCCCCCCCAGCTCAAGGGATGAGGCCTTCACTCCCTCTCTGGGCAGCCTGTTCCACGGATCCCCTACCCTCAGATCCAACAACTTTTCCCTCTCATCCAGCCTCACTCTGCCCTTTTCCAGCTTCAAACCATGACCCCTCATCCTATCATTCCCTGCCCTTGTGAACAGTCTTCCCCAACCACCTTACAACCCCCCTTTCAGGGATTGGAAGGTCACGATAAGTTTGCTCCAGGNCCCTTTCAGGGATTGGAAGGTTCCGGAATCCTTTTCCTCTTCAGGCTGAACAACTCCAACTCTCTCAACCTGTCTTCATAAGAATGAGGCTCCAGCCCTCTGAGCATTTCATGGCCTCCTCTGGACTCATACAGAGTCTTTCTATTAATCTAATTTTGGAGCAGATAATGATAATATTCAGTTCAATGAACTTGGGCACCGAGGTCTTTCTTCCAGTGATTTTCACTCTGAAATAAGAGGCTGAAGCGACCAGCCTTGGGTTTCTTGTGTGTCTGATAGCCTGGAGAGATCCAAAGCTAACAGGAAGATCTGCAGGCAGCAATGGCAGAGAGGAGGAGGAAAACTCTAAGTAGAATGTTTCAAAATAGTCCTTCCTCTTTCCAGCAGCCCCTATGAGCTCAGCCTAAGCCAGCTGCTCTTGAGGACTAACTTCAGCTCTGCACAAAGGCTGTCTTGTCTGTGATGAAGAACAGTGTAGTGCTCAGGCTTCTGCCCACGTTTCTCCCCAGAGCAAACTAAGCTTCCTGAGATGCCTGTGCCGAAGATTTGGGGGTGGAAAAGTAGTTTCCACAACAGCTCCTCTGTTTGGAGAGGAAGAGCTTGAGTCAGGGAAATCTCATTCAACTCCTAGATCTCTGGGACAGAGAAGTTTAAGGATAAACAACACTACAAGCTGCTAAACCTGTATGGCCAGGATGGGATCATTCACTTCAATACCCAACACAACTGTGCTGCATCCTGCAAGTGAAGGTAGCACTTAGAAGCATCTTCTGCTTCTTGAGAAACATCAAACAGCAGGAAGAAGTTTGCAGTGGTAGCAGTACTGCCCCACTTTTGGGTACTGTTCTACAGTAGCTGCTGCTTGTTGAAAGAATCCTAACTGGACTTTCTAGCACTAAAAATAATGTGGTTTACGTCAACTAAGCAAGTGGATCCTGAATTATTTAGCCATGATAAACAATGTCACTCTTGAAGTCACTTTTCAAATAGGAACTGGGCTGAAAATGTCCTCTTAAAGCAACCACAGGGCTCTGAGGTGCTTAATGTAAAGAGGAAGGGTGCTCTCACAGCACTTTAATAGATGTTAAAAGCAACCAGGCTTTACTTTCCCCATTACAGAATGAAAATCAATTTCAGCTTTCTAAGTGGGGCCAGTCTAAGACTGAAGTTTCAATTGGGTGTTTCAAGACTGACAGAGCTGGCTGCACTTGCATTTAACTATCATTATTACCAGGCTAATTGTTCTTAATGAGATGAGCACTTTCTGCTGTTGATGATAGAACAACTCCTGTGCTGCAGTGGAGCAGCAAATCCCCATAAAAGCTTTAAAGTCTTCTAAACTCCAAGTCCACATTAAAATTAATTCCATTACAAACCTGACTGACTTCCAGCCCTTTCAGTTTTGCCAGTAACTAATGGAGGATGAACAGAACAACCCAAACTGTGACAGCAGGGCAGCTCCTTTCTTCATCAGCTCTCTGTAAGACCAAACAATTCCCACAATAATGGGGAACTGGAAATCCTTAACATCTCGTAACAACATTCTGACACCTCAGAACACACCTGGTAAGGGGTTTTCACCCTGACAAGCAACGACTTCTAAAATTAGTTAGATAAATAGTTGGTTTGATCACTTTTTCTATCAATAAAGAAGAGTTGTATCAGAACTGAGTGGAGAGAAAGGGTCTGGTTTTACACAAGAGTACTTTGGGCCAACTTCATTTCTTTATCTGGGGGTGTTGTTGCAGGAAAATGAGGAGAAATGTGTTTTTAAAAGTAGAAAATCAGAAATGTAAAGACAAAATAAAGGATACTCAGGCTGATGGATTTAAATAGCGCAAATTTTGAAACCTTAAGTATTGACTCTCTGGGCAGCACCAAGAAAGGCATTTAGTGGCACTGCTGGTGCCACACGGGCTGTCCCTTGAGAGAACCACTCCGTTTAGAGCACCACTTCTGGACCAAAAGCACAAGCTTTGCAATATACCAACCAATTCGATCAGTAGAACACCGTTTCCAGTTCCAATGTCAAGCACTGAGCTGTCAAGGGGCACCTGTTGTTTCTCTAGCCATCTGATTATGCGAACCATGCTTTCTTCTCCAAACCTATGAAAAGCAAAGACTTAGGTCATCAAGGCAGCAAAACCATACAGAAGGTAGAGAAAGCATATTTCATACTATCATAGGATGGTTTGGGTTGAAAAGGACCTGAGAGATCATCTACTCTGGCCATGGGCAGCCATCCACACCTCTCACCAGACCAGGTTGCTCAAAGCCCCATCTAACTTGGCCTTGAACGCTTCCAAAGATGGAGCGGCCACAACCTCCCCAGGCAACCTGTTCCAGGGCCTCAGCACCCTCACAGGGAGAAAGCTCTGCCTATTTCACCTAACTCCCCTTTTCAGTTTAAAGCCATTATCTCTCGTCCTACCACTACAATCCTTTATAAAATAACACTCCCCATCAGCTACTGGTAGGCTCCCTCTTTCCAGCTTTTGCAAAGCATCGCTAACTGAAGCAATGAGTAACAACTGCCACAGATGATACTTCACGTCTGCTTTGCTTTAATTAAAGCAGCTTCAGGACTCATCAAGATGCCAACACTTGGGAGGTGAAGCCCTTCACAGATTAAAAAAGATGGTAGCATCAGTAACTTCTGTAGTTAAACCTGAGCTCAGGGACAAAAGTCAACTTGTTAATCATTGGACTTGATGATCTTAAAGATCTTTTCCAACCTAAACAATTCTATGACCCTGTCTGCTGGAAAGATACACACAAGGCAAGTGGTGAACTGATGGCTTTGGGCTGGGTGTTAGGAAAAGGTCAGGAACAGGTCTGGAACAGGCTGGGAGGGGACTGAATCGCCGTCCCTGAACGTGTTTCACAGTCATGGAGATCTGGAGCTTAAGGACAGGGTTTAGCAGTGGCCTTGGGACAGCTAGGTTAATTAGTGGTTGGACTCCATCATCTTAAACGTCTTTTCTGACCTAAAAGATTCCATGATTCCCCACCACTCTGCCAACACGCAGGACCTCAGTAGCCCACTGTACTCAGTAACCCACTGCACTGGCAGTGCTTTTTGACATTTCTATACGAGTAGCTGTAGCACTTAAGGCCATGGTCTAGGGCTTAGGGAGATGTTGGGATGAGGTCTGGCCTTGATGGTCCTGGAGGGCCTTTCCAGCCATAATGATTCTGATTCTACAAAGGAGTAACAGCAGCTCTCTGGTGCTGAAGTATGATTTACCATATCTCCCCAGCATCTCCAATGTCCTGAAAGGTCTGCAGTTCTCTCTCATACGCAGCATCCCAGCTTGGAGTCGAGAAAAGTGGAAAAAAGCACGATATTGCGATTAATACAATAAAACTGAGGAGCAAGGGGAAGAAGAAAGGGTGAAGATGATGCTGCCTGCACACGGCAGTGCTGCATCACCCGGAGTCACGACCTGCCCAGCATCACGCAGCCCCCATCCCCTCACTCACTGCTCTCTGGTACCCAGCACCGAGGGGCTGAACGGCTCCTCCCCGCTGCCCGGCCCCAGCGGCGGC
>VZRI01002439.1:0-12500 GCA_013397515.1 Upupa epops | reverse complement strand
GGCGGGGGGTGCGGGCAGGCGCGCTCGGCTCTGTGTTAGTGGGGTTTTATTCGCTCCTCTCTGTACATCCTCGGCAGTACCGGCGCTGGGTGCTCACGCACGGGGTGCTGAGGGGTGAAAGGCTGGAGACGGGGGGCATAATGTGCGCTCGCAGCCCTGAAACCAGTCCCATCCCGCAGCCCAGGGCTCTGGGTCCAGCTCTGGGCTGAGCACAGCAGAGACAGGGCGCTGTTGGAGCGGGGCTGGAGGAGGCCACAGAGATGATCGCACCATCACTTTGGTTGGAAGAGACCCTCAAGACCATCAAATCCAACCGTTAATTGGTGATGAAACAGTGTGAGGGTGGAACCCCTCTGCTGTGAGAGTTGGGGGTGTTCAGCTTGGAGAAGAGAAGCTCAAGGGAGACCTTAAGTCTGATCTTTCAGAGCTTAAAGGTGCTGATAAGGAAGACTTTTAATTTAAGAGAGCTGTTGTGACAGGTGGAGGGGAGATTCGAGCCGGGCAGACAGAAGTCTTCTGCACTGAGGCTGGCGAGACGCTGATCCAGGTTGCCCAGAGAAGTGGGAGAAGCCCCAACCCTGGGACCCTTTCAGGCCAGGTTGGACCGTGGGGCTCTGTACCACCTGCTCTGGTTGTGGATGTACCTGCCTACAGCAGGGGGGTCGGACTGGATGAGCTTTGAGGGTCCCTTCGCAGCCTGCCCTCTCCATGACTTCGTGTCCCCGTCCCCCCCCCAAGGACTCCGTTTCCCAGCCGCCCCCGCGGCGCTGCCGGAAGCGGCTCCTGCTGACGCGCGGTGCATTGTGGGCGCGGCGGCGGCGGAGGCTCCGTCATGGCGGCCTCCATCTCCGGCTACACCTTCAGCTCCGTCTGCTACTGCAGCGCCAACAGCAGCGCCGACCACGTACGTGACCGGCACCGGCGCGGCCCTGGGCCCCGCGGCTCGGTCGGCGGTATCGGCCCCTGCGCGGTAGCAGCGGCCTCGGGCTGGGAGGACTGGTGGTGGTTCGCAGCCCCGCCGGGCCTCAACCTGAAGGAGGGGAGGCTTAGATGAGATCCGAGGAAGAAATTCTTCCCTGTGAGGGTGCTGAGGCTCTGGAACAGGTTGCCCAGGGAGGTTGTGGCTGCTCCATCCCTAGAAGTGTTCAAGGCCAGGTTGATGGGTCTCTGGGCTACCTGGTCTGGTGAGAGGTGTCCTTGCTTATGGCAGGGGGTTGGCACTGGGTGGTCCGTGAGGTCCCTTCCAACCCAGACCATCCTGTGATTCTATGATGTGATGAGTGGGTGAGAAGAGGGTCCTAATGTGGTCCTGTTGCTGCTCAGGCAGACAGGCAGATGTGAGAGGGGATTCTCAGCACTGATTCCTGGTTATCCTTCCATGTCTGGGGCAGGGATGGTGAATGAAAGTGACTTCAAGTTTCCTCTTGATTTTCCTGGTCAGTGGTATTGTTCACGGTCCTTCCTGATCTCCATAGGTAAATGGAAAAGTCTCTGCAGGTGTAAACTCCACTTGCTTTGCCTTTGTAGGAATAGCAGTGGTGTGCTGTGACTAGCGATTTAACTAGATGATCTTAAAGCTCTTTTCCAACCTAAACGATGGTATGAATTTATACTCAAGTTTCCCATGTCCCTGCATAGCAAGCAGAGCTCTCCCTTGTGTTGTCCATGTTTGCCTTGTATAAATTATGTGTTACCTGCAGAAGCCTTTGGTAGAACAGTGGTTTTGGACAGCTTGTTCCTGGAGTGTTGTGAAAGGTTGTGAGCCAATCAGAAAATCAGTCTTGGTAAAGCCAAGAACAGGTTATACCCTACTGCAGCTCAGATTTGTGTTTCAAACTAAATCTTTGCTGTAAAGCTTCCATATCATCCTAAGAGCGAGTAAATGACTGCACATGGTGGGGGGGTTCCTATTTTTAGTTTTGTTTTTTTTTTGCTTTAAAATTATAGGAAGGATTTCTACTAGGAGAGGTGAGACAAGAGGAAACCTTTAGCATTAGTGATTCCCAGATCAGCAACACTGAATTTCTACAAGTGATTGGTAAGTACCAGATCTTTGGGAAACTCTGTTCAGCTTTTCAGTTTTACTTCATTTGTGAGACCAGTGCAAGGTGCTTCAGTCTCTCTGAATTGTGTTTGAGATGTGAGGAAAGGAATTAATTCTTAGCTAGTTTAGGGGGTTTACACATCTTGTTTTGTGGAGACAGGTTTGTTCATTAAAGACCTTTACCTGAGATTCATGATGGAGAAGTATTTTCTTTGTGGTCTGGTCCTGTAGGGCAATTCCTGCTTGATGTGGCTGCCTCAACCAAGCATGTGCTTGCTCCAAGTTAACCACATGCCTTGCTTCATTTGCTAGTAATGAAAGAAAGGGGGCAAATTCCCGTAGAGAGGTTGAATGAATGGCGAGTAATTGTTGATTTTGTGGACTGTCGCAGCCAGATTTGCCAAGGAGTATTTGTCCAACAGCTTAGCTCGTTGATAAGCCTGCCCTGGGTGATCGGGCTTTGGCAGGGGGTTGGTACTAGATGATCTCTAGTGGTCCCTTCCAACCCTTAGCATTCTATGACTTTAAGCATGAGGGAAGATCTAAGATCTTGCTGTTAATCATTGATAGAAGTAGACACTTATATACAAGGAAGAAGCTGTTGCAGTTTACCTCTGTGGTTTATAGAAAAGAGGAAACCCTTAAAGGAAGCTCCCTGTTTTCTTTGCTTATGTATCTAAAACACATCTAAACCTTCTTTAAAATCCTGTCTGTATCCATAGATGGCTGTGTGGCTCTGATTACAGCTAGCACAGCAGTAAAGCTTAGCTGATAAACATCCTGAGACAGACTCTTACATGATAATCTGTTCCAGAAGCTGTGACAGACTGTGCTAGTTTATATTACATTACTGATGCCGTATCAGAAGATTCTTGCCACCTTAAAGTAGTGATGGTTGTGTATCCAGAAGGTTAAATGGTTTCTTGTTTTGGTTATTCTTAAGGAAACAAGGGTGATAAATTGACTGTGAGAAGCATCAATTAGTGAGAATTAAGTAATTCAGCTAAATTATCCCCAAAATAGGCATAGGGGGTTTGTGTGGGTATATAATCACAGAATGCTAAGAATTGGAAGGGACCTTGAANCATTTATGAGGTCACCCCTCAGGCTCCTTTTTCCCAAGCTGAAGAGACCCAGCTCCCTCAGCCTTTCCTTGTCAGGGAGATGGTCCACTGCCTTCATCATCTTTGTGGCTCTGCGCTGGACTCTCTCAAGCAGCTCCTTGTCCTTCTGGGGCCCTGAACTGGACGCAGTATACCAGATGCAGTATCTCATCAGAAGTATCTTATAGGGCAGACAGGTTATTGATGGTGTCACACCAGAGCATCACCAGCCACAGCTTCACTGCTGTTTCAGACATCCAGTCCTGATGTTGAAAATTAGTCCCTTCTTAGGTAACTAATCCCATTCTTGCTTACAGTTCCGTTCTCAAAAGGGAGTTAGCCACCTCTAGAAATTGTAATGATTTAGTTGTTGTTCACCAAATGTTCAATATTCATCAGCATTAACTCTTGATCTCCCAGTTCAGCTCTTCACCTGGGAAGAGGTTGTGACAGATGAGTTTGAATGTGCTTACACATCTGCTCTCTCAAAGCTTAGTGATGGTGTTTGAGTATCTGTGTATAAAAAAAGTGAGTCAATGTGTAAGACTCAGATTTGTAGTGGTGGCTGGTTTGTGTGTCCTGAGCAGTAGGTTTGTTCCCTCCCGTTTTTCAAAAGCAAGAACCTCCAAAACAAAAGGACATGGAGCTGTTGGAGCAAATCCAGGCAATGAGTATGATCAGAGGGCTAGAGCACCTCTGCTATGAGGATTTGCTGAGGGAACAGTGGCTGTTCAGCCTGGAGAAGAGAAAGCTCTGGGTGGATCTTAGAGAAGGCTTCCAGTACCTGAACGGGGCTACACGGAAGCTACAGAGGACTTGTTCTGAAGGACTCTAGTTGGTAGGACAGGGGGAGCTGTTTCAAGCTAAAAGAGGGGAGATTTACTTGTGATCTGAGGCAGAAATCCCTCCCTGTGAGCGTGCTGAGGCCCTGGAACAGGTTGCCCAGGGAGGTTGTGGCTGTGTCATTCCTGGAAGTGTTCATAGCCAGGTTGGATGGGGCTCTGGGCAACCTGGTCTGGTGGGAGGTGTTGTACCATGGCAGGTGGGCTGGAACTAGATGATATCTGAGGTCCTTTGCAATCTAAATCATTCTCTGATTCTGTGAACATAATATCCTGATAAGAAAGTATGTGTTCTCAGTTGTAGTTGCTGTATTTGCTGGAAGGAGCTGGTCTAAGCTGCAGTAACTGCATGTACTGGCTTCATTTAGCAGAGACTTTGAACAGATTTCCTGATATGCTTCTAATCTAGGAAATCAGTACCCCCAGCCGCAGCACTGTGAGGAGCTGTTGCCAGTGAAACTGTTTGGTTTCTGGATGCTTGGGGGCCTTGTTTTGATAGCTGCTAAATACACTGAGGTGCTGATGCCTGTTGTTCTTGGGAATTGTGATCCGGTTCTTCCTCTGCTGAAACTGCAGTCCTGAGCCACCAGTGACTGGCAGGGCAGCGGGTGGTGAGTCACTCTCCAGGAAGGAAGAGTCTAAACAAAGTTGTTGCTAAACACTCCAGTAGGGGCTCTGAGAGAGGAGCTTGCAGTGATATTGTGATGCAAGTGCTTGTCAGGCTGAGCAAATGAAGTCTCAGACAGACGTTACATGATCAAGGGCTGATAACAGGAATAAATGATAAGCTGTAGTAAAAGCTGTGAACACTTGGGTATCCTGCTTACAAAAAAATAAGTAGTGCTTGGTGCTGGAGAGAATGTGGATTGAATTTCTACATTTCTCTGTCTTCTCCAAGATTACAGATATGTTATAACCTTTGCTGCTTAAATAAGTAGCAAAGAGGTGTTAGTACCTCCTCAGTGACAATAAAAACTACTATGATGTTGTCATTCTCCCTAGAATTAGAAATGGCAGCTACATGTTTCAGACTGGTGTTTAACCCCTTTTCTCATCGCAGCTGCTGTTTGCTTTGCCTCTTTAAATACTGCAGTGTTTAACATTTCAGTGTCTCCCTTCCCCATCCCTCGTTTCACTCATCGCTGCTGTGATAAACAGTGCACATGGATGCAAGAAAATTTGTGGAAAGGTGCATCAAAAGAGAAAAAACCCCTCCCAAATGCCTTTGTGAGGCAGTTACAACTCAAAATAGGATCAAAAGCGTATCTGAGGCTCAGCTCTATCTCTGTGTCTCAGCAGGTGTAGGTCCTGCTGTAAAAAGGCAGATTCAGAAGAGAAGCTTTGGTGCTGTGTCAGCCATGTCACTGAGACGTTAAGGGCAGCGTGTGGCCTGACACGAGTGTTCCGTTTGCTCAGTAGCTGTGATGCGGGAAATTGATGCAAGCTAGACCACTGTGATTTCTCTTTACCTTGAGCACTTGGACATACATCTCTATTTTTTGTTTGTTTGTTTGTTGTTGCAGAAATCCATAACCATGAGCCTTGTTCAAAACTCTTTAGGTAAGCATTTTCTGTTGTCTTCCTGTGTTGGCTGCAGTCTATTAAAAGCAGGCAGCATTAGCATTTCAAATGTCCCCACCGATGTGTGCTTTCTTTGCTCCTCTAATGATAACACAGTCATGTAAATGGCACCAACTGTGACGCTAGCAGTGAATTTATAGGTTTAGTAGCTCTCTCCACAGGTTAGAAAGGATGCCAGTGTAGCTAGTACTGGGTTATTTCTCTCTCACTTTCACTTTCCACCTCATAACTACATGGAGATAGCCGAGTAGAGTGGAGGTAGGAGAGCAGTCAGATCAAATCACATCATTCTCATAACTAGGATGAAAAAGCTATTTAAACTGCTGTAGTCTTAGTTTAGCTCTGCCTGGGCCAGCACTTGGGTCATGGAACAGCTTGCATGCCTTGACCTTAGTGACTTGCTAGGCTCAGGAGTTGGTTTGTAGTGAGTTATATTGACTTGCAGCAACTAGTTATTCTGATTGTTTTGCCTTCTGATCTGCTGTACTCCAGAATTTCATGTTAGTTTGATATATTCTGTTTAGCAGCTTCCATCTAGCTTTTCTCTGTAGCCTTCACTTGTTACACAGTGATGGCTTTTCCATTGTTGTCTAGAAGCCTTTTTTAGAAGGGATTCCCAATTAACCTTCTCTTGTCTTTATTTAGAGATTTCCAGCCAATTAAGAAGATGCAGTGCCTTAGCTACTCTGATTGGCATTGGTTACCTCAGAGAGAAAAGCTTACTCTGTCATTTGCTGATAATTACAGAGAGGGAACTCTTAACCCAGAGATTTAAACACTGGAGACTCCACATTGAGATAATATCCCAGTGTCTGGTAGATTCTCTCTGCTTCCTAGGGATGCTTTGTGCTGCACATACCAAACCCAGTCACGTTTACTTCTCCCCAGTCAAGAAACCGGTTGTTAGGAGCTGAGCTGACACTGAATAAGAAGGAAGGATTTTAAAAGGGCTGAGTGAACATGAGTTGAAACGTTTATGCAAATACCTCGTAGTATCTCAGATCAGTAATTAGTTGGAGCCCTAATGTTCACAATAACTTGCATCTTGAAGCAAATTTTCTTTCCACCTTTATTTACCAGCCAAGTACTGAGCTCAGGATTTTCTGCTGTGGGTTTTCTTTTTAATCCCCCCACACAAGAGCTGAGATCAGAGACCTCTAAAGCCGAGTGTTTTTCTGCACTACTTTAGGTGTTAGTGATACCAGCTCTTGAAAGAGACTGAAGGACTTGGCAGGGAAGTGAAGGAGGAATCAATGTTCAAATGTTTCCCTTTCATTGTGGAGTGAGATCTACCTGAATTTACAAACCTGTCTGCTTAGATGGATTTCTAAATTCTGAAAGCTGTTGCATCCTTAGGGTTTGGGCCTGAGTTCTGTGAGCAGAACCACATGAGAAGACCCTGACACTTTGGGTTCTTGCTGGCATTAGTAAAACCATTTTAGTTTCAAGGGTCCCCTCATGTGAGTCTAATTGCAAGACACAAGATGACTAAGTTGATTTGTAGTTGTGTGTAGAACAGCCCCACTTTCCTCTCTTCTTTGGCAAAATCTGAGCAAAGTTTCTCAGAACGCTGGTCAACATAAATCACACAGGCAATTTGCAGGGCTGCCGGGGAAGTTGTAGGCATCAGACAAATGTGTGCAATGAAAGCATTTAAAAACAAATCATTCCAAGCATCTCAGGCTTTAAAAGTGGTTGGAGTTTCCACCCCAGCTCGTCTTACCTTCATTAGATTATGTAAATACTCTGCACCCTCCTCTATAAGGAACTGCTCCGATTAGCTGTGCAGGCAGACGTGGGCTGTGTCTGACTGTGTGGGATATCCCCAGCAGGTGGTGGCTTATAAAGGGAAAAAGCCTAGAAGTTGTTTTTTAATGTTCAGCTGCTCAAAAAACCCCCCGTGTCAAGGATTGAAGTGCAATGTGTATGACTTTCTCTCTTCCCTTTCTGGTTCAAGCTTCTATGACTATGCGGGCAAAGTTAATGAGGAGAGTTTGGACAGGATTCTTAAAGACCGAAGAAAAGTAAGTTTGCTTTCTCTTCCTCTTGTTCTGGTTGTTAGATCCTAGAATTAAAAAGAGCAGGATTGGGGAAAAAAAAAAACCCAAACAAAAAGAGTTATTAAACTGAAAGAAGTATTTTCATTGATGGTTTAGTTTGCCCCAGGGCTTATCCTGCCAAGAAGTGGGTGGATTTGTTTGGTAGGTTAAACTGAGGACAATCTCTACATTCCCTGAAGGAAATGCAAAGGATTTAAGTTTAGATCTTTTAATTTTACGTTTAAATTCTGAGGGTTTAGCTTTTTAGAGTTTCACTATTTAGGGTTTAAGTTTTTTGAGGATTTAACCTTAAACAATGAGGCAGAGCAATCGATAGCCATGTTGTAACAGAATGTCACTTGATTTGGGTTATTTACTAGGTGTGAGACTTTAGTAATTAATTCAGCCCCATTTTCTTGCAGTAAAGCTGTTGAGTGAGTTAAATGATACCGCAGTTACAGTATCTTTATGATCAGAAGGTCAGTCAGTGTCTCTCAGTTAATCCTTCAGGTTCTTCTGATGTATTTTCATTCCAGAACGTTATTGGGTGGTACAGATTTAGGAGAAACACTCAGCAGCAGATGTCCTACAGAGAGCACATCATTCACAAACAGCTGACACACATCCTTGGAGTGCCTGATCTCGTCTTCCTTCTCTTCAGCTTCATTTCCACTGCAAATAACTCCACACATGCTTTAGAATACGTTCTTTTTAGACCAAACCGAAGGTAAGCAACCTCTGTATGAACCAACCCATTGCTGCTTCTGCTGTTCTGTGAGCTGTGTTGATGTCCAAGCTGATGAAGGGCCTGGAGAGCAGCTCTTACGAAGAGCAGCTGAGGGAGCTGGGGTTGTTTAGCCTGGAGAGGAGGAGGCTGAGAGGAGACCTTACTGTTCTTTACAGCTACCTGAAAGGAGGCTGTAGAGAGGTCAGGTTGGTCTTTTCTCCCATGTCACTAGTGATAGGGCAAGAGGAAACGGCCTCAAGTTCTGCCAGGGGAGGGTTAGGCTGGACATCAGGAAAAATGTCTTCTCTGACGGAGTGGTCAGGGGTTGGAACAGGCTGCCCAGGGAGGGGATGGAGTCATCATCCCTGGAGCAGTTGAGAAAACAACCCTGGGGATCAGGGTTTAGTGGGCATGGTGGGATTGGGTTGATGGTTGGACTGAATGAGCTTGGAGGTCTCTTCCAACCTTAACGATTCAATGATTCTCTGAATTACACATCAAGAAGGCTTTGTGTTTCTCAAAAGATGGCTTGGCCTACAGTTGTTACTGTAGACTGTCCAAAGGCTGTTGATGCAGCCTTTGTTTTCATTCTGTGTAAGTAATTTATAAATCAAAGTTTAGAGTGTTAAGTTCTTTTCAATCTCCGAATCTTCAAGCACACACAAAAAATATTGTAAGAGAAATCAGATTATTAATCTTATAACAAACTTTAATGTAGCTTTGCCCTTCTTGATGGTTTCAATGGATAATTACAAGGCCCTAAGAGGTGTGGAAGTAGGTCCATCCTAGGTGCCTTTCTGATAGCTCATTGATTTGGATCACAACTCCTGATATTTGGCAGCTTTTCTAGTAAACCTAATGCAGAAGCTTTACATTTAGATGAGTTGGGATCGTCAGAGAGATGGGATACCAGCAAGGCTACTGCAACTGATCTAAGAAGTCTCTCTGAACTTTCTCCACAGGTATAATCAAAGGGTGTCACTTACTATTCCCAATCTAGGCAACACTAGTCAGCAGGAATACAAAGTTTCCTCAGTGCCAAATACTTCTCAGAATTATGCCAAAGTTATTAAGGAACACGGGTAAGGATTTTTCCCTTGTGTCTCAAGTCCGGGCGTCAAGCTCTGTGTTCTTTTCCTTTGGTAGAAGACTATAAAGAATGCATTTCAAGCAGGAATAAAGCTGGTTCTGGAGGAGAATGGCCATCTCCTCATGTGTTTTTCTCCTACTTGGAATTGAATCTTGGGAAGCTCTATTCCAAGGACAAAGAGCAATGGGTTCAAGCTGGCAAAGGAGAGATATAGTCTGGAGATGAGAAACAAGTTCTTCAATGTGAGGGTGATTGATCTGCCTGGGGTGGTGGTGGGGGTCACATCCCTGGAGTCACTGAAGGTCAGGCTTCATGAGTCTCTGAGCAACCTGACCTAGGTAGAGATGTCCCTGCTTGTGTAGGGAGGTTGGACTAGATGACGTCTGGAGGTCCCTTCCATCCTGGAGCATTCCATGATTCTATAAGAACCGATCAGAAAAGCAGAGTTGCTATGGCCACTTGGGGATGTGATCCTTATGGCTGCGAGTTTTGTACTTGATTCCCCCCTACACACCCCCTTCAAGGAATTCTGTGTGTGAGTCACAGATTTACTGAGGCTGGAAAAGACTTCTGAGATCATCAAGCCCAGCCTGATTTAAACTCTGCCTCGAAGCTGTGACCTGGCAGTGCCAAGTTGGAGATTGATGATCTCAGAGGTTTCACACAGCCAAAGAGATGCAGTGATTCTGTGAAACCTTACTGACTTTCCTTAAGCAGTTAATTAAATCCCATGCATGCAGGGTCTCTCTCCTGACTGGTAACGGTGAAATGAGACTCTTGGAGATTTCTGCACAACTTTAATCACATTGTTATTATTGTTATTGTTATTATTGTTGTTATTATTATTGTTAGTATTGTTATTAGTAATCACTTTATTATTCCAGAGGATTTTCTGGTATTGGTTATGCTGCTGTCCAAATGTCAGTCCTTGAGAGCAAGACACCCTTTCAGCAGTGTAAAACATGTTGTAGATACCCAGTGACAGATCATGTTTGAAGTAGAAACTTGTGTTGTCTCCTCTAACTGAATTATTTCTGCTTCTCAGTACTGATTTCTTTGACAAAGACGGAGTGATGAAGGACATCAGGGCTATCTATCAGGTTTATAATGCACTTCAGGAAAAAGTACAGGTAACTTCCTTTGCCTCTCTGACCTTTTGTTTGGCTTCAACCAGGAGTGGAGGAGGTGGAGAAATTCTAGAGCTTCTAAACGAATTTTCACTTTTAAACCTCCTAAGCAGTTTCATTTTAATTTATAGACCTGCTAAACAATTTCATTTACACTTTTAGGCCTCCTAAACAATGTCAATTTAATTTTAGGCCCCCTAAACAATTTAATTTTTAATATTATTCTTTAATTTGATTCATTCTGACTTGAGTGAAATGTCTGTCTGTTTAACCTGTGCATTCGCGGTGGCTGCTGTAGAACGGGTGGGTGCAGCTACCACCGATGCTTTTCCTTTTGCAAGGGATGATTTCTGGCAGACATTAGCTATTTTTAAGCTGAGGAGCCTTGCTGAAGGGTGTGGGGGTTTGCACAGGTTTCCAGGCTTGCCTCTGTGGATTTAAAAACGACTCCTGGCTCTGGGTATGTAGCGTGCAGCAAAGAGCTCCATCTGTTAGCTAAAACCTGCGAATGTTTAGTGTGGAGCGTGAGTGAATCCTGCTCCAAATGTGGCAGAGCATCTCCAAGTGCCGTGAGTGTCAAAGCTCCTAAAGGAGAGCTTGTCAATTCACAGCTTGTCTCGGGTGAAGAGCAGCGGAGCTGCGCTGCCTAGGGAGCTCTCACAGCTGCTCGATTTGTCACAGCTTAGTTCCAGGCTTTCCCCTTACATCTGCCCTGCAGGGATTTGTGTCTGCTGCAGCTCCAGAGTACAGAACAAGGCACTAATCACTCCAACCATCCCCTGACCCGGCTCGTGCAGGAGAGCTGCTATTGCCAACCTGCCCTGTGAGGCGGGTGACTGGCAGCGAGGAGGCAGACAGCTTTCCTGCCACCTTCAGGAGACAGGGAAATCTATTTCCAGAAGTCTATCCCATTAGCTAATGGTATTACTCTGTAACACTGGCTTTGCCAGGAGCCCTTGGATCCTTTCATGCTCCTGCAGTCTGGAAAGACAGAAAATGTAGCATCATCATCTGGGAGCTGCTTTCCTACCTGTTAAAACTATCACTTTGTTGTATTTCACTGTGTAAAGCCGCATAATTTACAAGGTTGAAGAGTAACTTTGGTGTTGATAAATTCACTGCTTATAAACTTGTAAAAATTAGATATAGAGCTGAAAGAAGAGTTAATTTGCAACCCTGTAGGTAACCCTCGTGGAGAAGCAGCAGTAAATGACCATAGTGACCTACAGTTTAAGATTCATCAGTCCTTTTAGCATTATGTGCTCTTCACAAAGGTCAGATCTTTTCCACTGAGTAGGAAGAAGCAGCTTTGGATCTCACTACAAATCTTCCTGCAGCAGCTAATTATTTGGAAAAGTTTTTCCTGTCCTGCAGCAGTCGGGAATTGGCAGCAGCCAGTGAGGTTTAGTAAGGCCAAGGGCAGGGTCCTACACTTTGGCCACAATAACCCCCAGCAGAGCAGCAGACAGGGGGATGAGTGGCTGGAGAGCAGCCTGGCAGAGAGGGACCTGGCAGTACGGGTCAACAAACAGCTGAACAGAGCCAGCAGGGTGCCCAGGTGGCACAGAAGGCAAATGACACCCTGGCTTGGATCAGCAATAGTGTGGCCAGCAGGACTAGGGACGTCATTCTTCCCCTGTACTGGGCACTGGGGAGGCCTTCCCTTGAGTGCTGGGGGCAGTTCTTGGCTGCTCATTCAAGGAAGAGATTGAGGGGCTGGAGTGGATCCAGAGGAGCAACGAGGCTGGGGAAGGGACTGGAGGGAAAGGCTGATGAGGAAAGTATGAGGGAGCTGGGGGTGTTTAGCTTGGAGGAGACTCGGGGGGGACCGTCATTCTCTATAAANGGTTCTAGGCTGGGCTGGATGAGCTCAAAGGGCTTTTCCAGTGATTCTGTGCTTCTGTGGAATGATCTCTGGGTTGAATATGGATATAATTGATGTCTGCT
>VZRI01002438.1:46622-76119 GCA_013397515.1 Upupa epops | reverse complement strand
CCTCTTGGCCACAAGAGCATATAGTTGCAGGAATTCCAAAGAAAGCCTTTCTGTGGTAAAACTTATAATCCATTTCTATTTTGGTATTAATGCAGATAGAATTAAACCAGCAAAATAAGAAAAAAGCTGTATATTCTGTTCTTCTTCAGGTGCTCTGGTAAATCAGAAAGTAGCTGGAAAAGTAACCACAAAAGGATTTTAGGCTGGTGGTTGCTTTGGAATTTTTGTCCTTGTGAATTTATTTCAATAACAGTCTTTCTAAAACTTTCTTTCAAACTTCTGAAGCCTAACAACATAGAACTCTGTTAGTAGTACCAAAGCCATTTAAGCCTTGTATCAAAGTCTGTAAATACTGAAAACTACTCCCATGAATTAAGCAGTATGTATGAATCAAGAGTATGTACTTCTGTGTGGCTACAAACCTTTACAGCTTTATACATTTATATCTCATGCATTTCCTATGAAAAGAATAAATTCTCAAGAATGATTTTGCCAATAAAAGGGTGAAGAAGATTTAACACTACTTAGGATTCTGTTTTCTTCAAAACAAATTCTGGGTTGGGGCCAGTTCTCTGCACTGATTTTTGAAAAACCTCTGGGTACAGTTTGACAGTGAAATCTGACAGTCAGGAATGGTTAGGGATTTGAATGTTAGTGATTGGAAGGGACTTTAAAAGGTCATCTAGTCCAATCCCCCCACCACAGCAGGGTCACCTAGATCATGTCACACAGGAACACATCCAGGCGAGTTTTTTAAGAACATTTTTGAATCAGAGTCAGTGCTAATAGTGACGATATCTCAGGTAAAATATGTTGCACCTCCCTTCTCTAGAGTGCTGTTGGTATTAGAAATCTAGAGGAGAGGAGAGAAAAAATAGTTGTCTCTGAACTGCATGTGTGTGATTCAGAATGTGTGCAAGACACAGATGAGTGAATAGAGAAGGAGCTGTTTATACACAGAGAAGAGATGCTTCAAGATTGTTTTCAATTATAACTATAAAAATAAAATTACTGTAATGCTGTGAGAGCAAGAAAACACATTTAGCTAAAAATTTTGGTTCTTGTCCCTCTTACTCTATCTGAGAACAAAGAATTTCTTTGTACCTTTCTACTTACATAAGTGCATATTCATGTGAGTTTTCTTCTTCAGGAACACGGAATAATACTACTTAATTATAAATGTGCAAGAATTTAGTGTAATTTGTATGTTTTAACACATAATACCTTCTGTTTAATCTCTTGATCTCTCATTATCAGGTGCCTGACAAAATAGCTGAAAAGTTATCGTGGTAACAGGTCCTAATGTNCTGGCTCCATCCTCCTGACATGGTAACAGGTCCTAATGCGGTCAAGTTTATTTTTATGACCCCATTATTCCCGTCTGCATTAGTTTCCCCATGATATTTCCCCTTGCGGGAGCTGTATTGCCCTTCTCTTGCTCACATCTCCACGTGGAAGATCCTTGATACTAATGATTTGAATAATTCATGAAAAAAATGCTCAAAAAGCAGCTAGTCCTGTTTTTGCACTGTTTGTAAAATTTCTTCTCAGACTGCATATTTTATCTTATGCTCCCAAGAGCAAAAGTTATTCTTTAAATCAGTAATTATTGCTAGATGTAATGCATTCAATTGACTAGAAGAATCATGTACTTAGAAGTACTAACGGGGGAAACAGAAAGCAAAATAACCATTGTACAACAGTGTTCAAAAGGGTTTGAGCAAATAAATGTTATTTAATAGCAAATTACAATATTCATTTTGGTTTACTGATATAACTTGCTTCTAATTCAGGGCTACTCATTAGGCTTTACAACACAGGTTGTATCAACACTGTGAAGCTAGAAGGGTGTTATGTGCTGTTATTGGTCTGAAGTTATATAATTTTTCAAGGACACTATTTGCCTTTCTACTTTTCCAAGTCTTTTCCAGCTGGTCTGTGCCACAGAGAACAACATTCAACTTGATGCAAGTTCAGTTCAAATTTCAGACAATATAATTGTAGCTTTTGAGCACCTGCCCATCACTTGTTGACATCACCACCACACCCATCACCAACTCTTGAAACAAAACAAATGTCCTTTGTACTAGCGTTTCCATTAGATGGTCTCCACAATAGTATCCAGCGTAAAACATGCACATCAGATGCAGAATCGTGCCCTGGAGAATCAACTACTGTAGTCAGAGATGTTCTGACACAGAAAACCAGGCTTTGTGAGTAAGGGCAATAGTTGGCACACACAGGAAAACTGCAATATTTACATCAATATTTCTGCACAATTACTTACAGAAATGTTTGAAGGAAGTGACAAAAAAGAGACCTTGTTCTTTCCGATTCAAAGCCAGATTGAGGTAATCTTACAACTAGAGTAAGGTTGCACACTTACAGTCTCATCGTGTTGCTTTCCTAGGTTAAGCTATAACAGTGACAGCTATTACAAAAAGAATGGAATGCTGTTGATATTTAACACACCTGAGATTGCTCTGAATTCAGTTGTTGCATTCAAACATGCAATAAGCGCATGCAGAATCAAATTTATTTGGTTTTCTATTTAGCATGTGTATGATTTGAAGTTGGGTCAGATCTTGCCAGCTCAGGTGGGCCTTAAGGTCTTGTCAATGTTCTGGAATACCAGAGGAGTACCGAGGTTACTAAGGTGTTAGCTATCTAGTAGCCATGACGATATATAATGGAGGTAAACACTACCATTAGGAACTATTCATTTTCCACCTCTGCCACTTGCTTCCTTATCATTTTTGCCCTTTTGATAGTTGTGAAGAAATGCCTAAGGCTGCATTTTCCTGCCTCTAACTACTGGATTATTTTCTTTTTCAAGAAGGAAACCAATTTTGTTCAAGAGCTATTAACTGGGTGTCAGGAATGCATGAAAAAGCTTCCAAAAACCATCACAAGGTTTTTTAATCTCACACTGACTTTCTCTGCACCACAAGACCAGTTAAAGACCATTTCAAAGTGGAAATGATTCAAGCTCCAGTTTCCTTATCAAATAAATACTCTGACTGAAACTGCAGTAGTGAGTCACAATAATGAGACTGGGATACCATGGCAAAGGTCTTCCAGTGAAATTCAGGACACAACTCAATTAATGGAATAATTTTTGCCTTCTTAGTTATTAATTCTTCCTCTCTGCAAGCATCGTTATACCTTAAATCACTCTATGATTATTAAAACTAGCCAACTGTACTCTTTAGGGGACTCTGAGGGCCTGCATCCTAAATACTCTCCTACATCATGTTTAGCAGAGGCAAGTTTCAGCAAACGCCACAATAATTCACAATAGCAAAGCTAATAGTTACAGTGAGGACCCATTTCCTACATTTAGCTTTAAGGGTATGTTCTGCAGGAAAGAAAATGTGTTTGTGCAGGAAATTTTGTGATACCCCATTTAAGAAATGTATTACAGAATAAATTGGATGACTGTTACAGTATTTCATAAGTCCAGTGACACACCAAAAGTTTTTCTTAGGGTAAAATGAATACTGCAAGTGAAATCAGCGTGCACTTTGAGTTCCTGTATATATCCCCCATTACATAAGCATTGTTGCTTGCTGAGGATGCAGCAGACGACATGTAACACCTTACAATGATGATTGTGAAGCAAGGCAATCATAAATATGTAGTTAACAAAGGCAGTTTTTAAGAGAAAAGATGTGCAAATAACAGTGGAGCCAAGTTGTGGCTGCTTAATGGCTATGTCCCTACAGCTTGTACAGTATGCCCACTCTCCCATCTGTTTCAAGACAGATATATCCATTTGGGAGATATAATCTATAAATTTAGACAACACTGTTCTAATAGGAGACCTCGTCTCAGAACAGATCTATTAGTGTTCTCATGGCTACACTGTTGTAGTCCAGTCCAAGAGATCTATTCCCTTTCTATACGTAGCCTGAGTCATTCCTGTAATATAAATAAATCTTAATTCTGGTAAGTCTGAAGAAGGCAGTAACAATGAAGGAAAGAATATGATGACAGGATGCCCAACGTATGCTTACGGAAGATAAGAATG
This sequence comes from Upupa epops, assembly GCA_013397515.1. Lineage (NCBI taxonomy): Eukaryota > Metazoa > Chordata > Aves > Bucerotiformes > Upupidae > Upupa > Upupa epops. Next base: position 72,089 of record VZRI01002438.1, on the reverse strand, counting down.
ACTTCATCCTTCCTTAGACCTTCAGTAAAAAAGTAGGAAACATACCCTTAGTTTGCTCACACTCTGTCCACAAATAAAAGAATGCTGAGGCAACTATCAATAAAAATCATTTATTTGCTGTCATAAGCTATTATTAAACACATTTTGTATGCGTTTGTTCCTATCTCTTGTTTTCTTGGTAGAACATATGGAAGCAATATGAAGATCACAGTGCCCTAAAGTTTCAGACACTGAAATCTGAAACGGGGCTAATGTCAGAACTATTAGCATAATCTTGAACTACAAAATAGTATTGAGAGAAAGAGTATTATATAAATTTGTGTCTGTCCTCCCATTGTCTTGACAGTTAAGTTACAGCAACGCCTACTTCCTACCAGTTAATTTTACCAACACATCAAAACTACAACTTCAGAATACGAAGAGGTTTGGAGGCAGGAGTGGAGGGATATTATTGGGAGACTGTATCAAATGAGTAAAAACAAGAAGTATCTGAAATATAATGTCACTATTAAAATAAAATGGAACCATCGTAATGAAAACAGTGCATGAACTATAGCAGGGAAGCACTACACTTATGTAGAAAGTGATTTATGAGACTGTCACTTCATCAGGTAAGTCAATTTAATTTAATAAACAATAAAATCAGCTTCTATTTCTATAGAGTTGTGCCAGGTCATATTTCTCAGGGAAAGAGTAAGATCTATAAGACCATGATACTGAAATACAAGGGAACTTGCTGGAGAGCAGCTTGTGTTATAGCTGTGAGCTATCTCTGAGTAATAGCAACTTAGTGCCACTGTTGCATTCTGCTGTGCAGGTATGCTGAGCACACTCTCCCTCTCTCATAGAAACTTCAATGACACAGTTAGAAATATGCAGCATAACTATTATTGGTTCATTCAGGAATGGAGAAAGATCTGCCCTTCTGCTTTCTCCTGAAATATACTTCCACCAAAATTTAACTGCCCAAATCTGTTTGAACTGTGACCTTATCTGAAAAAAACATGTAAAAAACCTAAAAAAAATGGGTAGTTTATTCAGTAACTGCATGACTACTCCGTGTATTAATAGTTTAGGACAGAATTTATTTTGCAAAATAAAACCAAACCTGACTTTGTGCTTACCAATTACAAGTCTCCCTGAAAATGCCACTGCAGTGGACTCAATTATTCCAAAACCAACTAAAGAGAAATGCACAGGAGGAACCTATAGAATAAGTTCTATAGAAAATGTATCCAGATTTAAAATTTAGTTGCAATTTTTGGCAATTAAAAAAAAATTGCTTGGTTTACCTGGAAATTTCCTTGTGTCCCTGACACAAGATTATCACCATAATCCACGTTTACAAAACCTGAGGCAACGAATTTGTTCATGATTCCAAATAATTTATTATATTCTAGGTGTAACTAACTCTTACCATGCTAAGAATATTCTGGAATAACATTCTGTTATTTAAATACTAGAAAAGTTTCAGCAGCTTATCTTTTACTAGAAACTACTGGTAAACATAGAGGAACCAAGAAATTGTCTTGCATATGGGGAAGACCAACAAAACAGTTACATTATCCTATCAATTGTAGACCTGCAGGTCTGAGTTAGGCAAAGAGATTATTATTTCATACAGAAAGTTGCCTCAGAGCATCTTTTATTTTAATCTTTAGCCTCTAGGGAGACCCCACCCAATCCCCCAAAATCTCAAACCCCACTCTTCTCAGAAGTAGTGTAAAGTATAAAAGATATTAGAAGCTGTCTGTATCAGTGTACTCTAACTGGAAAAGCTTCTGGTCAAGTAAATGCATTATTGACTATTATGAGCTGTGTGCTCTTTCCAAATGTAAATTGTGTTCTGTAATTAATTATCAGTTTTTAAGAGCATCATTCAGAAAACCAATTAAAATTACTTTGTGATTAAAGTAATCAAAACTCCTGTACAACATCCCAGAGGGCAGCTGCAATGACACGATAAATTACACACATTTAGCAGTTTAAGACTCTATGTAGATTAGAAAGAGGTCATCAACTTCAGAGTGGGGGACTGCAAGACTGCTAAAGAGAAAAATCAAAACAACTTGTTAACTGATTTCTTTTTGGAGAGTGGAATATTAAAGCTGCCTAATTGAGGCATGTAGGTTGGAAGCCAAACTCCCTCAGAAGCATCCCCATCAGACAATGGATTGGGTTAGTTTCTGCCACACTTTCTGGACACATAACAAGACGACATAAGAATTTACAAGTTCTGAAAGGTCCCATTTCTATACAATGACCATATCAATCTCTGAAGTTTACTTGATTCTGTGAGATTCACTTAATAAAACTAGAAATATTTTTTTTGGGGGGGGAAACCCACACTGACATATGGGTGATTTAAAATCATACCAGAAATATCCTAGTAATGCAAGGGTAGGAGCAGAACTTTAAGGATGCAATCTGATAATGGAAGGAGAGGACAGGAGTCAATGACTTTCCCATGGAAAGCAGGTATCAGGTTAGGGGTTTGCGTAATTGCAGCCGGCAGGTAAGTGAGAGCTAAAGACTGTAGGAGCATGTCTGCCCTTATCTGGAAAGTTACCTTAAACATTCAGTGTACGCAGTGCAACCTTCCACAGCATCTCACTGAAACACTACCAACATGAAGCACTGAGTGAATCAGACTGACACTCCACCATCATCAAAACCTGAGTTCGCTGGTATCCATGGAAATCAAACTTACATCAATTTGTTATTTATTCTTCATGGACAAAAAATATTCCAAATGACCACTGAATTTTTCTCTCTCCTCTAATGCCTTTGACAGATCAATGTCCAGACTGTGTTTCTGTTCACTCAGAAGTCATCCCTATTTAGATCTTTTTTTTTTTTGGAAACTGTTTTGCCAATGATTAATCCTTTCCAGCTTATGATCTTATATGATTCTCACTGTTATGCACTTGTTTCAGTAAACTATTTTTGGTTTTTACTTTAGGATAATAGATGTTTTAAAATATAATTGAAATTTGCATAGTTTCAACTTCGTAAGAAATACTAATTCAAAACAAGGTTCTACAATGAAACATCCTTTGAAATAATTCTGTCTTTCAAAATCGACTGGAGAACCAAGAGAGTAGCTATCGTGTCAGTACACATTTATACTTCTTTTTTTTTCTTAGCTATGTATCTACTGACTTTCTTCCTATCCTCCTGCCTGTTTACAGCAACCAGGTTGTATCATTAGATACGGAACATTTTGGGAACTACTCAAAGCTCGTGATTTTTAGTTTAGGGAGTTTGCAGGTTTTGTTCTAGCAATAAACAAGGTTTATAATCTCTTAGATTTTGCATGGAAAAAGCATGAAAACCCCACACAGGATTAAGGACTTACAGAAAGGTTTCTCTTAAATCTACTAAATTACAAGGTTACTCATGAGAGGGACTGTATTTCTGAGCTATATTTTGTGTCATCTTACTGGTTCTGCAGTAGGCATAAGCATAAACTCAGCTGTTACTACTCTAGTACTGTGTGCCCTGTGTTCCTCAAGAAGAATGAAAAAGTGAATTAACTAAATTCTAGTGTAGCTTTTCATTAGAAATACTGCCAATTTTCTGAGGGAGCATGAGACATTTCACAGCTGCTTCTGAGTTTCAGCCTTGGCTCAATCTGGCATGCCACCTCCAGACCAACAGACAGCTTTAGTGAGGGTAAAAGACTTGCAGTTTTCTTAGATAGTAGTGCTGAAGGGTCCAGGAACTAAAATATTACTGATCAGCATCACTGGGACTTTTTTTAAAGAGACATCTTTGTGCATTTTCCAATAGCAGAAAGAACCTCCTGGTGTCAACCAACAGTGTTTTAAAACAAATGTGTCCAAGATGCATTATTTGCATCCTGTGCACACCTCACCTCAAAAGCAATAGAACTGCTCTGTATAGTCCCATCTCCTCACACACATAATTCCACTTTTCTTCTTAGCAGTAATGCAAATTAAGACTACTTTGGCAATTTTGAAGCGGAACACAGCCCTCTCTCATTTCATGTGTCAGGGATAATCCCATAAAAATGTAATTTTTTCTTCATTACGCTCAAAAAGCCCTCCAAACACTGAAAAGAAAAACCATCACAATTACTGTGAATTAGGTTCTCCTCTGTTTTCTGGAGCCTTTGCAAAGCTCACACCAAGCACACAGGTGCATTGCTTGGTAGTAGCATGTCTGGAGTCCAGCTAAAACATGTTCATTTCCTAATTTAGGGATGATATCCAGCTGATAGAAGATAACATCTCTAACATGCATCAAAATACATTAAAAGCACAGTCATAATCATTCTCCTAATATTCTCTAATTGCAGTGCACTGGTGAAATTCATTTCAGCAAAGAGCAGAGCCTACCGCTTCATAATTTATGTACCTTTGCCTTGTTTATACAGAAGCAATTTATGAAGAATCAAAACCACTCTCCCTTCCATGAACTCTGTAATATTAAAATTGCCACAGACATTTTGAACTGATTCTTCATTTGATGAGAAGAAAATTTTCTTACAGGTTCTCCGAGGAAATAAAGAGACATAGTTACTGGAAATGATTTGTGTCATGTCACCTACAGTCTAGTAATCACCACAGTTTTGGTTAGCTGTACTACACTAGATACCTGGAGAAAGTACCATTAGAGGGCAGCCTTGGGTTTGCCTCTCTAAGTCTTCAAGCCAGCAAGAGTGTCCAACAAGTTTTGGAGGCTGGAAAAAGGATTTTGGATGGTTCGTAGCAAAACTCAATTCTACTTTCTTAAAATACAATATAGCCTTTCCAGTAGGTATTTTTGTATTTTCTCCTGAAAAAAAATTATTCCCTTTCAAATGGAGAAATACAGCTGTTTCTGAAGAAATTAAGACTGTTTAGATAAACACTTATAGTTCACAGCTTCAGTCTCACAGTTTTCTCTAGAAAACAGAGCTGAACATTGATGAAGAAAAACACGTTCACTAATAACTTTAATCTAACTTTGTCAAAATTTAAGAACGCCTTCCCAACCTATTTTGGAGCTAGAATCCTAGTGCAATGAACCATGTGGCTATTTTTACAATAATTCTATGTCCATATATTACACAAAGAGGGATAAATTAGGATTTCATAATAACAGTTTTCCTAAAATCTATTCGAGACTACTGGAGATTTGGCTTTCTATCTACCGTTATCTTGACATTTACTTTAGTTACCTAGATAATGTAGCAGCAATTTTGAGTCAATTACAGCTCAATCCAATTATCTATTGGATTGGATTGTATTATTTATCATTAAAAAGTAATATTCCAAAGACATCAGGGAAAATGTTCAGGTAAAATTCTATGCAGAAGTTCTGTAATCTTTGCTATCATTTTCTTCATGACATTTTATAACTCTTCAAAACCACATCGCTTTCCAATTCCTCAACTGAAATATATTTGTCTGAAACATATGTCTAACATTTTCAGCTGTCTGAGGGTTGTTCAGCATGGTAATCTCCATCAGTTTAGTCAACTTAAAAATCCCCACTGATCCCTTCACATAAAAGGTTTAACGACTTGAAGCTTAGGATCCTACTCACAGTTAGCAGCAGCAGCTCATTCAAAGCATTCTTTTACTCTAGATGAAGCTAATCCCTTGTCATAAAGTAAACAAGGAGTTTTGCATTTCATACAACAAACCAAACATGGACAGAGCAATAACAGAATATAACAAAACAAACCCGTTAACAGCAATCCCTGAGAGCTTCACTCAGACTTCAGCTGAATGCATAATGACTCGGGAAATGCTGAACTGGCGTAGACACACAAAGTGGCATGACACAAACACAGGGCAAGGCTTAAATGATAGGCCACAGTGTTCTCGAAAACATACATGAAATAATAATAACCAGGCATAAAGTGTGCATTCAGTTCTTGATAATAAAAGCACTGTTTGTACGGCATAAACGTTAGCCACCCTCCGGGATCCCAATGGACCACACTGGATGTAAGATACCTCATTTACTGGAGCTAAAATGCCTTAACTCTGCTTCCAAACTCACAATCCACCAGCCAATTTAACTTGTCTGTTGGTGCTTATTCATGTAATTGCACAGCAGCTTGGCAGCTTTTGGGACTTGAAATAACTTGCCTCGGAGGACACAATGTGGTTGCAGCACTATCATGCTCTCTAAATTTGTAGCCTCAACAAGAATGAGAAAAAAAAAACCCCAAGCCAAAAAATAGCAAAAAATAAAAAATATAACTCCTAGCTGTTTCATCAAAGTTTACAAGACTTTTGGGTTTGTACCTCCTATCAAAGGAGCTGCTATATGGGTGGACAGATAGAGAGAGAGAGATTTTAACTGCAGCTTCCTGGCACTGAATCCTGTAGCACTGGGTCTGTGCACAAAGTACAATCTCACTCCTCTCCCTAGTGCAATGAAAACCCAGGGAAACAATTAATTAACCATATACCAGCCAAACCTCACACTTGACCAATAGGAGGGAGCACTTAATTTTGAGAAGATTGATTTCTAGCTGTTGAGAGGGACCTTAAAATCTTGGTTGCCGAAAGTGGTCAAACAGACCAGTCTGGCATAACCAAAGACCAAAAGGAAAAATCCAAAACCCAATCGAACTACTAAGCGGTAACAGAACAGAGTGAAAAGCAAAGCCTTGTGCAGCAGTGAAGAAAGGAGAAGTGCTTTCCCAACCCCAAAGAAGATAAATATGGCACAGTTGTCCCAGAAAGGATAAGCACAGAGTACCTGACCTTTTCTTCAAGTAGCTTTTGCCTTCTTGGGCAAAGGAAACATACAGTTAATAAAACCAAAGTCACTTCCAAATCACCTGGAAACTGATTGCAGTATTGAGACTTGCTTTAAAGTATCTGTTCTATTCTTGAGTCAAACCATTGGCTTCAATGCTGGGCACTCTTGAAGTCTACAGCACTGCTGCATGAACTATGTAGGTGTTATTCAATGGGGAACAACACATGGAAGATACTGAGTAATTTCTTTCCTTGAGAAATCTGAGACAAAAAATTCTTACAAGTACAAGCTAAAAGGAATTGCATCAATATGTGATAATAAATTTAATAACTACAAGAATTTTAAAAGGAGGCATTAATTTTATTGCACAAATAGTTTTGATTTAATTGTTCCTCATTACAAGATGCTTCAATTAATTTAGGTTGGGCACTGTATTATATAAAAAACCCCAAAATGTATAATACCTAGATTAAAAATACTTCATTTTATCTTGTTTATCTGATGTAAATTCTTTTGTGAGGGTTAATTTCATTCTTCTGCAGACACTTTTTCAGTACTTGTATGAGATGTCTCTTGCTTAGCTCTGCTGTACTTTTTATAGCCACCATGTACAGTTTTTTAAGGGACTCTTTTGCACATTATCCAAAAAAGTACACAATGTAAACCAATGAGTTTAATTTGGATAAGACTTCTGTAAATTATGTGAAGCCAGGTTCATGCAGAATATTCTGTGTTATCAAAAGTGGTATACTAACAACTGAATACTTTTAACAGCTTGTTCACATACAAGACTTACTCTTCTCATTTTTTTTTTATAGGTACCAACGTTCAAGGTCCCCAACCTTGCAAATTACTAGATTGTTCTTAATTTTAAGCAGAAGGAATTTCATCAGGTCATCAGAAGGTCATAACATTCAAGTGAGTTCAAGATGCTTAATACACTTTGATGAACCTGGAGCTCCAATTTTTATAATTCACTAACAATACAGTGGCTTCATCTGTCAAATCAAACCCATATATTGATAGTAATTTCTATAGTATGTTATTAACAGTAAATTCACAGTGTACGTGACTTCACTATGCTATTAATTAACCCGAAAAACATGTCAACATTCTTTACTCAGCTCTTTTAGGATTAAAACCCACTAATACAAGCATCATGGAAATATAGCTAACATATAATTATCTTCTCTCAATACTGTCTTATTTTTGCTACTTTTCCCATGTCTTCATACATATTCAAATCTTCTTCATTAGCACACACGGATCAAATAAAACACTGCATGATAAAACTGGATTACTAAAGCCATAAGGAATGTTCAAAACAAATTAAGCAGCAGTGGGATAGTAGATTGCCTTACAACTGTATTTCTCCTTTTAATCACAGCTGCAGCTGCTTGTAGAGGTGGTTGAGTAGTAACAGGCACTTTTATTAAGCCATACATCTCAGCGTAAGTGGCTCTTCAAGACCCTGTGGGCTAACAAGAAGCTGTGTCTAAGCTAAATAATTAATTTTTTAAATCTGCCTACATACAGAAAGTCAGTTAACTCTCTCCTGATGGCTTTGGTAGCACACAGTTTGTGCTTCCTGATTTCAAGTATAAGCAAGGTCTTTAAAACCCCCCAAGCATGAGATAGCAGAAAGCAGCATTAATTCAGGAAAGAATCCCTACTCACTCACTAGGTGCCTGGGATGGTCCCCTTTGAACACTCTAAGCCTGAAAGCTTTCACACAGCCAACAGCTGTTTTACCAGTAAGATAAAATAAAGGTTAAAAAAGACCAGCACTGCTGTTCTGATACAGGTCTATGAATGTCATGAACCAGATGTTGAAAACTAAGGTGGGGGCAAAGCTTGCAAGGTGAAAGCTACTGATTTTTTCCTTTCCTGAGAAGGCACTCATATGGTCACAATCTGACCTATGCTATCTGAGCAGCTAAACACAAGAACTTCAGCTAAGATTTACTTGATTCACTGGCAATGTAAAAATTCATCTGTGATCAACAATGACAAGCACTTATGTACATGCTACAGTGGGTTTCTGAAGCAGTCAAGCCAGAGAGGGGACAAAAGCATGAGAAAAAAGAGAGATGGGAAAAAAATGAAAACGCTTCACTGGATGAGTAAGAACTAACTGGTATGATACAGAACACGCTCATATATCTTCCTCATACAAACATGGAGTGATAGACTCTAACAGTATTTCATAAAGTACCATTTAAATATTGCACTGAAGTAATTACTACAAGATGTAAAGTTAAAGTATGCCCTTGGGATTGTTTGTACAAAGTCATTCAAGTTCGCAAACATTGGGCAAAATGCAACTTTTTATGACTGTAGACTTTTACAGAGGCAGCCTCTTACAAGAATAATTTTACCATCTCAGGAATAGCATTTTATTCTTCATTCTAACAGCAATACCAAGAATCAGAGATTGAGGTCAATAAAATGAGCTATAAATTTACTTTCATTACATGACAGGTTTTACCAATATTTTCACTAAATTTTGCGATCTAAAAATTGAATTGATTTTTTAATCTCAAAATACTAATTAAAATATTGGGAACTAAATCTACTTGCCTAATTTTATTCAACAATATTTCACACCTGGAAGTGAATACTTGTCTAAAGAAACATCTATTTAATCTTAAATAATATTTGATACTTTCTTTTCAACTTGGTTATTTACAAGAATGTGTAAACCAAATAATTCACTCTTGCCACAAGTTTGACATTTTCATCTTTATGGTTCAGTAAGCCGTGAACTAGTAAGATAAGGCAAGCCTCCTGGGTTTTACATTGCCTTCTGAACTGAGTTGTCTGCTAGACCTGGCAGCATTGCTCTAACAGTTTCCTTTCTTTCTCAAAATTCCTTGTTGCTGTGATAGCCAATCCATGGGTTAGAATTTATGCGCATTTTAATTTGTGATGCAGTCTGATTTGGCATCTAAGTAACAAGCACAGACTCATATGATATTTTTAATGTTCTAATCTCCCTAAGATTTTTGCCCATGTCAGTAGATATCCATGATTATTTCAGATGTTCGGAGTGGCAGAATAAATGTCCTGGAGACTACGTACAGGGAAAGTGCAAGATATCCTTTCATAATAAACTTTTTTATGATGAGAGTGACAGAACACTGGAGCAGGCTGTGGACTCTCCTCTGGAGATGTTCAAAAGAAGCCTGGACACGTTCCTATATGACCTAATCTAAGTGATCCTATTCTGACAGGGGAGCTGAACTAGATGATCTTTCAAGGTCCCTCCCAACCCCTAACATTCTGTGATTCTGAGAGGGTGCACACGTGCAAGACTGATTAACAGAATCCTGAATCTTGTTTACACATTGTGCAGTTAAAAAAATAAATAGCCAGATATATGTGACAGAACTCGACCTTCAAGGCAAAGCTTACCTTAAAATGCTGCATTTGCACAGACCTTACACTCTTATAACGCTCCGTTTTTCCATTATCCTCACTTCTGAGACAGTTTAATAATTCTAACTGATTGGGGGGGCTTTATCATAGGCTTCAAACCTCATTTGTATGTGGAGCCTTTCATGGTTTCCGTTTGAACTTGTCATGGTTTGAAACCATGGATTTTTTGGTGTTTCCTACTTTTCTGTTGGGAAAAATGTTTCTCTACATTTCAAAAGTTTTTCAAAACTCAGTGTCAGAGAAGTAGGAGCCAGGTAACACAAACCTAAGGAAGGTGACTAGGTGAAACTAATCAGAAGACTACCTGGAAAAGGTTGAAGCTATAACAGAAGACACTCTCCAGTTCTTTAGAAGAATATAAATAAAAATAAGCTGGAGATCCATCATGTAAAAGATGGATGAATGAGCTGAAGACCAAACATTTCTAGACAAAGGGGCCATGTGACAGCTTTGGTACCCACTCTGAGAAGTCTGAGCCCCTGAGACTGTACAGCAGGACAAGAGCATGGAGGAAGAAAGCTGTTGCTCTACCCTAGGGGAGATTAAATCAAATTTAGGCCAAATATCATAAAATATATTCAAGAAGCAACCACTGAGTGAATGTCGAAGTTAGTCCACTACTTTCAAAAGTAATATACAAAGATGGTTTACTACAGGCACATGGACTGAAAACTAGGAAGCTGAGTAGTATTTTTGTTACAGAAGCAGATGGGTTTGCTATATCAAGGAAGCCCCACTTGCTGTACAAGTAGTATCACACCATTTGTCCAAATGTTAAAACTATTAAGAATGTAAAGGTTGAGAAGAGAAGCAGAGTATGAAATGAAAGGTATTAGCCTGTTTACAAATGTTCTGTAATAAAGAAAGAATCAAAACAAAACTAAGTACACAGTGCATTTTAATCATAATGTATCCTTGAGAAGGTGAAATAAGAGATGTACTCTGTGAGGCAGGTAAGTTCTGATGTTCTGATTTTGTAACCTTGATGCACTTTTCCTTAATGCAATAAATTATGATTTATGATCCATAGCACAGAGCAACATAAGACTGAGATTTAATTATTCCTGTATATGTATATATAAAGTAATTTATTTTCAGGATTTGCCTCTGGACACATTAAAAACTACTGATGGCTTTGATACAAGTGTCCTCAGAATGAGAGAAACATTTGGGTCTAAAAAGAGTTAAATCAAACCCAGTATTACCTGTAGGTGTATTACAGATATATAACTACCATTTTTCTTGCCAAAGCCGTATTGCAGTAACTAAACCATGTTTATAAAGCTGTAAGGACTAATTCTTTAACAATTTTTAGTTGGATAAGCTTGTTATAAATAGAAACATTTCAAGATCAAATGATTCAGTCTTTTGCCTAAATGTTACAATGGATTATCCAGGTAATGAGCAGCCTAGGAAAAAAAACAGACTAGATGAATGTGAAAGCAAAATCCAGGAGTAGATGATTGTGTCTCACAACTACTTGGAGGACAAAGGAAATAAAAAGTATTAAATTCAGGAATTGTATTAGGGGATCAAGAATTTGTTGAAGACAGAGATGAGGCACATTAAAAACCATTGTTAATGAGCAAACATAGTGTATAACCATAGCAAAACAGAAGCTATAACTGGTTTATACCACAGGTAGATTTTGATTCATAAAGGCAACTTTAACCTCACCCAATTAAAACAGTCACTGGCCTGATGCTATTCTCTTTGGTAGGAAAGAAAGGATCCTCATGCTTGATTCTTCTATCCCTCTTCTTAAAAGGTAGTTTAAAATATTTTGTTTTGTTAGTATTACCCTACCAACATGTTCCTTCATTACCTCCTTCATCCAAATGGTTATCACACAACAGACCTTATCAGAGCAACACAATCAAGTCTTCCTAGTTTTAGTTCTTGTATTCTTGGTTTTGGACCAAAAATAAGCTGGTAATACACCCTAAAACTCCTACATAGCATGTAGGCAGCAAGAACATATCTGTGAATTAGACTGTGCTGCAGTGTGGGTCTGTGTTGGCGTAAGCATACCTGTAGCAGGACTTGGGCAACGTTACAAGTAGTTATAGCAGTGCCTCTAGCTGGGGTATTAGAAGCAGGGTGAACATGTGTGAGCCAGCAAGGCTCCTATTTTCTTACTTCCTCAAAAGACACTAATAAAATCTGATCCATTCCTCTTTAAGTCCCAATCCTGTTACTTGCTATGCATGCATTCACTTCTCAATTCATGCACAATAAATTCAGGATCAGAATGCGTAATGTTTCATTTCTAATCCTGTTATTTGCAGTTATCCATGGTAATTATGTTTCTGTTAGCCACTTAGTATTAGACATGCTTTTCTTTTAATTGGACACTGCCAACTCCCTCAGGCCTGCAGTAGACTTTGAATGTAGTCCCTGTGATAGCGGTACGATTGGATTTATTAATGTAATTCAGCTATTTAAAACAATTGCGCACCTTAATTATAATAAACTTACAAGTCATCATCCGCATGCATGAGATGGAAAGCAAGCCTGACATTCCTTAATCTACTCAGCTGTTTGATTAGATACAGGCACGTGAATGTGATGCTCAACAGTACCTGTTATATATGTAGAAATCCATAAATAATAATTAACATAATTCATAATATTTCAAAATCTGATCAATGCCCTGTTCTTACAGATTTATTTTTAAATAAGCAAATAAAATCTCTGAAATGTTTATTTAAATGTAAACACAAATAAAATAAAATAAATAAAATAAATAAAATAAAATAAAATAAAATAAAATAAAATAAAATAAAATAAAATAAAATAAAATAAAATAAAGCTTCTACTCAAATTTATCTTTTTTACATTTTTTTAAACAATTCACAGGCAAACCCATGGGAAATAAGTTTGGAGACAAACAGAAATTGAACAGGAAATCTGCTCCAGCAGGATCCAGGAGCATTTTGATTTTCTATCACAAGACTGTGTTCAGCTTTGCATATTTGAAATCAAACTTTCAGTTTATTTCTCTATTTTAAAACACGTATTATGTATTACATACTAGGGTTTTCTCTGTCAGATTCTCCCACATCATTGTGCCCCATTGTTTTTCTAAACTTAGATGCCTCCATTATATTCTCTCTCTAATTTAACCTTAGAACTGACTGTCCCCTCGATATTTTATCATTTATTGCATTTCTAAAGCTCAGGCTCTAAAAGCTAGTGTGTTTTCCCCAGCATCTATTGACATTGACAGCAACATAAGACATATCTTCAAGTCCATCCAGAACATTTTCTTTGGTAAGTCTTATGTGCTTCACTCTCAAAACTGTCAACAAAAATATATCTTCTTTCCAAAAAGTTGGAAAGGGCCAACAGCATCCTGGGGGGGATCATAAGGGGCATGTTTAGCAGATCGACAGAGGTTATCCTCCCCCTCTACTCTGCACTAGTGAGAACACATCTGGAGTATTGTGTCCAGTTCTGGACCCCTCAGTTCAAGAAGGACAGAGTGCCGCTGGAGGGTGTCCAGCGTAGAGCAACAAAGATGATGAAGGAAGTAGAGCACCTCCTTTATGAGGAAAGACTGAGGGAGCTGGGTCTCTTGAGCTTGGAGAAGAGGAGGCTGAGAAGTGACCTCATTTATGTCTATACATATGTGAGGGGAGGGTGTCAGGAGGATGGAGCCAGGCTCTTCTCAAGGTCATCTGGCAACAGGACAAGGGGCAACGGGTGCAAGCTGGAACAGAGGAGGTTCCATATAAATATCAGAAGAAACTTCTTCACAGTGAGGGTACTGGAGCACTGGAACAGGATGTCCATGGGGGTTGTGGAGTCTCCTTCTCTGGAGATGTTCAAGACCCGCCTGGATGTGTTCCTGTGAAACTCAGTCTAGGTGATCCTGCTGTGGCAGGGGGATTGGACTATATGATCTTTCGAGGTCCTTTCCAATCCTTAATGATTCTATGATTCTATGATTTTAAAATTGTGTTGCTATTTAACCAGTAATAAAATAAAAGTGTTCTCATAAGTATTAATTAATGCAGAGTAATCCACACCTCATACTGACTATGACTATCACACAAAAGAATTAGCTGAATTCAGAGAAACCAAATAGAAATTTAAAAAATCAGTCTGTCATCTGGGATCATAGCTTCCCTATTGTGTCGCACACAGAATTTGTTGGTGAAAAACCAAAAATCAAATAAAATTTTCCTTGAATTGTTATTGGTCAAACTTGCTAAGACACTGCATGAAGTGACATGCTCCAAGTAAAATCTATCAGATGAGATATGCCCAGAGCAAGAAGCCAAAAACATGATCTACATTCTCAGCCTTTGAAAGTTTCATTTCTGAAAAAATGGACACAGCACAAGTCTAGAGGTATTTTTTCAATGCTCATTTAGTCTTTATTTGAGCAAACTTCTACTATTATCATGATGGTGTTTAAAGGCCCAATGTGATGTTAAAGACCCAGTTTTCTTAGTGATATTGAACCAGGTGATCTTGCTGTGGCAGGGGGATTGGACTAGATGATCTTTCGTGGTCCCTTCCGATCCCTAATGATTCTATGATTGTATGTTCTTAGGTTTGTAAAAGATAAAGCACACTTCATTTGCAAACTGCAAGAAGTATTTCAAAGTAAGCCCCATTCATTATGAAGAACTATGTTTGCTCAATGGCCAAACCACGTATCTTTCTCTTGAGTGCCTGAAAAGATTATTAACATAATCATTAAAAACCACACTATCAGTGATAAGAACCCTGTGAGTGTTCAATTTATGCTATGGCATACAAAACAACAAAGCTCTCTTGCTGCTCATGGATCACAGAGGCCCCTAAGGAGAAGTAACCTTTGTTCTTGAGACAATCTTCAGAGGGAGGAAAAAAAGTCAGCTGAAATCATTGCAAGATGTTTTAAATTCCTAATAGAAAATGCCAGAGGTTTGTACATTTTTCATTTGATTGTGTATACCATCCTTTATGCCATCCAAGCTCTCATTAAGGTTAAATTAAAAGTTGGAAGAGGTAGCTAAGAAGGTCAATAAACCATGGATCCATGCTGACTACTTTTCCTGTCATTTTTTTTCCTGACTCCAGCCTGCATTTATTCTCTCTCTCCTAGAAAACTAGTGATTTCCTTAATGGTTCCACTACTCTTCAATTACCAGTATGCTCCAAACAATGCTGAAAATGCACTACAGGTCATAGCTGCTTATTTATTGTACTGGCTTTGCTCTTGGGCAATAAACAGGAAGCTTATTATCTTTTCAATCCTTACATTCTTCTTGTAGTGAAATACGCTTTTAGATTTAATTGCTGACACATTTCTATTTAATTTCAAGCAGGTCTGGCACAAAGGCCAACAGGCTTTAAAACAGATCTAGCCTATTTATCAACATTTTTATGAGACATATTTAATATTTATGTATGTTTATGAGCTGGTAATAGTTGCACAAATGTTTGTAAAAGCTTAGCACATTCAGCTAAGATTATGTAGTGTTGGGTTTGTGACTGGCAGCATTTTGGTCAGGGGAGAGAGGACAACTGGCATGGCTCCTGTAATAAGCCTATGGAACTGCCCTGTCTCCAAGGGGAGAAGGGAGGAGGGTGTACACTGAGTTTATTTAAGATTTAGTTATACTTAGGATGAATACAATAATGTCCATCACTGATTCAATTACTCAATTGGTGGGGTTTTTTTCAATTAAATTGATTTTATTTCCCTGAGTTAAGTCTGCCTTTTGCTTGTGACCATAACTGGTGAGAGAGCCCTCCCTGTTCTCTGTCTCAGCCTTCCATCCCACCAGAGTGGGGTGGGTAGGAGTGAGTGAGTGGTTTTTTTGTTGCCAGGTGGGTGGGCTCAAACCATGACAAGTATATTCTGAGAGAGATTCTATTAGTCTTTCTGCACATGAATTACGCAAAACATATTGAGACATATTTTTTTTTTCAATTTTCAATCAAATTTTGAGAAATTGTTTCTGGTATATATTTTAGGGAAAGAATTTGAATGCTTGTGATTACCATTTATCACAAGCATACAAATAGTGTATACATCTTAATTATTTAAAATAATATGATATAAAATATAATTTATAATGTTTAGCATTATGTAAAACTGTGACAATCACTTTCCTTAGCATTTTATCCTATAAACCGGTAAAGAGGGAAAAGGGGAACTAAAGAAAATGTAGCTTTGTTAGTTTAATGTCTTATCTGTTTGGTTGTATTGTTTTAAAATAGTACTATTAAACACATTTAAATGTGCTATTTTAGAGCTCTTAGACAACCACTTAATTCAGTTGTAGTTTGTCATCTGGAAATATTACAGATAAAATAGGTGAGGCAAAAGCAAGTAAGAATCATAGAATCATCAGGGATTGGAAG
Organism: Upupa epops; assembly: GCA_013397515.1. NCBI lineage: Eukaryota > Metazoa > Chordata > Aves > Bucerotiformes > Upupidae > Upupa > Upupa epops. The sequence goes on along the minus strand of VZRI01002438.1, from coordinate 55,562 downwards.
GGACCTTGAAAGATCACTTCTAAACCTCCAACCAAGTATACGTTTAGTCCTGTAGGAATATTAGAAATAGATTTTCTTCATGACTATGGGGAAAATTAGAGAAACATTATTTGTTTTTTACATCATACTTATAGTACCAATAATGTCCAACAATGTAAGTAACAGGATAATAGACAAATTTGGAAGGAAATATATCTTAGAAAGGAATGATATATCTGTGGACTTTCGTGGCTTTGGTCTATGTCACCCAACCTATCTCATACATTTTATAATTTAGACACAAGAGTGACATCAAAGTCTAGCATTTCTCAGAGTGATAGAGTTAACCCTTAATGTCTTAAAATTTTAAAACAGATCATGACACCAAAATACAATATTTATTTTCGTAAGATACATAATGTGCATTTGTTGACAATCCAATAGAAAATCATAGAATCATAGAATCATAGAAACATTAGGGATTGGAAGGGACCTTGAAAGATCATCTTGATATGGTTTCATGCAGCATTTTAAAGTATTCCGAAGCAGTTGTAAGGAAGTAATTTATCTTATATATTTCTATTAGCTTTCCTACAGAGCAATACTTCTTGTGTATTACGGCATCCACCAGCTCTAGAAAAGTGGTAAAGCTTTGGGCACTCTTAGACTTTGAAAATCAATCTGAACAAGACATGCCAGCCTTTATCATTAATCCCTCTTTTGAGAGAGAAAAAAAGTCAGCTCACGGCTTGCTCATTCTTCATACTTGCAACAAAGCTACCCTTAAGTTGTAGGTGGTAAACCTCTCATTATTATTACCACAGCAGGAGTTCAAATGGAAATGTTCTTTCTACACAAGAAAGCACAGGAATGTCAAAAGTTTCTAGGCTGTGAGGGAACAACACATTTCTTGCAATATTTTACCCTTCTAACTCAAAAACACTGAATTCTATGCAAAACTTTAGTTTTTCTTAAGGAAATCAGCATATAGGGTAGGCAAAAGCAAGAAAATAGTAGAGGAAAGTAAAAAGTGTTACATGCCTTCTTGTCACTATGAACAGAGAAAGATAAACGGTAACCAATATGAAACTGCATTTGAGTTGAATCAGATAGTTTAGAAGCGCAAATTTCCACTTGCTCTGCTAGGAGCTTTCTTGGATTTGTGGGTTTAAAAAATCATTCTGCTTCAATAACTGCCTTGCAAGAACAGATGATTATTTTGTTTTCGAGCCTCCATTCTCCAGCAATATTGTACTTCTTACAACTGCTTACTTTGAACTTCTGTAAACATTTTCAAAACTGCATTAAAGAAAATGATTTACCTGCTGCCTTGGGAAAAACCCCCTAGATAATGGCAATAATCAAGAGTATGTCTTTTATCTAAAGGCAGATTCAGAAGAAACCTTTTGCCTACAGCTTTAATGCACAGAACAGTTGATACTTTGGTTTAGCAGTTGATCCTGCTAGTTTTTAACCATTTTCATTGTGTTTGATTTTTACATAGATGTAAACTGTGTACTAAGATCTGTATATCAGCTACATGTCTAATTAAACCCCCAAGCTGAGTGCCAAGTGTACCGCTCCACACCAAAGTCAAAGATTACATTTTTACCTACAACACCCCCTGCACTTCTTTCTGTCTTATATGGATTTCAGACACTTTTAGATCTAAGCAGGGAAGATTTGGAGCCAGCTGATATTTGGAAATATAAATTCCACAGAATCCTCTTGACAATGAGCCGCATTTTCTGTCCTCTGGAAATTATGCTTGGCTAACAGACTGTGGTACTCTGTGCATCAAATACTCAGGAGATCCTAAAAATTCCAGTCAGAACACCTCACTTGAAAATACAGGACTACAAAAACATCAGAGATACTGAGAAAAGGTTCAACATTAATAATAATCAAAAAAAAGACAAAGAAGGTAAAATCTGTGATCAATGCAGTGTTTTAAGTCTGCGATAGTCACTGCTCAGTTCTCTTTCTAGACAGTAACTCCCTAATGTCTTTACTAAATTTCTTTTCCTAGATTCAATAGAAGTCCTTCAATCCTGCAGTTATAGGGTTGGCTTCTTTAGAAAACAGTCATTGATTTCCAGAACTGAAAAAATATTTTTCAGACGGCTGCTTACCTGAAGCCATTGCATTTGTTGGCTGCAAATTGCCTAACTACACTACTCTATAATCCAATTATAGAATCATTTAGATTGGAAAAGACCTTTAAAATCATCGATGCAACCATTAACGTGACTCTGTCATGTCCACCACTAAATCATGTCCTTGAGTACCATATCTACATGGCTTTTAAACTCATCCAGAGATGGTGATTCAATCACTACCCTGTGCAGCCTGTTCCAGTACCAGATCACTAAAGATTTTATTATGATTTTATACATAAGCATTTGATATAAAAAACATGTAGGAATGGTGTATATTTCAGTAGCACAAAAGCATTTTTCCACGTCTGTATCATACCCTCTAAAATAAACATGGGCAAGAAAGGATCAGACAACCAAGTACATATCAAGCTGTCTGCCTATCTTTATCCATATTTTCAGAAGGTGATTGAAATACACTGCTATCATATTCAGATTTGTTTTGCTCCGAGTAAGTAGACAGTGAACATACATTACATCTATTCACGAGTAGTCCTTAGTTTTTCAAAATGAAGAATCATCCTTATTTTTAAAAAATAAGTCTGATTTGATCAAAAGTAAGAATGTGAAAATCAAATACATCCATCCTCAGCTGCCCTCAAAAGTTTAGAAACTGATACTTATAGAGTAGTTTATATCTTTATGCAGCATGCAGAAAAGAGGTTGCTGAATTTCCCAGTAGGTTTAGAATTCTGGAAAGAGCTTCATAGTACAGATATAGAATATCAAGTTAGATGAACCTTGCTCTTAAACTGAAGTTGAAACTTTGATACTGAATGATCAGAAGATGCCTAAATACAGGCAAGTGGAAGAACTCTGTATTTCACGTGACTTTTAACCTACACTTGTTTCTGAAAACGGAAAAAGTAGAATATATCTTCACTTTGGAAAATCTGTACATATGATTGAAATTATTTTAGCTCTACTAAACCATTCACAAAGAGACATACGCATTGAAAATAAAGCAATGAAGGTAAGAGCCTCCTCCTAGCTTTCTCCTGGTCAGATAAACCAGATAAACCTTGAGTTTTCTGAAGAATTTCAATCCTTAGTTTATGAAAAATCTCCAGAGCCATTAATTAAACCATGCCATGAAGTAACATAACACTGCTATTTGGAAGAAATGTAGTGGAAGAGAATAATGGGTTTGCCTTTCCATTTTTAAACTGGTTTCATGCACTTGTGACGTGAGAAATCAGAGCTAACATGCCTGGCTTTCACAAATATGCTCAACATATGGAAAGAAAAAAATGGTATTATTCCTGTAGTAGATTATAACATACAGTCAGACCATACTGTGTACTCAGCTGCTATCTGAATGTATATTTTTATCATGTTCAATAAGATTTAAAAGAGCTGCAACTATATCAGAACTGTAAGAAGAATAAAAGGAGCCTAAACGGTGATAAAGCAGCTGGTACATGAAATGAGTGGGACTTAAATTTGAAAATATCCATATCCTTTTCTGTGTGTGAGAGAAATGCAATCCAATTTGTGACTTGGATATCATTCACTGCAGCTGCCATAGGAAAGCTTCCAGCATATTCTTCAACCACAGTATGAGTCCCTCTCACTTCAGCTACCCAAGATTGAAATGAATACTCACCATCTCCTTGATAAACCCCTCTTTTTAATAAAAGGAATTAAATGTCTCTCAGGTCTCTCACTTATAAGAACTGGTGATCCTCAAAAGACCTAACTCTATCCCTCCACATAGATCTGGGAGATTTCTTAAGTTTTTGTTTACTGAACAGGGAATTACCAGGGATGATTTCACAAATGCAAATTTGCCAAAACCAAACAGATTTGGTCTTGACATATTTATGGGGGGAACTGTGGTGGCCAAAACACTTCATTCCCTTGTTATGAGCACCTCCAAGTAAAAATGGTTAGACTAAATGTAATTTTCAACTCTTACAGGTGCTTAATTGCATACTTAATCCAAATTTTCTCTCTTGTTTAATTGCATATTTAGACTTAGGCACAATGGCTTTTCTACATTTTTGGTGAAAGCTGTGAGGCAAAATAAAGGCTACGTTAATATCTCATTGTGCATCTGGCCCTCGACTCTTCACCTCACAGCTCTGAAATCATTCTTTGTTTAGGGATGGCCAACTAATAGATTATTTTCCTGCAACTGAAATCAAGTATTCAAAAGCAGTTTTCTGACATTCAGCATTCTATGAGCGAATTGGAGAGAAAAAAGATGTGATCTGCTAGCTCATACTATGATGACTTTCTCCAGCACCTTAAGATCAGAGAACTGCAAGAGGTAAAATGCTTAAGGTGAAGATTGCTTCATTCAGACAATAAACAGGAATGATGAGAAACAATTTCCTAGAAACTCCATTCTTTTCTGAGAGATGGAAGATAAGCTCTCTCTGTTCAACAGTTTTCTATCGAGTTTTGCTCAGTGATAAAAAACAAAAGCAATCTAAAAAGTGAGGAGCAAAACAAATCTGTTTACAGACCTCTCAACTAGTCACAAGGTGTAGAAAACAGATCTTGAACTGTGCAAGCGTTTAAATTGTATCATATTCCTTCCCACAGAATTACATGTATGATAGAGCAGGGTACAGGTATGAGGAGCAGAATATTCCTCCTGTAATCCAGGTGGAAGTAGTTAGTGACCTGCTGTAACACTTAGATCCTAACAAGTCTATGGATTTGGCTGGAATTCATCCCAACGTGCTTAAGGAGCTGGTGCAAGAGCTAGCTAAGCCACTCTCCATCATTTAGCACCGGTCCTGGATAACTGGGGATGTGCTAGATGTGGTGCCCATGCACAAGAAGGGCCAGAAGGAGGATCTGGGAAACTATAGGCCTGTCAGCCTGACCTCAGTGTCTGGCAAGGTTGTGGAGCAGTCTTGGCAAGTCTTGTAATAAAAGCAAGAAATGTTTGAGAGCAGCAGTGCTTCGCTATGCTATTATGCATAGAATTATCTGGCAGTTAGTGAAACAACATCTTCCTGCATTCACTTAACTAGACATAACTTTTATAGCATAAGCTAAACAGACAGCAGCTTTAGAAGGCAACCAGGTTTTGGTCCCGTGTAAATACACAGATGTTTGTAGTCATGGATTCAGAATAATTTCCTTGAAATAAGTAATTTGTCATACAAAGAGGGGAGAATTATATTCTTTTACTTTTTTTACAAAAGAAATGTGCAGCTCACTGTAGGTCACATCTTCACGGCTCAAGATTTGGTAATAAACATAGGATAAGTAATGGCCCATTAAAGACCTGATAGGTTGAGTCCAGCACCCCACTGGTGGAAGCCATGTGATGTGTTCTTATGTAAAGGCTGGTGATGGGGTCTGGCCCTCTGTGAGAATGTGGAGGGGATATCCTTTACACTGGTTTCCAGGAAACGCTAGAGGAAAAGTGCTGGTTTTGATTTCGTTTTGTTTTTGATAACTGCTGACATAGTGAGGGGTATTTGGACAACAGTCCCACCCAAATACTTAACATAACTGTAAGTAATGAAGTATAAATATTACTCCTATAACGCATCTCATTTGGGAGATGAATCTGAAACATCAGTACGCTGCACTGGTCTCTCTTTCTCTCCTTCCCCTCAGAAGGGATGCCTTTTGCTGAGATCAACAAACCCCATTACACTGAGTATTTACCCAGGAAATTAAGTTTGTATTTGCAATCTTAATATTTGTTTGTAGAACCTATAGCTATCTTGCAGTTTATTAATTTAGCACGGGTAATCTAGAATAATCTGTGTATGTTGCACCATTTTCTCCTTGTAAAAACAACCAGACCTACAGTAAAGGCTGCTCATGCACCTCATGTCAGGCTTATAGTCAGTAAAATGCAAGACTAGCTCCTCCTTTACATATTCATTGTAAAATAATAAATGAATAACAGCATGGATTTTCTTGTGAACATTTCCTTTGAACTTGTGACCTGCATTTCCTTCATAAGAAATGCTACTGCTCTAGTTAAGCCCACCACTTACTCCAGAGATCAAGTCACAGACCATGATGGAGTCAGGATAATTTAATTTCGTGATTCTGATTGACTAGAAGACTGAAAACTACTGTTCCTCTGGAAAGTTATAATGGTTTGAAGAGATAAAATCACAGTCACTTTATATATAAGAATTAACCTGAAGTGTAATCATTAACTCGTAATAATGCCTATTTTCAGGCTCATTCCACCACATTTCCTTAGTATAGTTTTAAAATTAGTGATGGCATGCCCATATATCAGGGGACTACAGGTCCAAAGCAGTTTAGAAAACTCTCAGTATTTTCAAGTGAACATCACTGAGACTTGAATAGGACCAGGAGCTGGTCTTAGAAAGGCTCAGTGCACATGTCTGTTTACACAGGAGAGCAAAGAGCTGATACAAATTGCAGCAAAATATGAAAGGAAAATTATGTTTCCTCTATTTTCCAATTTTAGCAATCATGTTAAAAAATTCTTACAGCTAAACATTACTTTTAAGGAGAAGACATCTACTTTAGAAGTGAAGAAAATTTCAAATTAGATAATGTAACAAAGTCATTGACTTGTTGAATAACAAAGAATGATTTTTCTCTCAGTTGTTGTTTTACAAAGATTGAAGATTAAATTTGACAGCAATTCATCACTGATATTGTCACACTTCCAGAGGACTAAGCTTCCCTCTATAAATAGCCCATGAATACTAAAAAGTCATGTGCAACGGCAGTAGATTGTTTTCAGAGAACTATGAATATGCTGAGAAACAAAAGATGAGAGGATGATTCTTGACCTGAACTCAAAGCTCCAATGGAGTTTTACTGCTCAGAACAGGGAAATAAGATTCACTCTGTGAATTGTTGCCATACATTGCTGTTCCTGGCAGACTAAGAAAGGAAGTGGGGAACTGTGAGAATCATTCAATAACACTTTTGGTTTTCAGCCAAAGAACCATTAAGGTCAGAAGAGACCTCCAAGGTCACTGAGGCCAGCCATCAACCCAATGCCACTATGCCCACCAACCATGTTTCTAAGTGTCACATCTTACATGGTTTTTGAATGTCTGATGATATTTTCAATGAAGAAGCTTTTCCTACTGGGTAGCCTAAACTTCCTCATGTGAAACTTGACGCCATTTCCTCTCGTTCTATTACTAGTGACATGACTGTTATGGTATTTTCTGCCTTCTAGCTGCCAAAGATATGCTGTGCTGTGCTAGAGTAAAGATTGTTTCTACTACATTCAATAGTGTTGTATTCTGTGCATTATTCACTGAATGCTATTCATCCTGAGAAAAAAGAAACATGGTAAAAAAATATCACAAGTTAACTTTTATATTTTGCTTTCTTCCTATTCAATAGGAGGCAACAACAAATAGTGACTTGTGAGGGACAGAGAATGAAAGAAGCCGTACTGAGTACTAAACATGATTATACTGTGGTAAATACAAAATCCAATTAAGCTTTAACCAAAAACCATGACTGATGCTTCCAAAATTACTTTGATTAAGAGGGTAGCTATTCAACTACTTGCCAGCAACCCAACTCCAAGAAGCAATTCAAAGCAGTACTTCTCTATAATGAACCCATTGCAGCTTCCCATCATACCTCTAGGAGTTCTCATACATTTTTTACAGATTATATCTGTAGAGGTGCTTTCTGTGCACTTGGAAAGTTATGTTTAAAAACAGCAGTAAAAAGTAATGTTTCTTGAGGGATAATCTATCTAGAATTGATAGATTCTTTAGTTTAACAGGTAAATTGTAGTTTGATGTTTGTGCTCCTTACTCACCAGAATTTGTCATTGGCTCCTTGACTAATAATCAAGTATTATACAACATTGTGACTTTTTATAAAACCCGTAGAGCAAACTATTTCTTATCACCTCAGATAGTTCCAAAACTACCTATTCTTTCCTCATTCTTTTACATTTCTATGTGAACTGTGTCAGTTTTATGTATGTGAGCAACATGTTGGACTCTTCTATCTGCAGAGAGAGGATTTTTTCTGAAACAGAAACTAAACTGAAAGCTGATGGAGAATTACAGATTTTATAATAATGTAATCCCTTTATTTATTCAAAATTAAAACTACTTTGGTCTCTTTTTCTGACCATCTTAAAATTGCAGGCCATCTCAAGTAAACCACAATGCTCCCAGTCTGAGGAGATGAATCGTGTAAATTACTGACTTCATTATTTTGCTGTGCAGAGTTTATCAGAAATGTAGCTTTACGCTCCATTGTTCATTACAGTGCTAATCAAGACACCCAAGGCTTCAGTCTAACAGAAGCCATATACGTTCTTAAACCTTACGGGATACATCTAATATGCTCAAGGAGCCCAGAGGCATTGTAGAGTCTCATTCTTTTGAGACATTCAAAACCTCCCTGGATGCAGTCTTGTGCAACCTCCTACAGTATAGTCTGCTTTGGCAGGAGGGTTTGACTGGATGATCACCAGAGGCCCTTACCATTCTGTGGTTCTGTGAAGTGTAGGGCACTAGAGAGTCAACATAGTCTTCATCAAAGAGAGGCTTATCTCTTATGGCTCCTTCAGAGGAATACACTCCCAGCTGTGAATAAATTTCCCCATTGTTTCAACTTGCTTTCATTTGCAACATGAAGTTATTTCAGAGTGCCTGAACTAGAAGCCTCCTGGGCAAAATGACATTGACAGATGATCTCTGAGAGTGCATCTAATGCATTCCATCCATTTGCAGAAATTCAGTCAGTAGACTAACTAGAGCTATTAAAAATTAGATACTGAACACCTTTGCCCAGACTGCTGAGGCTCCATAGGATGTCAAAACAGGAGAGGACCCTGCCTTGGTTGATGAGGACTGGGTTA
>VZRI01002438.1:5779-45338 GCA_013397515.1 Upupa epops | reverse complement strand
GGACTAGATGATCCTTCAAGGTCCTTTCTAATCGTTAATAATTGTATGATTCTATGAAAAAATAACACACCTTGCCATCCAAACGTGGATACAGATATCAGATCCTGTTTTGCTCTAGAGAATGACTTTTATTCTGCTGCACACTTACTAATGGATATAGAAGCATGTGCATCCAGACTAAGTAACATTCTTACACCTAGGTTCGGCTTATAGAACAAATGTTTCTCTGCATTGAATCAGATCCTGAGTGAGGCATCTCCTCATCATTCTGGCTTAGTTTAGCACGAAGACTGTTATGGCTGATGGTGTTGACAAAAGCATTCCTCACACTGGGCCAGCACCATGCATGCAGTATTAGAATACTTAATTAAAGAAAAATAAAGTCAACTCCTACTTTGTTAGACCTATCACTACAAATACCACATTTCATAGGAACAAACACTCTTAGTCATGTGTAACTGTGTAATTCCTCCTAGTAATACATAGAAAATGATCGCTTAAATTTCCATGAATCAGTGAGTCCAATTCTTTCACTGGAAACACTGAATCCACATTTTTCTCATTTGTTTATTTATTTGAGTGAAACACAATATCAACTGAATTACATTAGCTGTCATTTCAAAACAATCCTAGGCTCATAGTGCTCCATAAACATCATGCTTAGCATAATAGCCATCTGAATATTGAACTAGACTGGATCAGATTAGGTGAAGCAGCATTTATTTACTAAAATCACCACTAAGAAATATACTATTAAAAATCTTGTGCTGTATGTTAATGCTACTCCATTAGAAGTGAAAATACAACCTACGAATACATTGGTTTAATGCCTCTACCACAGTAATTTCCCTCCAACAGACATATCTGTGCCTCAGCAAAACTGCTGATACACACCTCATCTGACTTAAAACCCTTAAAACCATACATTTTATTGATTGTCTTCAATCATAGGACAGTTCAAAATGATCAATACTATGCATTGGTTGTCTTCACCTGCTTTTTACCTTAAGAGAGACATAAGAAAGAAAATTTGCAGATACATCACCCACCTGTGATTCTGTAAATAGCAAGAGTTTTACGAGTAAATGTTATATGAGTAACAGGCAAGCTACACGTTCTCTTGCCTGACAGAAATTATGAACTATGTATAAAAAGACTGTGAGGACAAAATGATTTATACAAAATAAAGTGAATATTTTCTATTTAGTGATTAGGAAAAAAAAGTTATAAGTGTAATAAGCTGTTTCTATGCAACTGTATTTTTTGTAGAGTATACCTTTTTCCATACAAAAAGTGAATTTCTTGTAGAGGACCAATTCAGTCTTTCAGAGTAAAGGCTACACTGAGAAGAATTTTGAAGCTATACACAATATTAAAAAGATAGTCAAGACACCACTGCAAGTTTCCATACCTAACATGTTCCTTTACTGAATGCCAGGACATGGTGCTATCATCCACCTGGTCCAGCGTGTAGCAGATCAAAATGAAGGAGGCAGTATAATCTAGATCTCAGACAACTAGGAATATATTTGAAATGCACTATGACATCAGCAAACTACTTACACTCTCTTTCTAGACTTGTATGGGAAAGTTTAGCAGAAATACAGATTAATCTCTAAAGAGATGAAATCTGGACTTTCAGGCATGGCTGTATTTATATTGGTCTAGTTTTCACAGAATCATCAAGGTTGGAAAAGAACTTCAAGATCATCAAATTCCAACTGTCCACCCTACAACCTTCTAAACACTAAATCTTGTGAAACACCATGTCTACTCTTTTTTTGAACAACTCTGGGGATGGTGCCTCCACCATCTCCCTGGGAAGTCTGCTCCAATGCCTCACCACTCTTTCTGTAAAGAAGTTTTTCCTAAGATCCAATCTGAACCTCCCCTGGAGCAACTTGACCCCATTTCCTGTTGCCCTAGTGAGTCACTAAGGAGAAGACTCACTTGCCCTAATACAACCTCCCACCAAGTAGACGTAGATATCAATGAGGTCTCCCCTCAGTCTCCTCTTCTCCAGGCTGAACAGCCCCAGATCCCTTGGCGTCTTCTCATAGCACCTGCTATACAGATCCCTAATCAGCCTAGTTGCCTTTCTCTGAATCATCTCCAGCAGCTTGACGCCCTTCCTATACCGTGGTATCCAAAACTGCACACGGGACCTCACCAGGGCTGAGTGTACAGGCAGGATCACCTCCTTAGTCCTATAAGGTTCTATAAGGACCTCTAAGAAAAGCTAATTCTGCAATCCCACTCCATTCAGCTTGTTCTTAGTTAAGAGAAAGGACCAAGCACTATCAAAACAAAAGACTCTATTAGTAACTGTTAGTATTTTTACTATTCTGGAAAATCACCAAACAATTCTTCTAGTTTTATTTTTTGTGCAAATTATGGTAAAACAAGCCTGGGCTCAGAATCCAACACTGAAGGCAGTCCTGAAATTGATCCAGAAACATGGTTTCTAGGTATGATTCAGAAACCATACGATGATCCTATTTCTGGAATAGGAGGAGAGCGCTCCCATTGCTATTCCTCCTACTGATCCCCTTTTACTGGTCACATCCACTCAGCAACAAAAGAAACAGCAGCTCTGTGTTCAGCCTCAGTGCACCCGGCAGAAACATGAAAGGTATTTTCTGTCTCCTCATTACTTTCTCTCTCCCTCCATTATTTTGGAAAGTTGAACTGGCCACAGTGAAAGAGAGAAATCCCACATGGGAAAGGGTCACTGGCTGCTCTGCCTGTTCAACACATGAAAAGATGCCACTGTTTTGACAAAATCTTTTTTATAACAGCCACAGGAAATTTTGCATGAATATTGGAGACTTAAGATTTTAAGCTCTATTTTGTTTTATGTGCATATCTCAAGGTTCTGAATCCTTTGCTTACACCAATCATCATGTTTTTGGAGAAAACAACAATTTACTGAGTCAAGTGAGAAATACTATAGACAGAATCCTTCTATGCTTTATCATTTTCTCAAATCTTCTTTTGGAAAGCATGTACATCTCCTCGTGCAAACACTTAGTTTCGTCTTGTGACTTTTGGGAAGAAGAATTATTTTACTGATTTCCACTATCAAATTCATGGTAATTAAGCCTATCTTAGAACCATAAAGTTAATTATTTCTTCCATAAGCAAAGTGTTATTTTCATCCAGAGGAGGATGCAAATCTAACTATCAAAACAGTCGGTTAATATTCAGTCAAGTCACCTTTGCCAGTTCACTGAACGCAGAATAGCATATTCATTAAAACTATCAGCCTGTTCTATTGACTGTTTACAAATAAAAAACAACTAATGGAAAATATGGGCCACGCAGCACTACTGATTTTTATGCAGGAGGAGTGTGTTTGGTAGCAGTTGGGGAGGATCTCTACACAATTACAGCTAAAACACAAAAGCTAAACAGGAAACAAGCAGCTTTTCAAAGATAGTGCCTGTGTCAAGGGTATGGACAGGACTGTGGTGGTGTAAACATTGTCTTTCATGAGCTGTCATGGCCACAGATCACAACTCTCTGGCATAACAGAACTATGCAAAAACCTCTCCTGTTCAAAGAAAAAGATTTCTCTAGATACTTCAGGCACTTAAGGCTTTTTTTAGATAAACACTTAGACAATGTTCTTATTTTCCTGTCAGCCTGAAAAATCCTGTTCCATTTTTGGGGTCCAAGTGCCACATTCTCACCAACTCAGTGAAATGATTAAAACTGCTATAGCCGGACTGATTAACAACTGCGCAGTCTTCTCCATTCTACCAAAAAAATAAATCCCAAAACCCCAAATAAATGAATTAACAGCATTACCAGATGAAAATTGAATGTTTATTTAGTATAACATGTTTTCACGCATAACCTTTTAAAATACTTGTCCTTCAACGTTTTATAATTGTTGGGATACAGAGAATATTGATTAATATTTTGGGGTACATTCAGATTAACACTGTGTTAACATGTCTGCATTTAGGCAGAAAAAGCTTTAGGTTTGTTCAAAATGGTTAATAAAAATACATATAATGAATAATAATAGTAAATAAGAACAAATAACACTCACTTGTAATGTAAGACCGGCCTCTCTTGCCATTTGTCACTTATTTCTGAGTAAAAGAGCCTGTAAGCATACTCCTCACACTCTTCCTCTGAAATTCCTATATAAACCCACTTATACAGCTATAAATGTTCCCAAGCTATTTGCAATGCAAATAACTTTATTAGTGTCTCCTGTCTTTGAGACTACCCTCGCTTCTTAATGTCGGGGGGGCGGGGGGTTGCCACAGAATAAAGCACTGGTCCAGAATTACTATTTTCTGTCACTGCTAACATGTCAGAAGTCTTTAAAAACACCTGACAATGGGCCCTTTTGCCACTGTTATTGCTATTTCATTTATATTTATATTTATATTGTAATTTATATTTATATACACACACCCTTTCAATGCTCTGAAGTTTACAGTAACCTGGACGACCTGTACTACAGCTTTTGGCACACAAAACCCATACTTAGTTGACTCCTGTTACTGTTGGCCTTTTAGTGATGTTTACCATTATTACTGACATGAGTTACCAGTCTGCTATGGACTTGCAGCTTTCACAAAAACATGCCTCTAGCACTCGTTTGATGATTGTTGTGGAGGTGTGTTAAATAAGAAGAGAAAAATCTTCATTTAGGTAAAACTAAGGGACACTGACCGTGCTTGGCAGGCAGTTACTGGAAGGAGCTGCCCACATGCTCAGCCAGCTGAAGGGTTCCAGATCAAATTCCACAGTTCTTCTGTGGGCCAGGTGAAACAGCTCTGAAAGGACACCCAAATTTTTGCTCTATGCTGCATGCTATATATGATATCATTCCTACATGTGCAACTAAGTTTGCGTAGAGTAGGAACAGACTCATCACACGGACATTTTTCCAACAACTTTGTAGCGGTATGAGGGATTACGTCAGATAGAAGGCGGCTAAAATCCTGTCTCCATCAGCAACATTTTAAATTTTCTAATGGAACTGGGGATTTCAGTAAAGAAACTCAAAAGCTATTGCTTTTGATATTATACTGGATAGAAATATGTGAGGCAACTGAATAGTCTAAAAGGAAAGTTATGGCCTATTGAATAAAGTAGCATGGCATACCCATCCAAGACGTGTAATAATCTAATGATAAATGCATGCTAATTCATTTTAACAAGGTATCTTCTCTCACAGGAGCAGCTTTTTTGTTTCCATACAAGATACATGAAAGAACACAAGGATTACTGAGTCACCAAAACTACAAGACACTATAAACTAGAAGTTCTGGGTAAGCACACAGCTAATTTAAAGTAATAATAAAAGAATTAAGAAGAAAAGTACTGCATATTTCTTATGGAAGATGCTATTTTCACACATCTCGAAGCATCTTCTGTACCAGAAAGTATATTTTTTGTTTGCATTCTGTTGTAAATCCACCACCTTTGGAGTGCAACATTTGGTTGCTAAGAAATAAAACCCAATAGTAATCAGTATCATGGTGATAGATATGTTTTATGTATAGAAGCGCTTCCCAGTTTCCCAATAACCCAGTTTCAAACCTTTGATCAGCAATGCACTTTTACAGCAGTTCACAGTGTATTTACATTTTAATGTCATATGAATATTTTAGAATTTCTCGGCAGTTTTTTTTAAGAGAGTAATTTTATTTCTTTACAGACCTGATAATCGAATAACACAATTTTTTACTGGATGTGTTAGACATAAACATAACCTTAACTTGTTTTCAGTGATCAAAGCAGCATTATCTATTTATTATACATATATATTTAATATATATATTTTTGAAATTTCAAAATCAAGTAACTTTGTGCTATGTTGTCTAAAAAAGGAACCTCCCTCAAGCTCTGTATTAAGCCATCTTACAAAATCAAGTTAAAAATATCTCCTTTCTAATCCAAATTCCACCTATTCCAGTATTTTATGCAAATAACCGCTAAGTGCAGTGAAATACTGGACCAACCAGAGAGCAAGGCCACGTTTCTTCTTGGGTTTTGTTGTTTACAAAGTTCAGGAAAGACACATACTCAGTATAGGACTGCTGTAAAACTAATTTATCCTCACAGAGTAACAGAAATACTATCCGTTCATCAGGTTTGATGACAAGAAGAAAGAACGTCACTGCTTTCTGTTGTACAGCCACAGAAGTCTGGCAAAGTTGGCACAAGTGAATCGAGTTGAAACAGATTTTGCAATACAAAGCGCTAAAATTTGGTACTGCCTTGGTTATTATAACATTAAACCTTGTTCATAACAGCATTACAAGGCCTTCCTTTCACACAATATGTGACTTATTTATTTGACTTTCTCCCAGAAACAGGCTTTATTTAAGCATATTCTAGGGATCAAAGTTTAGACTTCTTTTAATTATAGCAGGTGGTTCAGAAAATATACTGAAACAAACCATGTTTTAAACATTTGTGGAATTTCAGGACAAATTTCCTGAGCAAAACTAAGGTACTAGGAATTGCATAGCTTCTAGATAGTTTGAGTTAATGTAATTTTCAAATTAAATACTACTTCTAAACATTAGATTATCTGGAGACCAAACACTAATGAAACACAACAAAGTGGGAAAGAAGGGAGAAATTATAAACCCTGTGCATTTTAGAATGAATAGAATGAAAATAGAATTTTAAATGTTGCAATTAGTTGTCAAGAAATTCCTTGTTAATTTAATCTACTAAAAATCTCTGAATTTTCAAAGTTCAAACTTCAGATTTCATTTAATGGTCATTTATAAAGTGACCTCAATTTATGAAGTTGGTTTTAAAACATATTTAAAAGTTTTGAATGAGATGTTAATTACATTAATGAAATAATTAATTTAAAAACTTATAGAGATATCCACTAATTACTACTCTATACAGACCAAGTGCTTTGCTGGATGCATCCCTATATGGCCAGTCTGATTCCTTGGCCAACAGAGGCCAATTTGCTCTTACTTCCTAAAAGCATCAGTGAAATACACATAATGAAGTTACAACTCACACATGTGCTTTGTACTTTTTTGTCACTAAAGAATTAATGTCACTGTTTTGGATCAGTTAAGTAGCTTAATAACTCGTTTCCCTCCATCACTCAGAGTTCAGGCCCTCATCTCACGGTTTTTGTGTTAGTTCAGTTTTAAACACCACAGTCATTGACTTTGCTAGTATTATTTCCACATATATAGCTTAAATCTCAACATATATGTCTTTCATTCCGATCTATTAAGAAGTCCCATAACTTTGCAAGCTATTTCAATGAGACAGATTCTCTGTCTCAAAGAGATTACGATGTAATTAAGGGAACAATAGAATAGGTAAGGAAACACAAGGTGAAAGTAATTTAAAATAGATCAAAACAATTAACAAGAGTCACACAAAATCCTTCTCAGCAATTACTACATTTGTAGGCAACACTGAAGGAACTCAAGAGAAAAAGAGAAGATACCACAAATATGGCCAAAAGCCAGGAAGCCAAGGTAAAAACTGGAAAGTTGCTTCATATGTCTTTTTTTATGCTACACACATGTAGAACAATGGAATAGGAAGAGCAATTTTAAAAGGGCATCACGTGAAAATATAGGCTTTAGGGTTTTATTTTTATGGGATTCTTGTAGCCCTGGTAACACTAAATTGTTCTAGAACACAAATGCAGACTGTCCTGAATTATCAACTTTATATTCCAAGGTCATTTCACTCTACATTACTCACTAAAGTATCCAGAGTACAGATTATATTTCTGTTATTTACTGTCACCTAGCTCTTAAAAATCAGTATAGAAAGAATTTTTAAAAGATATTTTTTTATGTGAGGTAATGTTTACAGTGATCAAAGATAATACTGGTTGTAACAATACGCACTGTAAAAAATATATATATATACTTCATTTTTAGCACCTACTTTCATAAAGTACCACATAAAAATATAGTCAATTTGGTATCATGACCAAGCATCCTAATTTTAGTGACTTTTTAAACTTGACACACTCAAAAAGAATACCTGACGTCAGGAACTGTGTTTAAAAGCATAGCTACAGGAGGCTGTACAGAATATATAGATGTCAGTGTGTGAAAAAAGTAGTCATGCTGTAGAGGAACAGGCCTGGGGCATTCATGTCTCTGAATCACTGCCAGGATCAGCAGATCGTCACTGTTAGGAGGATGCCACTCTTTCTGCACAGCCCTCAACTACCATTTGACATCACTGTAAGAAGGGCAAGACAGTACAATTAAAAACAATGGATTAAAAGAAGACAAGAATGAAACGCAGTTATTGGACCCAAAGAATGGGGTACCTGTATTGGGTGAAAGAAGTCTGCCATGTATTTTAGGATCAACTTTTACGTGCCTCAGATTGTTTGCTCTGGCAGCACACACAGGATTTATCAGATATCAAAGACAACACTCTACTACAGCATAAAGTAACCAAAAAGACCATTATACAATCAGGAGTGGGAAGGTTATTTAAATTCTGACTATATCAGAGGCTGAGCTAAAAAAGCCATTGTCACTTTAAGTAGTTTGAATTTCCCTGCAGGGCTGAGGGTGCTTTATGAATCAGCTGGGGCAGGGGGGGTGTGGGATTTCTTAATTATTGCTAAACCTTAATGTAGGAATACATAGTCTTCCAGAGCCAAGGCACTGAAGAGTTCTTTTAATTAAATGCTACTGAAAGATGGTTTTAATTAGACTGGCTTGTACATTAGATTTTAAAGTATATAATAAATTCTTGCCTTTAGCTAAGCACACAAGTTTATTTACTTAAATGAGGCAAAGCTTGGCTTAAAACGGAAAGGTTTAATAATCCTAACAATAGATTCTGTTATACCAATTGCACATGTCTTACTATCCACACAAATCAAACTGAGCATCAGCTAGAATGATACTCCATTCAAGATTAATAGAAAAAAATCCAGGCAGGTACAATGTACAAAGTTTTAACAATATTTTTTAATATGAATTTCAAATTTCTGACAATGCCAACAAAATTCTTAACTGAACTAAACATAAAGACAGTGTGAGTCCAGCTAAGGAGCTATAAATCCAATGACCTGCAAGATTATAATATTATTGGGAAAAACCAGCAATACCACTATAAATGCAATTTTCTGTTTGTTTAGGAAAAACTGACATGCTGGCTTTTTTTAAGGCAGAAAACTTGCACATTGGCATTGATTTCTTACATATTTTCTCCTACCAATACAAAACTAACACACACAATCTCCTTAGCCTTTTAGCTACTTTTACTCAAAGTTTACCTATTGTTTAAGTGCCAAGACAAATCCCGTCAGCTTTATTCAAGTTCACTTACCTGAAAAGTATAAAACCGGGTCCCATTAGGAGGATGCACTTTAGGAGAGGCAGAGACAGTGTTCATATCCGAGAATATCATTTTTGGACACACACAGGGAGTACAATCCACAGAGAGGTACAGATGCAGAGCAGAGTGCTAAGCTCAGAGACAAATCCTTTCATACATTTAGGGAGGCAATTGTACAAAATGCAGTCTGCCCCATCCGTTACGATGTGTAATGACAGCACTTTGAATTCCCCACTCCTACGCCTGTGAGCCAGAATGTAAGGTCATCGCTCCCTGACCTCTAGCTCAGCTAGCCCTTCAAAATATTAACAATGAAAAAAAATTAGAAGTGCCGAAGACAAGAGAGCTGGAATCTACAGTACGTGGAGCTTGTGCAGAATCTGGCAATGCTTTGGACCTGCCCATCTGTTCTCGGTGATAATCACCTCCCTCCAACACAGCCTTGCAAAGTGATTATGCTAAGCATCCCAGTTAACCAATAACACACAGTTTCATTTCAAGCAAGCATGTACAGTGAAAAACAGAGGACCTCTTCTGACTAACCTGAAGCATGCCTTGTGTTCAGTTTATAGCTGTATTTGATAACAATGATAATTTTGTCACTTCAGCTGCTGACAGCTATGTTAACACTTAGCTGCTTGCTTTAAATAACAGGAAGCTGGGGTGGGGTTTTTTTGTTTTGCCTAGATAAAAGAAATTCTGCATTACTCTAAATATATATATATTTCTTAGTGCTACTACAGACTGTAAATAGTGGAAATAAATATTTGTGAGGCTGCTTACAAAGCTATGGCCAGTTTTAAAATAACACAAATTGCAAGCTCTACTGTTGTGACTCTCTTTCTAATTCCCTTTCCTCATCTCCAGTCTGAATCCCTCTTTAGGAAATGTTTACCTAATATTACAAAGTGTAAGATTTGCTTTATTCTGACCCTTACTGTACTTACTAGTTAGACACAATATCTGTAAAAAATGTAATTGTAAAGATGCAGCTTGTGAACACCTGCACTGAACGTTAAAAAAATATAATATTCAAAGAAACTGACGCTTTTTAGCAACAAAAAAATATGTGTTCCATTTGCAGAAACAGAAAAGTAGGGTTCCAGTAAAGGGTAAAAGATGTAAAGTGGTTGGGAAATTAACCTTACATGTTCTTTCAAGCACTTTGTGTTTTATTCATAAGGTTTAAAGAGAGACAGGGAAACCACTTAAGAAATGGTACTTTCAAAATGAAACATAAAAAAATCGAAAAGCCTAGTGAGTTACCAGGCTGCCTCTGGTTTTTATTCTGTTTTATCTTAATGCTTTTAGCAACCAAAGATAACACAGCTTCTAAAGTAAAATGACTATGAAAGGAGTTGGGATAGATGCAGAGATGTCTGTCTGTATAACTGTGTAAGTCAGTGTGGCGCGTACCGTAACAACCATATTTTACAAAACAAGCAGAAAAAAATTCTCATATATTCTTGTCATGTCTAACAATCCCTTACAATTACCATGACACTGCTTCCATAACATTTACTGAATCAAAACAAAACTACTGTCCAGTGAGACCCAGAATTCAGGTTACAATTATTCTCTCCTCTCTGAATTCTCTTCTGGAAAATCTAAATGCTGATATTAGCAAAGGAGCTCTTCAACTGGTCAAAGGAAAGATGCCAGATTGTTGGTAATCTGAGTATAGAACCTTTTTATTCTGTGATAACACTTTCTCCTTTATAATCTACCCAGGAAACATCTCCTGTACCCAACAGTGCAATGAATAAAGTTTATATGATGGACACTTATGATCGTTTGCTCTGAAAGGTGACAGAAAGTTACCTATTAGTTTCCTCACCAAATGCATAATTTGAAGAATTCATGTGAAGAATCCCATACAACTATGCCCAATAACCATTTCCTCCACTGTCTGTTGCTTCAGTTTTCACATAAGTTTAATAATTTCTGTCAGGGTTACAGGACTCAGTTCATCTTCCTATACTGACATTTGCTAGACTTTCAACTAGTTCATTTCTGAAAAAATACTGTCAAATTCTTTAAGGAATGGTTGATATGTATTGAACAATAAGGCCAAGTGCCGGGTCCTGCATTTCAATCACAACAATGCTACAGGCTCAGAGATCAGTGGCTTGAAAGCTGCCCAGCAGAAAACAACCTGGGGGTGCTGGGAGACAGCTGGCTTCATAGGAACCCACAGTGTGCCCAGGTGGCCAAGAAAGCCACAGGATCCTGGCCTGGATTGGGAATAGCACAGTCAGCAGGAGAAGGGAAGTTCTCGTGCCCTTGTACTTGGACCTTGTGAGGTCTCATCTTAGGTATTGTGTTCAGTTCTGGGTCCCTCGTTATAGGAAGGACATGGAGGACTTGTCCAGAGAAGAGCCACCTAGCTCATGAGGGATTTAGAGAACCAGTACTATGAGGAGAGGCTGAGAGAGCTGGGCAGGTTTAATCTGGAGAAGAGGAGGCTGAGGGGGACCTCGTTGCCCTCTACAATACCTGAAGGGAGGTTGTAGAGAGGTGAGTGTTGGCCTCATCAGCTTGGTGACTACTGACAGAACCAGGGGCAATGGTCTGAAGTTGAGGCAGGGGAGGTTTAGATTGGATCTTAGGAAGAAATTCTTTACAGAAAGAGTGGTGAGGCACTAGATGGATTTTCCCAGGGAAATGGTTGAGTCACCACCCATGGAGGTATTTAAGAAGCCTATAGACATGGTGCTTCCTGAAGTGGCAGCATGTGAAGTGGAGTGCCTTAGTTTGCGGTTTTTGATCGACCAGGTATTTAGATATTTGTGTGGGTATGGTTTGACTAGGTGATCCAGTAGGTCCTTTCCAACCATGTTTATTCTGTGACTCTGTGGTTAACAAAACTGCTCATTATACTCATTACTCTCATTAACGCCTTCCACACTCATAACACTACCGCTGTATTTTGACTTGCTAGTTCCCTATTTGCTCCTCAAGGACTGCACATCTTCTACCTACAGCCTTCTACTGGGAGCTCTTACTCTGATCACTATCCTCCCATGACTCAGCTGCCTAATATTTAGAAAAAAAAAATTAAAACATTGCTTTTCAAGATACTGTTCCCGATTTGCTATTGTTTTTGCTTTCCTGTTAAGGTGAAGGAATTTCTATTTAAAAAAACACTGTCACTACAAAATCTTCCCTTCCCCCGTGCCCCACCACATTTAAGTTACAATAAATATGTCTCCCTAGCTAGTCAGTATAGATACAGTGAGAAATGATGGCACTATAATTGTTCTCTCTCTCTCCACTTCTATCTCATGGGAAAACACTCTTAGGAATTATACAGATTTTCTTTTAGCTCACTGTTAAACAAGACAACTTTATGGTCATGCAGGACCCTCATGGAATCAAGAGCATAATTTTGATGTAAACCTCAAACAGCTTGAAAACATTCATGTCAGTGTTCTTCTGAAAAACAGAACGCCAGCCCCCTCTCAGGAATTAGTCAGACTATAGGTAAACTCAGTAAAGTACGAACTGATGCACGGCAGAATGCGTGCTCACAATTACCCAGAGAAACAGTCACACTGCAGAAAAGCCAGCAGCCCCAATGCTGGGATTAAGCAATCTCCTCAAAACAAAGAGCTGAAACCAGGTCTCCCATGTCTAATTGAATGCTACAAGTACTAAGCTGGGTATCAAGCAACACAGCCTGAAAGCCAGCAGAGTGTGGAACAGAATGAAGGAAGCCGAACAGACCCAACAGGACAAATGGAGAAATGGACCTACAGACCATGACTGCATCTCAGTAGAAGTGCTCACGAAGGATGTAATCCCAATTCAAACACTTGCTCCAATGAGTCTTCCCACAAAAGATTTAATTATTCCATGAAGTGAAAGAATTGTAGTGGAGGGGAAAAGTATCCCTGTATGTAAAAGGAAAGAAATCTGATGTGTTTGAAAATACGAGATGTGGTAATGCTCCTAGGTGGCTTTAGTTCCAATTGTTTTGAATGTATGAGCTACCAAGCTCTGAATCTTTATTAGATGTGTTACGTTGACTTTGCACTTTAATGACACATGTCCCCAATACTTTCTGTGTCATACACTTTAAAAAAATAAGTGGGTGGGTTTTTTATGTGTAGTCTAATGTTTTTTTATTGTAGATGCAAAAATGTATTGATATATGTAGATACAGGTAGGTATTTAAAAAGTCAGTTACACATCAGAAAACAAGGAATCTATGCCTATATGTATTTCTGTATCTGTCAGATCATTATGTAAAAGTACTTCGAAAATTCAGGAGCCATAAAACAAAAACTTATATGTGACTACAGAGAAAAGATGCATATTTTTCAATTGACAATGACACCAAGATTTTAGTTCTCATGTGATAGTTTCCCTTCAAGACCTGCAGACAAATAGGAAAACATGTATTTTGTGTTAAGACTTAAATCATCAGGTCTCACTACATGGACTTTGAGTCACACACTGTTTTCCTTTCTGTCTCTATCAGGAAAACCTGTGTTATAGAAACATTCTTTAAGAGCACTGTCCGCATGATTTTTATAACACTAGCAGCTTTCACATTAAACCTAGATCACATCACTGTAACTTCACAGATTCACAGAAACCATACGTAGCTTCCATAATCTATAGTACTGTATTGAATTGTTTTTCTAACATCTGTTTTGGAGACATCACTGTAGAGGGAGCATCATGTGATACACTACTGAGCAGGCTAAACTTTCCTGAATTTGCTTCAAACTGAAAACTGTAAGTTCAAAGACTTCCAATCTTAAACTATTAATGGCTGAAAAGTTAAATGTTTACAACAGCTCAGGCAAAAGATGTTCAAACTGCCTATTAAATTGTAATGAACATCTTCATGAAGGCACACATCTAATTGCTTTCCCTATCCAAATTAATTTACAATTCCTCGTAATTTATTTAATGAATACCAAAAGTATTTCCATTTTTTTCTATCAACAAAGAAACATAAAGCACATCACCTGAAAACTTAATATATTTTAAAGAATGAATAAAATAGATACTGAGGTTAAGAGACAAGCGTTTCCCAACAGTTATAGCTCCCAGAAGGCAAAGTGTGGGGAAGAATTAAGGAAAATGAAAGACAGTACAAGGAAGTTTTTATGCCTGTTCCCTCCTCCTGGTAAAAACAGAAGATTCTTCTAGAATAGAAGACCTGTAAAAATAGATCAGCTTGTCCAATTGACAAGTCAAGTCTATTATTCATCCTTTTTCTGTAATTAGGAGCTGATTACCAACATCATTGTTTGCTGCTTTGTACCTTGATTATACAGATACCAATGCTTATATAGAGAAGTGTGTCATACCACAGCAAGTGCTGGTACCAAGTCAGTATGCCTTTAGGAGCCCTATTTTAATGTCAAACATAAGGATTGTTGTAATGTATGTAATGTATGAAGGCAAGTATACTGCAGATCCAAGGATTTTCTGTTAGCTGGATTTTCTGTTAGTGTGCGTCGGCAACAGTAAAGAATAAAAGATGTCCCAACAGCAGCAATCTGTACAATGACTTCCCTTTCAAGCAAAAGAACAGTGACTGAAGCTTTCAGAGGAAATGCAACTATGAATTAGCATTCTTGTTGTAAGAATTTGGTTGGTAAAGAACCAACTATTGCAAATATTCTGAACAAAATAGAAGCAGCATTGATTAAAGAAAACTCTCACAAAAATTCCTCTTTAAATGACAAATTTCAGAATTCATTTTCTAACACTAACTACACAGTAGAGTAGGCCAGTTAAATTAAAATCACCAAGTCAACACCTAAGTGAGTTTATGAATGCAGGAGCTAATCCAAAATACATTTTCTACAGCTTTTCAAGCATGCAGTACTTAATCAACAATCACCAAATGCAACCCCAACGCAAATAAGTCCACAAGACATACTGACTGATTTTACAATTTGTTTGCTTGGACAGAGGTAAAATTTCCCTTCCTTCTGATTATTCTGAACAGTTAGAGTCCCCAGTTAGAGAAATTTTGTGCAGCAGTGGCCTAAAAAATGTTGGTCATCACAAGTGTGAGACATCGGTTCTCACACTCTCAAGACTTACTGATTTAATGGTTCTATACCTGATTCCCTTTCCATGTGGTTAACAAGGCTGGGATCAAATACCCAAAGCACCACTGTGTTCTTATTATAAAAATCAACTTCTCAGCACTGGGTCTCTGTTTTACATTAGTCAGCCACCAGAAAAACAAGATGGTATGAGGATGCTTATTAGATAACCAAAAGGAACCTGATAAAAGTAAGTTTTTAATCTATTTTTAAATTACGTGTTGATGTCAGTGACTCACTGAGTGAATCTAAAAAAAGAAACTGAATGAAAACATAATCCTTGAATATAGAGGGATGTAGACTGACTGCAATGTGAGAGTTAAAGGAGAGTTGTAAGAATGTATAGTGAAACAACAGAAAAATGAATGGAGATACATTTCTGTTCTACTAAGTTGTATCTAACATGATTTGAAGACAAATTTCTTTCCTCCACAATTTTTGAGCTTCAGCTGCCAAAGGCACAGATACTAAGCTATATTCGGTACACAAACCGTGTCCTCTGCCGTTCACTTTTCATGCCAGGAGTTACTACATTTCTGTTTTGTGGCATAACTACACAGTTCGTTACAAAGTCTAGAGGCTCTTTGGAATTAATGACACTTGTTAATGTAGAATCACAGCTCTGACTGCATTTAGGACTATTATTAATAAATTTCCAGTCAAATCTAACATTAACTCTTGATGAATCAAGACCAAAACCTGCAAAATAACATGATTCCAGATGGTAGCAAAGAAATAATCAAAACAGTCAGCTTGTTATCTCACCCTGCATCATATCACTTAGGTATCACTTTGGTTATTTACATCCTTTATGTTGTTGATATCATAACATTACACACAGTGGTATCACTGCGCTTGGCAAAACAAGAGTAATTTCTTACCAGTAAATGTAGGATCTAAATCACACAAATTACTGCAAAGGATCACAGTGCATTAAGGATGAGAGAAATTATGAAAGAACATAAGAGCTGATAATCATTGCCTATGGATCATACTCAGCAGAGAGGCTTTTTCTTTCTAAAGTGAACATCTTACATTATGTGTCTCATCACGAGGTTAAAAATAGCTTGAGAGCCTATGATGGAAATACAAAAGGAGATAGAAATTCGAGATAGCGTTCTCAAGCACTACAACTTACAACAGCTCACTATGAATAGATACTCTCTCTAACTTGCCTCTTTTCTTTTCCACTGTTTTTTTCTTCCTAGTGGTATTATTTTATTAATTTAAATTCTATTCATTTATTTTATGCTAATTCTGCAATTTTGACATCCATCGAGATGCATCCTGTTCCACAAATATAACAACTCTTCAGTGAGTAAACTACTACTGAAAATGCATAGCAGAATTATGTTTGGAAGAAAGATAAAGGCTGTCAGGAAAGCTTGTGCCAAAACAATTGTCATTTATTTCTATTTCCAGTTCTTCTGGGAAATATCTCTTGACTTAAAGAGTGATGCAAATCGCCAAACTGGTCTTTTGAGTAAGTACATAAAAAATTGAATCAAAAGCTGGAATTTTCAACTGATTAGCCCCATATTTACATGGAAACTGAGAATTTGCACTTGTAAGGACCATGGATATCAGTAGACCTTTGCAAAAGTATGTCCTTTAGTTTTCTTTCTCAGTGGAAGTGCCATAATTTTTTCAGTGTCAGTGAAGATACGTATGAATGAAATAGCATGGACTGGAGAAAAACAACCAACCAGAATAAACACCGCAGAAGTGCATAACCATGCCTTCTGCAGTGTACAAGAATTGAAATATTACTTATGTTCTAGTGAAATTCCCAAAGATAGGTTTACCCAAGCAGCTTTTCTACCCTGAAAATGAATACAGCAATGATTCTGAATGGGATTACAACTGTTGGATTCGGAATCTACTAAAGAACCCTTAAAGGAAACTATTTACAGACATAGTTCCAAAAGCAGTAATTAATTCAGTTGTTTAATTGAAGATATCTTTCATGCTATTTCAAGGATGCTCAGCCTTTGAATAGCCTCTCTAAGCTTCAACCCCGCTGATGCTGTTGTACACCATTTTGAGCATCATGTCTCTCTGTTGCACACACAACAGGCCAGGTACCTGGGAGTGACTGAGCAAGCTTGACAATGTCAGACCTGTTGCTCCAACTTTATTCATGAAATGCCCTCTTCTACAGGCAAAGCATAATTCCCATTTACAGCTAAAGATAAGCAAGCAAATCTTCCAATGCTTCTTTTTTTCCTTTAAGTACATACCACAGGTCAGTAATAACATATTCGCTTGAAAAGACTTGAAGACTCTGTTATAGAACCCATCTCTTTTTGTCACACATGCAGCCTTATAAAGACAATTGGTCATGGTAGAAAGCAGAAACAGTGCCTGTGCTAAAAATGTATCCTATTTCTTCCACACTCGTCCTTAACCTCCTGATCTTGCCTTCCAAAAGTGTAGTGGGAGTGTTTGCGTACTGACACTGTCTAAAATCATCTTTCCAAAACTGAAAAGATAGGGAATAATAAAACAGGCAATACTGTCCCGAGGGCAAATGGCTGTTTCAGCTCTTGACTCAGCAGACTTTCATTTCCCCATACAAGCTATTATAAAAATACAGAACGGTCCAGCAACTGCATACCTATTAAATAGAAGCAAACACTGCATTTTTCTGGGCAGAAAATCGTGATGTACAAATATGGTGCTGGAAAATGAGAATTCAAATAAAACTCACTATTTCTTTTTTTATTTTCTTCATAATTCAGACGTGGGCAATCATAGAAGATGAATGCGATTAAGACACATTTAATATTTATTTTCAACTAGTCTATGTATCTTTCTGAAACTTCTGAAAGACAACAGGCAACAAAACAACAATGCACTGAATTACAGTATCACAGTAATGATGAGGCTGGAAAAGACCTTAAAGATCATCCAGTCCAACCTAAAACCAACCAAGTACATCTGACATCTAGATCAGCCGAATGGTTTCAAACCATGCGAAATCCCAAAAGACATCTAGGCATTAAGTAAGTAATACAGTATTTACAGGAGTTTTTTTTTTTCTATTTTTTCTTTCTGCAGACTGGACATATACAGGGAAAACAATTCTTTTATTACTTATCATGCAAAGGACTAAGCATTATTTGGAATTTACCTTACCATGCATCTAAAAGTGCCAGAAGCTCATAAGAAGTGAAGTATATATGTAAGGAGCAGTACTAGAACCAGACCTCTTCAATCTAGTCATTAATGACTTGGATGAGGGATTAGGGGGCACTGTCAGCAAGTTCACTGAAGACAGGAAGCTGAGTGGTGTCGTCAACACTCCAGCAGACTGTGCTGCCATTCAGCGAGACCTGGACAGGCTGGAGAGCTGGGCAGAGAGAAACTTAATGAGGTACAACAAGGGGAACTGTAGAGTCTTGCATCTGGGCAGGAGCAACCCTAGGGATCAGGATAGGTTGGGGACTGACCTGTTGGACAGCAGTGTAGAAGAAAGGGACCTGGGGGTCCCTGTGGACAGCAGGGTTACTATGAGCCAGCAATGTGTTCTTGTNTCTCTTCAGCTTGCAGTAGAGGAGGCTGAGGGGTGACCCCATTCATATCTATAAATACGTGAGGGGTAGGTGTCAGGAGGATGGAGCCAGGCTCTTCTCAAGGTCATCTAGTGATAGGACAAGGGGCAATGGGTGCAGGCTAGAACATAGGAGGTTCTATATAAATATCAGAAGGAACTTCTTCCCAGTGAAGGTAACGGAGCACTGGAACAGGCTGCCCACGGGGGTTGTGGAGTCTCCTCTGGAGACATTCAACACACCCACTTGGATGTGTTCCTGTGTGACTTGGTCTAGGTGATCCTGCTGTGGCTGGGGGACTGGAGTAGATCTTTCGAGGTCTCTTCTGATCCCTCATGATTCCATGATTCATAGGAATTTTTTTTTTTTTTTCTTTCTGCAGACTGGACATATACAGGGAAAACAAATCTTTTATTGCTCATCATGCAAAGGACTAAGCAGCATTATTCAGGATTTACCTTACCATGTGTCTAAAAGTGCCATAAACTCCTAAGCAGTGTAATACATATATATATGTCCTTAAGATTCTTATGGCTTAATTCATATGTCCAGCTAGAAGATTATGATGAGAGTGGATTAATAGTTAAAAAATGTGTGTCTAGTATCAACTGAAGAAAGAATTGATGTTATTAAAGTTCATGGTCTGAAATCATGTACTGTATGGTCAGGAAAACAACTATTTGACAAAAGCACAAAAACATGGTAAAAGCTAAACTAAGCACTGTGATACTAACACCGCACTGCATTTACCATTAAACAAAATCTTGTCCCTTCTGTACGCTAGCAGATGACTATGGCCTGGTGTTCTGCACTCACAGCTCATTTTGAAAATGTTGAAAGCTTAGAGGTAAGACTATGGAGACAGTAGATCAAAAGAACAGCATTATTCATGGACAGAGAGCCTCAAGTGGAGTTATACCAGCTGGGACACTAAGAATGATGTGGCTGCTATTGAGCAAGGATGACATCCCCACATTGAAAGCTCCTTACCAATGGATGCAAGATAGTTTTTCCATTTCTTTCTTTGAAGGAAGCAGTAGCAAAAATGAACATCAGTGTCTTCTTGCGGGCCTTATTTACAGTTTAAGTGCCCATGTGTCTGTGCATTACCAGAGGCTCCCTTTAAAGTCATTAAAGACAGACACTTTCAAGGGGCACTGCTTCTGACCTATTTTAGATGTCTATTTCAGTTGGAGATGAATCACACCATAAAGGTAGGAGGCAGTAAAGACAGAAACGCCTACACCGTAGATGTCTGAAGTTAGGTACAGTGAATCCTACCCTGGGAGCCTGAATTGAATGTTAAACAAGTCATTAAAATATGACAAGAAAATATCATAATCAAGGGCAAAAATCCATGCTGATGATTAAGTAAATGTGAAGGAAATTTACTTATTAGAAATAACTCTTATTGTAACTACATGAAGCAAAAGCAAAACCACACAATGCTGAAAATGGCTTTTCATACTTTCCTAAAATGTGAAAGGCAACAGCCGCAATAGCAAATTCACAGTCACATCCAGATTCAGTCTGCTGTTATAATCACATGCAAGATTAACATCCCAGACTAAGGTACGAAACATTGTGGAACATGACAAAATTAACTTCAATGTTGTGTTTCATAAAAAGAGGTATTGTGACACAGACAAGTTAAATCACATCTACACTGTTAAATAATACAGCAACCTCAGGCCACTTAAGTCTCTGATTCTGTACCTGCGCTCATGTCGCATTCACTGCGGTATGAATGTGATAAAATATATGTTTATTAGGATTCAAAGCTCGGATTTTTCATTAGAATTTCATATAGTATCAAGTAGTATACATGACAAGTAGTGTTCATATGTTCTTAAGGTGGCATAGGAAATCCTTTAAAAATTGTAGGTCACCAGACATGTAAGAATCCTACAATAAATGCTCCTTTGGCTAACGGAATAGTAAAATACACTGTTTTTCATGTTGCTATTTGAAATGGATTAGGAAGAATTCTCATTAGAAAAAAATTACAATGTCACAAGCCAACCACAGATTCAACCTGCACCATCCAAACAGAAGTTTAGTCCTTTCCTGAGTCTGACATAGAAACATAGAATTGTCTAGGTTGGTAAAGACTTTTAAGATCACTGAGTTCAACCATTAACCTAACCCTACCTAGACTACTGCCAAACCATGTCCCTAAGGTCTGCATCCACACATAGTATGTGTTCTCAGCAATAGCTTGATGAAGAAGATACCCATAAGAAAGTTATACCCACAATACAATTTGTTTGACTTTATCATTTTACACTGTTTACCTTTCACCTTCATCCTCTGGCCTCTGTTCCGTAAAGAAAATAAACCTGCACATCTACTGTAGCTGGTCTATGGCAGTTCCATTTAACATAAATATGCTGTGATTTATTTCTCCTTCAACTAAACAGTATTGATCTTGCCAGCCTCTCTTCACTTAAAACCTCCTTCCTACTCCCAATAATTTTCACTGCCTCTACATCTCCAGTTAGCAGCTTACCATGACAGAACACATCTTGCTCCTTCTCTGCATATCCAGATGGAAATCAGAAGGAAACATTTCATGTTACTCCTACTCCCATCCATTTACCAAGGCTTCAAACCTTCTAGTTGGCGTAAGGAAGCTGGTACTGAAATTGCAGTTAACTGAGGTTTTCTAAGACCGAACAGCATTACACCCCGGAATAAACACATGACATGGAAACCAATTTAGACATGTCCCCCAAAAAACTGTAAATCAGAGTTTTCAGACACTGACCAAGAAAGACTTTTCATTAAATGGGACAAGGAATCTTCTACACTGGCACTCCCTGTTTAACTGAGAAATCTAAGATGGCCATGGATGTAGTTTGACAGACAAGGAAGACAGAACAGTCGGGAAAATAAATCACAGATGACTCAACAATTTAAATAAAACTTGTGCTTTTTTGTTTTTTAAAAATTTCATATGACTCATTCATGATTATCTCCCCATAATTTTCCATTACACACACTCCGCCTCATAATATCTGAACAGATGAACTTGGTTGCTGTTCAAAATAAGCAAGATATTTTATTGTTTTATATGTATTTGAACTCTTCACATATTAAATTAATCCATGAACTCTTCATTTTATTACAAGAATCTTGAAAAGTTCTTGCTAATTTCTGCAATTTTATTTTTGCAATTAATGCATAAAAGATACAATGGTAAACAGTTATTAGAAAATAAAATGCCTGTTGTGTAATGCTAAATGCTATAGTTAGACTAAATGACAGATTAAGCTCCATGTATCTTAGTTTGAGTCACAACAGAGTTCTGTTCAATGATTTTAATTTTCAGTTCAGTCTCTTCTAAGTAATGGTAATTTCTAAAGATAACAGCATATTTCTGCAGACAGTGTCTGCTTCTAGAAGTGATAAAGCTTGGTTTTTACACTTACTACCAATGGTCATTTCCAGAAAGGCTCCTGTGCCTAGACTTGCTCCTGTAAAGAGCAAGGTCACTGCCAAGTGTGTTGTGCATCATGTTGAGGGGTGCAGTAAAGGAAGAAGCTGCACCTGCAGGGAAGAGAGGACAGGACAGGTGACCCTAAACTGACTGACTGGGTATTCCATTCAATACATGTCTTATTGGGTGTAAAGCTGAGGGACCACAAGGAGTCAGCTTCTCTTCCTCAATGGCCATCTTTCAAAGAGAATGCTCTCCGTTCTGCCTCTGATTGCAGTGGTGAGTTCCAGAATCCAGCATGTGCACTCAGTTTCTGTCTACTGCGGAGCCCAGTCCGGGACTTCCTCACTAGGTGCATCAGTGGTGACAGAACTGCTAGCAGATGGTTTCAGTTTGCTGTTGGTTTGCATATATTTCATATTACCATTATTTTCATTAAAGCTGTTTTATTTTTCTTTTCTGATCCCTAAGTCTCTCTCTCTTATCCCCTTCCCTTTTTGGGGAGAGAGGGGGGTTAATAGTATCTGTCATTATTCTAGTGGCTGCCCAGCCTTAACCCACGACAACATGGTTAAAAATCATTCCTGTTCATGGGAGCTAAAAAATCAGCTTTTACTACTATCAGTAACCTATTTCATGGATAGTATTTCACAGACTTTTTTTCAGCTGAGGTGTTTCAGTTTCAAAGATATCATTCTCCAGATCCCATTGCAAACCATGATTCTGTTTCATACTTACTGCCCATCCCCAGAGTTGATATCTGCATTGCTGGAGACATTAATGGAGCAGGAAAGAGACTTGTCAAAGCTAAAACAGAAGAGGTAGCAGAGCTGGCATGGAGGTTGTGATACCATTAGAAGGGAAAGGAAAGCTATATTTATAGGAGTAAACTAAATGTGCTTGGGAAAGTTCCAAATCATTGTGGCCAACTGGCACAGAAAAGTACACCAACCCATTAGTCAACACTGAAGTGTCCAAAGAGGCTCCATGTAAACTGCTTATTGGGAATAGTCCCTGCAACAGTTCTATTCCTACACCATAGTTAGGAATTGCATGGAAAAGGTGTTAATTAGTGTGAATGAAAAGTATGCCAGGGGCTGGGCCAATGGATTACTATCATCCAGGAACATTTGCCAGTACTGTTTGATTTACTAGCAAATAAACATACCAAGCCATCCTAGAATATTTGCATTTATGGCACACAGTAAAAGTTTTCATGCATTTTCAGTCCTGCTGTTGAAAAATCATTCGGTGTTTAAGATAATATTTAAAGATAAGGTATGAATGATCAATATTAATCAAGCTATTCTAAAACTTCAATCAAGATAAATCATGCAGGTTTCAGTGTAGTAGTTGCATTTTTGACTGAAGAGTTTTAATCAGGGAGAAAATGCAGATTCTCTTGTACCATATACTTGATGGATATCTTTAATTCATTTCATTCAGTGATCCCTAGCTCTCAATGTAAAACAGCATTTGCTGTCTCTGTGTTGCCTAGAGAAGACCATGGATTCCTAGCAGCCATGCTGTCTAGTCTTCAAGGCTCTTCACATGCAAGTCATCTAGGTCAAACTTGGCACAAGTTAAATTATCTAGATACATTGTGATTGTATCTGCTGAATAGAGAGTGCATATAACCTGGAAAAAAGTATGAAGAACAGGAAGACATAAGTTGTCCAAACGATACAATCTTATATGCTTACCTCCATCGTAAATAACAAAACAGTATGTAAAAGGTGGCTCAAGGTTCAGGCATAAAGTTGCCACTAGTAGCAAACAAGGATAAACACATTACTCACGAGCTGCAGCACAAAACACTACATAGTGTGCAACAGTTAAAGAAACCAACATGGGACACATAACAGACATATGAAAAACACAAATATCTCAGGAACTTATAGGGAGTGATAAGGTTGCTCCTCAGCATCCTTTTCTCAAGGCTAAACAACCACAGTTCTCTCAGATGCTCCTCAACGCACTTGTGCTCTAGACTTTGCCAGCTTTGTTGTACTTATCTGGACACTCTCCAGCACCTCAATGTCCTTGTAGTGAGGGGCCCAAAAGTCTGAATACAGGATTCAAGGTGCAGCCTCAGCAGTGCTGACAACAGGGGGATGCTCACTTCCCTGCTACTGTCACAGCATTTGTAATACAAGCCAGGATATTGTTGGCCACCTGGGCACGCTGCTGGCTCTTTTTCAGCTGGCTGTTGACCAATACCCCCAGGTCCTTTTCCACCAGGCAGATTTCCAACCACTCTTCTCCAAGCCCGCAGCATTGCACGGGGTTGTCCTTACACAAGCACAGGACCTGGCACTTGGCCTTATTGAACCTGATACAGTTGGCTGTGGCCTGCTGATCCAGCCTGTCCATGTTTTCCTGCCAATAATTTTTAACCTATTACATATTCCACTGTAACACAAATCCATGTGGAACATGGAGGCATTTCTTACCTTACAGAAATAAGAAAGCAGAAGTTGAACAGTACTTTTAAGTTGACTTGTTCTCTTGATTTGAAGGACAGTTCTTCATAAAAAGTTTAAAAAAATATTTAATTTTTTAATTAATAATTAAATAATTTCTTTTGAGTTTCCTAAAATGTGCATAATTAACTACTCCGGACAATGACACTCTTTGTGGTCTGATATTTTCTATCTAATTCAGACTTGGTTTAAAAATATTTTTTACACTCTTATACTGGTTTCTGGATAAGAGGGAAATAACACCCCCCCAAAAAACATGTATTTCTCTATATTGCCATTGCATACCAGTGATTTAAAGTCTTCTTTCTTATATGCAACTTGGAATGATTTCAAGTACATACAATTAATTCAGACCAAATGGCATTGGTATATTGCTATGAAAAGCATAGGCTATTTTTACAGGCATCATGAAGTACCTCACATAACATTTTCAGCTCAGTATTGGATGGCCAAAGAAATTGTCATTCTTACTGGGAGCTCTTGAGACCTGCAAAGATGCATAGGTGGTCTCAAGAAACCATGTGGAAAGATCAGCTCTTGATTATCTGTTAAGATTCATGTTTATGTGACTTGACCAAAATCACACAAGTCCCAGTATCCTTCAGGGAAGGATTCAACTGCTTTAACCACAAAACAGGCTATTCCTAATCCTGCTCTCTTGCCACACTCCAGCATCTTAACAGCTGTAATCAGTGGCACAGCAGACTCCAAAGAGAACACCCTCCTTCACTAAGTGTTCTTGATTTAATCACCAGAGCACAGATCATATTGAATCTTACAGATGGAAGAAGCAGGACCTACAAGTGTAAAAGCTTGTAAAAGCTGAGGCTTTTTCAACTTCTGAAAATGTTTTCCAGTCTGCTTCTTTCACAAATTATTTCACCCCTCAGCAACACGCAGCTACAAGTAGCTAACTCTGGAGAGTAATGCTTTTATTAAAACCTGTTTGTCTCTGCTTTTGTTTCAGTTAATAACTGCCAGAAAATGTCGCTAGACACAGGTCCTTTCCAGTACATGCTGGGCATCCTCATATCCTATCACCTTGCACAGAAATGATGAGTCCTCAGCATCTATGACAAGTAGATAATAGATAATTCTCTGGCAGCTAGGCTGTGCTAAATGAAAAGTATTCACCGATAAGGACTTACTTTGTAATAAGATCATCATTAAAAGAAATTACTTACACTAGTGAATAATATTGCCCTAAAAACCTAGAAGAACAGAACAAAAAGTTCCTCATTATTTATAAAGATAAATAACTTTTGACATGATGTTTATGATTTAACTGCTTTCAGTTGTTCCTAGATCAACTCAGAGCTGTAAAACATATGCACTCATAATAATTCACTTCATGACTGGTTGTGGGTTTAGGACCCAAGTTTGAGCTAGGAACCTGTTAAAAGCACAATATTTTTGGTCATACATTTATCGAAGAAAAGACTGGTTGACTATAGTGTCTTAAAAACATAGCTGTCAAAAATACACTGGACCTTTTCCATCACAAGCATTATTTTTGACAGTAGTGATTTTGTTCTTGGGTTTGGTAGGCTATAAAATGAAACTCTTCTGGTTTAAGCATTGATAAACCTGAGATTTCTGCCTCTTATTCAACCACTTCTTCAGGAGTTTGATGAGAAGAATAGAAACAATTAACAAAATACTTCTTTCATTGAAACCTAGTTGTCTCAGACTTCATTTGATGTTTTGTTTTGAAGATGGCAGAACACAGGCTATCAAACATTTACTGGCAGTGGTGAGGCATTGGTATTGTGTTCAGGTTTGGAAACTGCAATACAAGACATTGAGGTGCTAGAATGGGTCCAAAGAAGGGCAACAAGGCTAGCAAAAGGTCTGGTGAACAAGCCTTTTGAGGAGTGGCTGAAGCAGCTGGGGTTACTTAGTGTGAAAAAAAAGGAAGCTCAAGGGAGAACTTATTGCTGCCTACACTATCTGAAAGGAGGCTGTACACAAGTACCAAGTGATAGGACAAGAGGAAGTCGCTCCAGGGGAAGTTTAGGTTAGAAATCAGGAAAAACATTAGAGGAAAAGGTCATCAGGCATTGGAAAAGGCTGCCCTGGAAGATGGTTGAATTGCCATCCCTGGTTGTGCAGATATGGAGCTCAAGGATATGGCTTAGCAGTGGGTTTGGTAGAGTTAGGTTAATGGTTGGATTCAATGATCTTAAAGGTATTTTCAACCTGAACAATTTGATAATTCTATGTTACTGTCTTCAGAGAGTCAAAAATGGTACAACTCTATGTAGCTTTTTCAGCTTTGCAGATGAAGATTCATCAGCACTGGAAGTATACACAGAGAAGAGGAAAGCATTTTATTTCCTTTGTCCTACTGATAAAACACTGCTGACCTAAACCCTGTAACAAACACACTATGAATACTGCAACTACTATATATATCCTGTGCTGACTTAAAATTGTCTACTAGGCTAGTTAAAACTATATGAGTAGATTTCAAAACTGTTACAATGCAAAGGCTATGTCACAGAACAGTGTTTTTGCAGGGACACAATACTGCTGCACAGATACTGCAAAGACAACATATGGGAAAATATGGCTTAGTTTGGAAGATGGTGATTTTTTTCCACGGAACTAGGCTACATAACAAAAAGTCAGAGGAATAGCAGTGGACGGGTTACACAATTGACACAAAAACTAAAGAGACTTACCAACCATCTGAGTAAGGATTTAACTTATCCCTTTTGTATTGGGTTTTCCTTGCAGTTCAGCATACAAGCATCTTAATGTACATGTAAATGCTCAAAGAATTGTCCAGTACAATGAATTAGAAGAAGCTCTGTCTTTTTCTAGTTCAGCCAATAAATAAATTACTAGTAGCAAAGACAGTCTTTTTCTATACAATTCAATAAGCAGAAGAAGGGGTCTATGAGCAACATGTAAATACAACTACACTGCACAGGGTGGAGCAGGTCCTCTCAAAGATCCAGCCAAAAATCAGACAACTTTTTGGTTTTTTGTTGCTGAAAGATTAAACAATTGGTAGAGACAGCTTTATGTTTCGGCTCCTGTGCTCATGTAAATTTCGTATCACGCTCTTATAAATATTTAAATATTACTCTGCGGGGATCTTGCACTGGGTTTCTATCATTTAAGGCATTTTAAAAATCAGCCTTCTCTGATGATTATGCAGTATTGAACATGTCTTCAGAAAGATGAGGTTTCTTGAGAAAGAATGAAAGGAAAACAAAGCCCAAAACAAGTGAAAACAAAGATACTTTAAAGGAATTTAACTTATGTGTAAGATGCCACATCCCCACTGCTTTGTGTTTGCTACTAAACCAAAACTAATTATTCTTGTGTGACTTGCAATTGCAGAGACAAAGAGAACAAATGTTGGTATCAAACTATTCATGCAAAAACTGTCTGTGAATCATCCAACCAACGGTCATATCAAAGTTGCATACTGGCTTTTAAACAGAGGTTTTAGAAAAGTGCTAAGGGAAGCTGCTGATATACTTAAAAAGAAAAACCAAAAGCACTCCGTGGTTCAATAAAGGATTTAGGAATACTTATCATTATACAGGTAATTTATTA
The DNA here is from genome assembly GCA_013397515.1 of Upupa epops. Classification (NCBI taxonomy): domain Eukaryota; kingdom Metazoa; phylum Chordata; class Aves; order Bucerotiformes; family Upupidae; genus Upupa; species Upupa epops. The sequence goes on along the minus strand of VZRI01002438.1, from coordinate 16,888 downwards.
CAGAACCCACAGCTTTAATGGCACGCTAGTCTCTGCTCATGTATCATGTATCATGTTCTTCCATACAAAGTAAACAGGTAGAGCATGCCATGCATCTGAGATTAGAAAGTGGCCCTTCGGTCCCTAAACAGGCTTTCCTTTAAGTACATGCGCATCCTATTTAAAACGTAAGGGCCCACTTTCTAATCTCTACCAAGCAGGATGCAGTTAATGGACATGGACAAACATTCAGCGCCACAATACATATGAATCAGGTGATTCCTCAGATATGCACTGATACATGTCACAAATCTAACACGGACTTAGGCACTAAATCTCTGCGGCAAGAATAGCCAAGTTGACGTGGATGCTCTAGAGGCTTATTTTCATTTTAATGGCCTTGCAAATGAGGCTTCGTGCTCACGATTCATTTTACTATTTTCTTCAAATGACATGAGCAAAACAGACACCTCCCTAGCAAATGTACAACATCTTCTGCATCTGAAGTGACCATTGATCAACTATAAAGGCACTATAACACTTTAATTAACGATGCTATATTGAGGCACGAGAAACCGAGAAGCTCGTTTTCTGCGAAGAGCCGAATGCCTCCCCTGCACGCCCTCGCTCTCGGTTTGTGTAACACCCCGAACACCAGCAAAGGACACCCGGGCCAGCCTGGCCCTGGAGTCATCCTCTGCCACCGAGTGCCCTCTGCTGTCACTCCCTGTCGCAGCGGCAGCGCCCACAGTCCCACCCCAGCGCTGTCAGGCAGGGAGCTCCTGCTGTGGAGATTCGGCTCCCTTTTGAACCCCCCCCGGGGGAAAGGGAGGGCTCTTTTCCCCAAAGATTCTTCCACAGCAGATGAAGGATCCTTTAAGGATGCTCTTTCGGGTCATCAGTAACTGAAAAGGGAGTTCTGAGAGATGGATCTTGCGGAGTCTTTCACTGAAACGACTAGTGGAATAAACTGATGTATGTTGGTGCTCCTCTACCAGTCCTCAGTCCCCTGCAAGGTGCTTACTTCTTGAATAAGAACTCTTGTAAACAGATTAGACAGAGATGGGTGCCTCTTATGTAACAGAGATTACACAATCCATCATTCTTGGTGGATATCAAAGAAAATCGGGAATGAGTTATGAAAATGTGTTCCTGACTCACTGTTAATGTGGCAGATTAACTTTTGTGCTAAAAGTTTTAATTCAGCCACTGCTCTGTGGCTGTTTCCTTGTTACTTCAACCGACAGGCAATAAATATAAACTGCATACCAACTCACGCCATTCTGTGAGCTCTATTTTGATTTCTTTTGTGTCAAAAAGGATCACAGAATCATTTAGGTTGGAATGCCAACATTATTAAATTAAATTTACAGTCCTTCCACAGTTAATGCACACAGTGCAATACTTTTAGAAAACCTTTGTGCTATGCGTTGCTTTAAATTAGTGATAAACTGCTTTAATGGAAGCAGAAAGCAATTCTATAGGAAGTAAATTAGGGGTCTTTTGAAGTATTATGATGGCTGTTATAAAAAGTTAAATGGGTGTGATAGCTCATTTAAAAAAACCCAGCATTTAGGTGAATTGTAAACTATGTTTAATACATTAAAAATATTTAATCGGCAAAAATATGAGACATAGTGAGAGATTAATATTTTCTTAACTTTTTAATATTTTAAAGATATTTTAAAGATTTAAGGATATTTTAAAGACTGTCAAAATAGCCACACATTAACTCATGATAATTCTCTAGAGTTTCAGTCTTGCAAACATAGTAGCACTCAAGCAACTTTGCTCAGCAGAAGCCAGTAGCACATACCTTAGCTAAAGATTTAAAATAAACCTTCAAACTCACTGATAGAAGTACAAAGTACTTCTGATTGAGCTGTTGTCATTTTGTTGGTAGAGTGGAGAACTTACTAAAACAGCAAACATAAAGTCTTAATGGAATGAGTTTTAAAGCCCACAAGTGGGACAAGTGTTTCTATCTCTTGTGAGACATTTGTACAGACTTATATGTGCTTCTGTTTCATGCAAGCTAGACAGGACAGAAAACATAATTACATCTGTTCTCTAGAGGTATAGTACGTGTTGCTTGCATATGACATTTGTAACAACAGTGCTATACAAGTGCAATGAGCCTGAGCATTTCTCAGAATTGTCCCTGTGTGTTAGGAGTATACCCCAAAATTTTCTAACTATTTGCAGGGAAAAACAAATCAGTGTCAACATTCCTCACTGAATTTATTACTGTGGAGTTACTGAGTCACAGAGTATCTAAACATGCAAACTCTGACATGCTTTGTCAGCCTCTTTGATGACAGATACATCCCTACAGTTACCTTATGTAACAGACCAGTGATCTGGAAGAAGAATTGTTCTCCTTCTCTGCAAGTGGGTGGCAAAATACAAAGACAGCATGTGACAAAGAAAGGGAATGTTGGTAGGAATCAGTCTTCACTGCTCACATGGTGCGCCATCAGCTTTGTGCAGGCGGAGAATCTGCCACAGCACCCAAGCAGGCCAAACAGAACTGAACAGAACTATAGCAACCAAAAGAAACCTGCAAATCTCCACTCAAGAATGGCTATGCATAAAACACGTATAGACATCTTGTGTTCTACATATATGCTTTAACCTCTCAAATGCCCAGCTGCATCCACAGGCTGCCTACAGAAGTGGAATCAAGGAAAGCACTAGAAAGCAAATGCATCTCAGAATAAACAGGGTTTATTTTTTTTACATAGGCTAAGAGTATTCTACACAAAACCAAACTCTGGCAAACGTAATCTTACTGATCCAGGTTCTAATCAGGAAAAGCAGTAGGCAGCAGTACATGGGCAGTTTGTTGCCAGGGTTGGGATGAATCTCTAGAACTATACCGAGGTAACACACAGTATACTAGAGAAATTGTGGTTTGTTGGCCACACAATATGGTTTCAATTTAGGCAGCACATGACTGCAATTTTTTTGTTCATCAATTGACACCACCATAATGGTCACCTCATCATACCATAAAGTTTTATTCAGCTATCAGCATGGAAATATTTCTTTATGAGCATATGTTCAAATAAGTGCTTCATGTAGGATGTTTAAACAAAGCTTTCCTGTCAGATTGTATATAATTGTTATAATGACCTCTCTGGATGAATATGAATGCTGACAAATTACATAAAGGGAGGACAGATTCTTGACATGGCTTTGATACATATAACCAAATGGAAGTTAACAACTACTCCTGGAAGGAATACGAAGACTTTTACAAATCTGAATAACTCTACAAAGCCAGGATCACTACCAAAACTAGGGCTTCCTATACCTGGGGAAGGAGGGTTACCAGAAGGAAATATTTTTCTCATCTTGTCTAAATACATTTGCTGTGTACTTCGAAATCTAAATATTATGCAGCAACTGCAGACTACATAAAAGAGAGGACAGAACAAATCTTCAATCAGTCTTCTAAATAACAAATGGGAGAAAAAGCCTTCAGAGAAACAAAGATAAAATTATACCATCTTCTGTCCATCTCCAATAGAGTTTTGGCTGTTAGATTCCAGGCAGATGTATTTAGAGATCTGATTTCAAAAGGAGGCAATCATCCCATGTAAAACTAAAGAGGAAAAGCTGTTTCTAACACTAAGAAACTTTTCACACATCTTAAACATGAACAGGTGTGACATAATGGCTATGATTTTCTTAAACTATAGAAAGTAGTATGCATAAACATCTGTACTATAGAGCCGTTTTGATAAGGAGGTTCACTTGTACACATTACACTATGTAGGCTGAAACATTAGCTCAAAACTGCTATTAAAAATTACTTGTTCTGCCCCACTGGATTGTGATTTGCTGTGGCTGAGATGAAAGTACATCTTGATTTCCGACAAAACACAAAGTGACGCACATCAAAGCTAAGCATCTCTCAAGTAGAGACATAACAATATCTGAAGCTGCTGCAGCCATTTGTTTCTGAATATGGTCTGATAGACTTTTGAGCAAAGATATAAGACTCTCCCCAAAACTAGAAAGTGGCAAAAATTAAAGAAAGACAGGTAACAACTGTCAAATCCATTAGACTAGTCATTCAGAAAGGTTAAAAGATATACAGCCTTTTACAGGGAGTTTTTATGTCCAGGCAATGTTAAATTAAAGCATAATCATTTCCCTACATGACACAGAACATTTACAATTGTAAGAGTTTTAGAAACCCTAGAATGCACAAGATGCTAAATTCTGTGTTTAATTCAGATCTCCGAATCCAGCACTCCTCCAAAAAAACCAACTCACTACCAAAAAGTCAATGTGTACTGTGAAGGGACAGTCAAAACTTGCTTCAGTGTTTCTGACATCTTCTGTGGAAGTGTGTATCCCTAAGCACAGATAAAGGGCATACGTATCTGTTAGATCTCCAGTCTCTTCTGCTTGGCAGCAGCTGTGTTTTGCATCATACTTGGTCAAAAAGTCTTACTGATCTCTCAGAGGAGAGTGTATGTAATATATTGCTTGTGAGCTGTGTTCACTGGAGGTAGAAATATCAAACATCTGCTTTCAAATAGATACACATGCAGCCATTGCCGGAGCACAGACATGAAACACTAAGGCAGAAAAAAGGCATCATCATGAAGAGTCACATCAGTCTACCCCTCACGAATAGTAAGAACAAGCTGCTTTCTGAAAACAAAACAGTAACTCAAAGTTTTTCACGACACCACCAGAAACAATCCAATTTCTTCAAAATTTTAACCAAAATCTCCAGCAAATATGTTTCAGTCTGATGTAGCACTTGTTTTAAACACACCATTTGACACTGAGTAACAACCTATTGCTATATCAGATGTCTGCACTGGATATTTAATGGTAGTATAAAAATGATCGTCATGGTTATGAAGGCAACTCTTATAACACAAAAGGCATTAATAGGTACTTTTGCCAGTCATTAAGTTAGACCAATTTTGAACTGAATTTTCACCAACAAAACAGGTACTGCAAGGTTGTTATAAGTAGGGAAGAGATACCAAGATGTAGATCTGTTCATTATTCTTTGAATTAACTTTTGGAAATTATTCTGGAAAGATGTCTATATGCATACACATCTGTATTACATCTATTTATGCACACAAATATAATGTTAAAACAGTATCAGCTCTGTGTTAAGAGTCATTGCAATTGCACTGACAGATCTGAGGGTGCCACATACACATTAAAATAAAGTTCAATAACAATGCACATTTTGCTAGTTTATTTTGATTTTGTGTAAATAAGTGATAGCTTGCATCAACTGTCTAGCTTACATATTCAATTTATCACCTCATTTTGATTTAACAGTACTATTCTATTTGGTGTTTTTACATTTAGTGACTCTGAAAAACAAAGTATGAAACCAGCCAGACAATACAGAGAGCTACAGACAAATATCAGATGCAACAGAAGGCCTGACACTTCACCTCACCTACAGCACTAATGTGTAGTGCAGGAGTGACTGCTTTAGGCTTAAATCCAGGATCTACCAGCTGTCTCTAATATTAAGGGCAGTACTAGAACTTCCCTTCTAAGGCCATTGCCTTGTTCTAGCAAATGATTATATGAATACATATGTATAGCTTAAAGTTACACATACATTATTTTCTGTGCAGAGATCATAAACTTCGAGTTCATGTTCTCAGGAATTATTCTCAAAATTAGCTTTGTCACTTTGTCATCTCAGAGTATGTATACAAATATCTCTTTATTTAATCCTAGAATGTATCTACTTCAATAACTTCTACAGCTATTTTTATGCTTCCAAATTATTTTTCGCGATTCCTTACAATAATACGAAAGAAGTATCTAACCTTACTCTTCTGTTTTTCCTAATTTCTTTACTTCTCCACCGTAAAGACGACTGATGCTGAAATTTGCAGTGCTCACGTTTAGCTGCTCAACACACTCAGAACCATCCCTCCACAAGATGGTGCTCGCTCTTAAAAAATCCTGCTGTAACGTGCCCAGCAAGTTAAAATAGCTTCGAAACTACAAGAGGGTCTACTCCATCTTACCTGTGCAAATAGTTACATCGATAGGGAGTCGAAGCCTGCATGATAAACGTTTTGACTACTAAACACTGAAGGAAAAATACTTCGAGGGATATTGCATGTGAATTTGCATGTGAAAATGGAATTTAAAGTATTGTAGTCTCTGCACAACCTGTCTTTTCTTTCCTATCCTGAGCCAGTATTCATCACAGCAAAGCCACGGGGAGCAGAGAGAGAGGCAGCGGGGTGCTAGTGTGTGGAGATATGGCTGTCTACCAAGGTGAGACACAGCTCCACAGTTCTTCTGTGTCCTAGGGAGTTTGAACTCACACCACTCACACAGGTGACACCAGTTGCCTCAGAACTGTGTATTGGAAATAAGTCACTTTGTTTCAAAGAAGCAGTCTGGGTGCAGGGATCCTGGAGTTCATTTTCCATTACTGAGTTTGAACTCATCACTAAGGAGATGGCACAGATGCTTCCAGAAAGATTTAGGTGTGCCCTTCAAGTCTGTTAACAGCTGTGCTTTGGTCCACGATAAATTAACTGGCAGCAACAAGGTTATTGCCAGAGTCAGGAACTTCACAATGAATCAGAACTGCCAAAACTAAGCTTTTGATCTCACTTCATTTTGTTTCTTCACTTGGGAAATGTAAGACAATTACACATCTGAAGTCATTTGGGCATGAGGTCAGCACATAACCAATAAAGTTGTGAGTTACTCACGGGGAATGATAAATAACAAAAGCACACATAGTAAAGCAAAATTTTAACAGGCAGGTAAATTTCTAGTTTTGATGAAAAGACAAACTTTAATGGGAATTGTGCAAACATCTCTGCAAGCTGAAGCTCTGGCCCAATGAGGGATGTGCCATATTATATTTATTGATTTAGCCCATTTTCATTAACTTACTGACATTTGCAGATGTTGGCATTTGTTTTTCTTGAAAAGAAAAAAGTAATCTTCCTCTGTGATCTGAACTGCCCTTAGTGATACTAAATATTCTTTAACAACAAATAAACATGAACCGTATTACTAAACAAATGAAGATACTGTAGCAATCTTATCTTCACAGCAGAAAGGCTCCCTTTTTGTGGAAGTCCTGCACAGAAGCAGGTTAAACAGCAAGTGTTGCATGACGCTAAAAGTTGTAGGAGAGAGAATACTGAAGACTTTTCAGCTCTATGGATAAAATGTTGCTAGAGAAGTGGGAAGTAGAAGTATATACAGGATAGACAGAGTGATGGTTTGGGAGAGTAGGAGATCAGTGTGCTTTCAGGAGCTCTCTTTCCATTTAAAAAACTCACTCTCCTCCCTTCTCCATCTTCCCCATATTATCCTCTTTCCTTACCTAATACAGGGTACTCAACTCCTTCCCTTGGACTGGCAGGAAGCATTCAGAACAAGACTATCTCCTTCTAGGTTTTATGAGCAGCTACAAGGACAGAGATTGGGAGTCAGAAGAAAGTCCAGAAATCAACATCTTCAATTTGTGATGCTGCTTAGGATTTGCTTTCAGAGCATTTCCTGTGCAAAGAGTAGTATGAATGTGCGCAGTCTGCTGGATTAAGTGGGCTTGCAATCTCTCTCCCTAGGCACAGGCTGGGCAAACAGACTTCTCTCTATCCAGACTTACACCATTCTGTTTGGTCACCTCATAATCAAAATAATAGAGATTCACATAGCATCAATGAGCTAAGTAATAAGGAACAAAAACAAAAGAAAGTGTCTTTCTACTTCCTTTTTATCATGATGGTTGCAACCCACAGCAAGTCACAGAAAACAATCTGATCCTTGAGTCAGTGGGCCCAGCCTAAAGAGAAACAGATTAAGTTCATTTAACAGGAAACAGTTCCAGAATGTTCTATCTATTGTGCATGCTGTTTCTTTCTGTCTGTCCCCTCTTCCCCCAAAGAAAGCATCCAAAAGATGCCAGCTCGTTCAGGAATTATCACTTGTCTCCATGCTTACAAATGTCCACTTGAACATGGAGTGTAGCAAGTACCTCCATGCCCTCAGGGAAAGCAGTTTTGCTCCAAATAACCAAGAGCAGCGAGTGCCTTTGATGCCACAGGGTGCTATTGGCAGTTTCACTCTCCCTGCAGCTGGTGAGGGAATCGTGCTTAGGTGTCTCAGCCTTTCTTTTTGAAAGAAATTAGATGTCAGGGAAGTTTCCTACAACATCCTTTTCTGTTCAATAATGTTCAGGATGAGTAATGAGTTGCAGCATACCAAATTTCAGCAACTTAAAGTCTTCGTGTGCTCTAAGCTGGCTGGTTCAACGAACACAATGACCCAATAATTATTTGAAATTACAGCACCGATGTGAATCAGGAAGCTAGGGAAGTTTTTCAAGTAGCTGTAGGTGTCTCAATAACTTATGCTGCAGGTGGATGCTTCCCTGAAGCTCTCTCAATTCCAGTACCAATAGAGCTCAACTGGCAGGAGCCTTTCAAACATTGTAGCTATAATGTGCTAGACTAGGCTTGCTGAGAGAAACAGTATTTTAGAGTCCCCTGAATGCTGTGCAAAGGTTGCAAATCTCTCTAGCTGCTTAAGCCCAGGCCCCAGCTTTGCAAAGAGTCGTGGGTTGGAATAACCTGGATTGGTTAAATAGGAGGGCTTCCCCCACCTACAGCTGTAACTCCACTCTTCCAACTGGAGGTTGGAAACAAAGCTGCAAGGGGGGAAGGGTCCAAGAGTGTTTCCACACAGCAAAGCACAAACCACCTTTTCAAACCATGACGGAAAGATAAATCACACAACCATTTCATAAACACAAGGGTGGACAGCTCAGTGAGAGTAGGAAGTAGGAGAAAAATTCAAGCTGAATTGAAGTCTTGTATTGAAGGGCAACACCACCACAAGGTCTGTGTTCATTTTGCCATGTCACCTCAGAGCTATGTCTAAGTCCATCTACAGATGATCAGAATCAAAACGGTCACTGAGATTGTAATTTGAATTAATTTTGATGTATAACATGAGCAATGACATAGGAATTAATCAATGCATAAATTATTAAATCTTGAAAATCAGAATTTCCAGTCTGAGGTGGAGAGATTCAGATACAAAGTTTAGATCAGAGTTGCTATGTTACAGGTTTAAATGTACCATGCAGCACTGTGGAGCTGAGATGTTTTACACTAACATTTATCTATGACTTTCTGACAATCTATGACCATTTCTACAATCATCNAGACTGAACATCCCCAACTCTCTCACGGTCTGACCTCACAGGAGAGGTGCTCCAGCCCTCTGATCAACCTTGTGGCCCTTCTCTGGACTCACTCCAGCATGTCCACATCCTTCTTGTAATAAAGGCTCCAGAACTAGATGAAGTACTCCACACTCTGGTGGGGTCTCACCAGAGTGGAGTAGAGGGAGAGAATCACCTCTGTGGACCTGCTGGCCACCCTTCTCCTGATGCAGCCCAGGATCCGGTTTGCCTTCAGGGCTGCAAGTGCACACTGCTGGCTCATGTTGAACTTTTTGTTCACAAGCACCCCCAAGCCCCTTTCTTCAGGGCTACATCACTGGATTTTTCTAGTATGCCAGTAACCAGGTGTTCCCATAAGATTATCATACTCTGTGCAACAAGCGTTGCTGATGTTTGAGGAATATCTTTACTGATAAGCAAAATCTTAAGGAAGGAATGGTATTTTATAGACAGGTTTTGAGTATTATTTCATTTTAAATTAAATATATCATAAAAAAGACAGACTTGCACAAGCACAAGGGACCTTATTGCATCTCAATAACTTGAAGAAAGCATATTCTATGGAATCAAGATAAATCAATTTCCCTTGAAATATACTATTAATAAAAATATCAACAGTGGAAATAGCGTTGTCTAACATAAATTCTACATTCTAAATGCAATTTCTTTTAGCATGGATCACAAAATCTCCCAATACGATTATAATTTCAATTTTCTTCTATGACTATGGTTTGGTGCAGGTAGAAAACCCCTCTGGCAATGTGTTAAGACAGTCTCTGCAAGTTGGCCGCAGGTACACTGCAAAGGTGTTTTTATGAAGCAAATAGGGATTTATGGCAAACTTTTAAAGGAAATCACTGGCTATGTTTTGAAAGGAACTTATTTATTCAGTTTCAATACAGTGCAACTGTCTGAATCCTGACTGCGGTATGCTTTGGGCACTCATAAACACAATATATATCATCATTCAGACAGGATAGAGAGGGAAATGGAATAAACATAAAAATAATACTCTCTGCCCTCCTTGTTTTCTTGCTTTTTTTATATGTAGGTACAAAAAGGGGAAGTGTGTTCTCCGAGATTTGGCAAGGACAGTTTGATGTGGCTCACATGCAAAGCAGAGCAGCAGAGGAGACAACTGCAGGGAACAAGTCAGGAGTGTGAAACCACAAAGAGCTGAGCAACAGGGACAGAACAAATTCTCAACAGCTGGGGAGTAGAAGAGGAACTCAATCAAACAGGGATCAAGGAAAAGTAGTTGGAAGCTACTAGACGGATGAGACTTTCCCACTCCCCCTAGATTCTTGATGAACAATGGAAACTGAACACATTGTTTTTAATTGCAGACATATGAAATAGTCTGAGGCTGTAAACAAAATACAACATTTTTTTATTAGCAAAGTACACTCTTGAAATCAAATGTATGCCCATATTTAAAGTTAAGGTTCTAATTTTATATATTGTGCACTGGATGCTTGAAAAATAAAAACATAAATTACCTTTCTACATCTGAAAGTAAAATGTCTATGAACCATTCTCTTTTATTCATAAATCTTCTCACTTTTCTTCCTATTCAGACTGGAAATGCCTTGTACAAGGGTAAAGTAATTAGAATCATACAATCATCAGGGTTCGGAAGGGACCTCGAAAGATCATCTAATCCAATTCCCCTGCCACAGCAGGATCACCCTGACCAGGTCCAGGCAGGTTTAAAATGTCTACAGAAAAGCAGACTCTACAAACGCCCCAGACAGCCCCCTCCAGTGCCTCCTATCTCCCTCCCTGGGAAGAAGTTATAGAATCGGTCAGGGTTGGAAGGGACCACAGGATCATCTAGATCCAACCCCCTGCCATGGACAGAGACACCCCACCCTAGAGCAGGCTGGCTAGAGCCTCATCCAGCC
>VZRI01002437.1:19234-54333 GCA_013397515.1 Upupa epops | reverse complement strand
AACCTCCCTCTCCCTGCTGGCCACACTATTCCTGAGACAGGCCAGGATGCCATTAGCCCTCTTGGCCACCTGGGCACACTGCTGACTCATGCCAGGTTTACTGTTCACCAGTCCCCCCAGGTCTCTTTCCACCTGAGTACTCCCCAAGATCTCCACTCCCAGCCTAGAGTTCTGCCTGGGGTTGTTAGAACCAAGACACAGAACCCTTAGCCTTGTTCAAACTCATCTGATTAGAGTCATTCATACTCTCCCAGTTGTGAAGAGGGAAGAGCTCTCGTACAGCAGCCCTGGCTTGGGAACCCGATGAAAAGCAGCAGTAGACTGAGTCTGACCCAAGTCAAAAGTTAGCAGGGGGGAGAGGCAGCAGGGCAGAGGTGCCAAGCAGCTCCTGAAGAGAAGCTGCAGCTTGGAGCAAGCCGTGCTGAAAGCCAGTCGGTCGTGTCTTACAGAGGAGGCTCTTCAACACTCTCCCTCGTTTTCGTAACACCATCAATTTCCTCTGGGTGTTGGGGATTGTCTTGGGGTAACGGGGGCTCTGCTGTTAACACAAATGTGCTTCTCCAGAGTCAAGCTCTCTGTGCTTTTTTCCGCCTCTGAGTTGCCAAGAGGCCAGTCAGGCACTCCCTGCCTTTAGTTCCAGTTTATTAGCACTTTGCTAATTAAGCCAATTAGTCTCAGACCTGACCAGTCTGTCAACTGGTGCCAGGCTTGTAAAAGCCAGTCTCCCTGGGTTATGCCTTTGGCTGGTTCTGCTCTGAGCTCCTTTCTGTGAGGAACAGGGTACCGGGCTGACTGGCACAGGCGGGAGTGGAATTGTTTCTGGATTTCCAACCCTTCAGCCTCACCCCCCGTTTTACTGCCTTGACTGAGACGACCACAGCTCTAAGCAGCAGTGACAGCACTTACAGCCTCCAGACTTCTAAGTGGTTTGGTTAAAGCCCTGCTATGTGGCTGACACTTCACTGGGGTCTCTAGTCTGGGTCAGGCAGTGATGGCGAGTCTCTGGTCACTGAATCACTGGTATTTCACTGGGCAGGGATGGAACATGGTACTCGGTCTGCTGGGAGCTCGCTGAGCAGGTGTCTGCACAGGGGTTCCTAGCACCAGACAGCAAAAGGGAAGACAAAACCTTTTCAGAAGTCCCAGTGGCCATGGCAATCCAAATATTTGGGAAAAGACACCTTCAGAGGGAGCAGAGGGGGGAGAGTTAGAGGAAACCCTCCTCTTAAAAGCAGCTTCCAAGCCTGAGAAGCTAGAAGGAGCAAAAGGAAACCCTGACTGCCCTGTGGATACCAGTCAGTCCCGGGCTGAGTGACCCCACCAGAAACCCCATCCTGCATGAGCAACTAGAGCTCATAACTGGACCTCCTGCTCCCTGTGTGCACCTTGCTGATCACACAACTGCTTATCCTACTGCATCAGGAGCCTCCAATGACATCAACTGGGTGCTAAACTGGAATGCAAATGAGAAAGACAGCTGGAAACACCTCAGGAGCATTTCTTTCCTTAGTTTCATGCACCTCTTACTCATTTTTTTTAATCAGAGAACAGTTTCAGCTGGAAGAGACCTTCAGTATCATCAAGTCCAACCTTTTCCCAGCCCTATCAGCACCACTAAACCCTGTCCCCCAAGGCAACATCTACCCTGCTCTTCAACATCTCCAGGGATGGGGACTCAACCCCTCCCTGGGCAGCTGTTCCAGTGCCTGACAACCCTTTCAGGAAAGAAATCCCTCCTGACATCCAACCTGGACCCCCTCTGATGCAGCTTCAGGCCATTTCCCCTCATTCTATCACTGGCCACTAGGGAGAACAGACCAGCCCCTGCCTCTCTACAACCTCCTTTCAAGTAGAGAACGAGATCTCCTGTCAATCCCCTCCTCTCCAGGCTAAACAGCCCCAGGTCCCTCAGCCATTCCTCACACCACACCTGTCCCAAACCCTTTAGTGGCTTGCTAGCTGTCTCTGTGCCCTCTCCAGCCCTTCAGTGTCCCTCTTGTAGTGAGGGACCCAGAACTGGACACAGGACTCAAGGTGTGGCCTCACCAAACCTGAGTAGAGAGTGACCACCTCCCTTTTCTTGCTGGCCACGCTATTCCTGATGCAGGCCAGGATGCCATTGGCCTTCTTGGCCACCTGGGCACACAGCTGGCTCATGCTCAGATCACCCTCTATTAACACCCCCAGAGAACATTAATCTCTTCTTTAAACTTACACTGAAAACACTTGTCTAGGAGAAATGAGGACCCTGGACTGGGATGTGTGATGTTAACCTGACCTTACTGACTTCTGTGCCAGTTGTAAAGCAGAGGGTGCTGACCCTCAGCCATGAGCAGCACCAACAGGAACTTCTTCCCAGGGAGGGTCCCGGAGCACTGGACCAGGCTGCCCAGGGGGCCTGTGGAGTCTCCTTCTCTGCAGACGTTCCAGCCCCGCCTGGCTGTGTTCCTGTGCCACTGGGTCTGGGTGATCCTGCTGTGGCAGGGGGATTGGACTGGATGATCCTTCCAGATCCCTTCCAATCCCTAAGGATTCCATGAAACTACCTGTGTATCTTGACAGAAACAACTGGGGGGGGGCATCTAACCCAGCCAGTTACTCTTGAAGCAAAGAAACCACGAGCTTGTAGAGAAAACTCTAGACTAAGCAGGTTAACCAGGCACTGACACGGGTGCACGTGTTCGATGATGACACTGATGCAGGATCAAAGACTCCTGGGCTGCACCAGGATTTGTAGGATGAAAGCTTGATCTAAGCCACGGAGACTGTGACACTGGTGAGTTATTCTATCCAAGAAGGCAAGTCTGACTGTATTTACGGCTAGGATTAGGAGTTTGTTTTCATCCATAGAATGGATGGCAGCCTGCCTCCCATTCACATTTTCTTTGGGAATCTTCAAGAGTCACATAATAATTCTATCTGTGATGAGAGAAAAGCAAATGGAGACCAGCTGGGTCCTCAGCCCTTGCCGACCACTATCAGCACTGTTCTGCATCCTCTGACTCTACAGCGCAAGGGAGGACTGTTGATAACTTGTAAAGGCACCCCAAGGTCACTGTGGCCACCCTTTCCAGCCCTGCCTGCAGGCACCTTCGAAATTCTTGAGGAGGGACAAGGTGACACCTGAAAAGGACATTTTCTGTTTTCTGCAGCTACTTTACCCTGAAGGCTTTTAAAAGTCAGTAGGTGTCTGGCTGCTGCATTTGAGAGCCTGGAAAGTGCTCTGACACCTACCCCATGCCCTGGCTGGCATCCACCTGGCCTTGTAAGCACTTGCTGAGGACACCTGACACAATCCCCAACGGGATTCCAGTCTTCCCACACAGTGAGGCAGTATCCACTGTCTGAAAACCTGACCACACTGGGTGGTAGCTAGTGTGACTGCCTCACAGTCCCTGCTGTTCAGCCTGGAAGCCAATAACAGAATCACAGACTCAATAAGGCTGGAAGAGATCTCCTAGATCATCCAGTCCAACGGTCAACCCAACCCCACCCTGCCCACCAAGTCCTGTTCCCTAGAGCCACATCTACGTGTTTGTTGAACATCTGATGAGCTGGTGTCCACATCTCCCTGGTACAGGTGGAGCCCAAGCTACAGCTCACAGCTCCTGATGAAGTGCCTGTGGTGCTCACATTGTACCTGCTGTGTTGGGATTGGCAGGATCTGCTGGGCTTTGGTGAGGCAGCAAAGACTTACACAGACCAGAGCATCACCAGGCCACAATGATGGAAGCCCTGTCTTCCCATCTGTGGTACACAGGGCTTATTTAGGCTTCTGTTTTGTTGGTTACAGCAGTGAGACCAAGAGCCACTGGGTTTCTTCACTGCTTGTAACCATCCTAACACTCCCTTGCCCCTTTCACTTCTTGGAAGGGCAGATCCCCTTCCAGTAAAGGAGATTTCAGTCTGGGTGCTCATCCACCTCAGTTCTGCACACACTCCTTGCTTGGCCATACAAGTAATAATGCATCTGGCAACAGGCAGACCTAGTCCAACAGCAAGACAACAATGTTCCTCGTGGGAGCAGAGTGCTAAGACCTGAACATGAATATCAGCTTAGGAAAAAATCAACCCCAAGGAGCTCCTACATTCAAGTTAGCCTGCATTTATAGGTAATTGCTGGCACCATCATCAGCTCTGGCTTTCATTTGTGTCTGCAGACATCATCTAATGCAACATGAACAGCAATACAGACACATTAAAGTGCCCACTGCTCATTTTATAGAGCATCTCTGGGTGTGACACCACGTCAAACCATCTTTACTCCTGATTCACTGCACACTTCATTATCTACCACAGGCTGACACACAGCCGAGTGTCAGCAGAGATGTCTGGAGAGGAAGTGAATGCTGTTGTACAGTCCCAGCTCCAAAAGTCTGAGGGAAGAATGTTGTGTCCTGACAGTCCTGTCAGGCACTAATAAGGTACAAGCAGATTCCTCTGATTAGGGCTAGAGAGCTGTGCTGCCTGCTGCACCACTCCGAGAGCCTTCTAGGGAAGAGGAATGCTGGCCGTACCCCTAAAGCATGTGCTGACCGGGATCAGAAGGGAGGCTGAATGACCAGACTTCCCTACAGAGAGAAAATCCCACCTGCCAGCACATCCTGTGTGTGATGGAAGAGGGAGAAAAAAGCCATGAGCATTTCCTTTCTGAAAGCAGTTTGGACACTGTTTGGGATTCCCCCATCTCCCAGAGGAGACTCCAGCTTCCTACAGAACCTTGATGCCCAAAACACCCAGGAGGTACCACCAGCTTTTACAGCTGACATGCAAGTTGAGTGGTTCTGCAGCTCCTCATGTTATCTCCTCAGGATTGTTTGGATAATTTCAGCAACACCCTAACTCAGCTCTGCCTGTGTCACAGCACCCCAGAAGCTTGTACCGGAGACGTTCAACTGAGGCTTCCAGTTCAAAGCCAGAAGTAAATACTACAGGTTAGTCCTGCCAGCTGATCCATCCTTCAGGAGCACAGGAAGGATATGGATGGCCATATGGAAAAATCCATCCACATACTCCTGCTGTGGAAAGGCAAACCTTCTCCAGAGACCCCGGGAATGCATGGAAAGCTCTAGATATTTAATTTCACTTAAGAGTTTCACCGTCTCAACCAGACTGTTAATAATGTAAAGGTTAATTAATTAATCGTCTGCCACGAAGTACGTCCAAAGATTCTGCAGTTTAAATCAAGCAGCACATCCTACTCCTGTGAACTAAACCCCCTGTGCGAGCACCACAGTGAAAGTCGCTGCCCTGCCGTATCCCCCGCGTTCGGCTCGGTGCGGCAGCCTCAGCATCCTCCCCCGCAGGGGCCCCGGCGCTCACCTGCCGCTCCGCCCGCACCGGGAAGGGGAACGGAAGGGAGAGAGGGTCTGACCCTGCAGGCTCGCCCCGGCGCCTCCTATAGCCTCTCCTACAGGGGCAGGCAAAGCACGGTCCTCCCAGGGCCCTACATCCCTCCTCCCAGGGCTCTACTCGGACCCGGAGTACCCGCACCGTCCCTTCCGTTCACTCGCAGCCGCCCAGGTGCGCTGCTGCTACCTGAGGGCAGCGGCCCCGGTCCGACGGGAGAGGGAGGGAGCCCCTTCACCCCAGCTCAGGGTGACACCAGCCTTCACTGCTGCCGAGGTCGCTGGGCATCGGCGCCGGAGGTCAAGAGCAGGGTTTGCTCTCGTCAGTGCCAGCCGGACCTGTTGCCGTCGGACTGAGCGCAGCTGCCCGCAGCTCCCGCCGGAGCGGTTACCGAGGCACAGCCGCCCCGCTGCTGTTCCCTGCCTGCCTGAGACAGGAGAGGGGCGAGAACGCTGCTCAGCCCCTGCGAGACAGTCTCGACCACCGGGGTCCTCGTCCCCGTCCCTCGCCCACACCCCTCGCCTCGAAGCTGCCCCTCTCCCGGCGCCTCTCCCGCACACCCGCAGCGCTCCCGCTCCTGCACAGCCCCACCGCGCAGGTTGAGCCCGGAGACCCTTTCCCCCAGGGATACAGCGGATCACGGAGCGGGACTCGCCCCCTCTCCACTCGCCCATGCAACCTGCTGTTCAACCCCCAGGGGTTCCCCTCCCGTCTGTTGCTCCCCTCCCATCCCAGTGCTCTGTACCCCTCCAAACGCGATGCCCCGCACCTCGGCCCTGAGCAGCCGCGGCTCGCCAGCCTTTCACCTTCGGGCTCGCCTTACCCTGCTGGTGGAGAGAACCTGCCGGTACCGCTCCTCCTCCGCGGGCAGGGCAGGGAACTGTTGCAGGGAGGGCATGTCCGGGCTACTGCTCGCCCTCTCCGCCTCCCCTCTGCCGAGCCGCAGTCGCCCGGCTCCTGAGCACAGGCACTTGTGGGGCAGGGCAGGGGGGGCTCCGCATTTTGTCTGCTTGGCAGACTCCCCCTCCTCCGCCCTCTGCCCAATAATAACAAACCTTGGCAAGAGAGGCGCTGCATCCCCACCCCTTCTACACACCAGGCTCTGCCCCACGGGGCCAGCTCGAAAGCCGCCCCCCCCTCCCCAGGGAAGGCGGATGAGGTGGGCGCAGCCTTCGCCCATCCCCGGTAAAGGACGGCTCGACACGACGAGAAAGGCTCCAGGTAGCGAGACGAGACTCAGCCAGGGGCGATGTGCGGGACAGACGCCCGCGGATCTCGCCCCACCCGCACCTGGGTGAGCCCGCTTGGGGCTCCGGCCAGCCGAGGTGGAGCTGGGAGCTCAGAGCGGGGGATTGCGAACCTGGGCAGGGCTCCCGGAACCGTCCAGTCTCCTGTTGCTGAGGGCAGGATCCTCCGGGGAACTTGCTGCCTCCTGGATGCCCCGCAGCCTCGTGTCTTTCCCTGGCCGAGCCCCCGCATCTCCCAGAAGAGGGATGAAGCCCCCGCATCTCTTAGAAGAAGGGATGCTAAGCGGCGTCAGGTGCTGCTGCTGCGAAAGCGGAGGGAATGAGGTTCCAGCAGGAGGCAGCTCTCACTAAGTCGGCGACAGGCTTTTCCAGCTCCTTCTCCCGCACCAAGGCTCCGGTACCGGCCACACCGGGGCTCCTGCAAGCCTGTCCCCACCGTGACCGGCCCTAACGACCCCAGAGCTGAGAGGGGGGGGATGGTGTTTGATGTAAAGCTCTTGAAGAAAAGCTCTCCTGCCAAGAGACAAGAGCTGCCTGAGGCTGCAAACACCCCACCCCGTAAGAAATCGACTTCTAAGACTTGAGTTTCAATGCAGCTGCCCCCTCTGCCCTGTCCCTGCACCCACAGAACAAGTGTGAGTGAGGCCCGGGTCTAGGTACTCAACAAAGCTGACAAGTACTCCCCTAGGATGGTAAAATCATGGCTGATGGGCAAAGTAGGTGCTACCAGGTGCTATCAGGACCTCTCCAGAAGCCCGAGAGCTGTCACTAGGCTTCACAACTGGGATTTGAGATGATATTTGTAAAACAGAGGTGCTTCCAGTTTTTGCTGTCAGTGTTTGCAAAACACTCTAGCCCAAAACGTGAGGCAAAACCACCCCAAAACTGTCAACAGCCACCTCACCTTGAATGAGGCTTCTATTCCTGGTCACCTGTCTTAGCTATGCGTGGAGATGATTCCCTTGTGTACAGGGTTTGCTTACAGACGTGTGAGATGAACGTTTATTCCTAGCTGTTATCCAAGCTTCTGTTGCAGGGATCTTTATTTCCATACCTTCAGATTTAGGTCCTGTCACTCCAGCTTTGTGTGCAGCCTTCTGCTGGCAGAGACTGGCTTCTGTGTGCCTCTGAGGCACCACTGTTCATCCCCAACTCCTGCTCGTGGTTATTTGGTCCTGCATTTCTTCACCCAAACAAGTCCCCGCTGGAGGAGAGCAGTGGGTTTGTCTTAAAAACAATTGCCAGATTAATAGGGGAAAGAGGGGGCAGTAAGAGCATTTACACAACACCTTCTACCTGCTCAACGTACAGTAACATTCAGTGCTGTAGTGCTGCTCAACAGAGGAGTCAAACCCTCATTCATTACTTCCCACAGTACTTTCCAGCCCCAAAAACCAAGAGGTGCAGTATGTGGCTCAGACTGCAAAGCCAGCTTGGCCTTGGGAGAAAGAAGGATGCCTTCTCCAGCAGCAGAACTGCCAAACCCCAAACCAAGACTTGACTCCTGATCTCATACCAAGCCTGGGAGGGACCATCTGAATTGCAAGATTCAGCCCCAGCGCAGAGCACCCAGATAAAACCTCAGCCAGGGACTGGTTTTGTGGGCAATATTAGGAAAATCACTGCAGGGAAAAGTTACTGAAATGAAATGACTCTTGGTTGAATTAAGACACAGTTCCCTCAGAGCATGACATTTCTATACAGCTGTCATTTACCCAACTTACTGATTGACTGTAACGTATAACAGAGCTCCTCTCAGCTAGCTAGCCACACCAGCAACTTCTTTTCTGGTAGCACAGAGGCCAAATCATTCATTTATGTCTTAACAATTAGTGGAAACAGGCAAATGTGTCCCATTATCACACAGAATCCCAGAACCATTGAGGCTGGAAAAGACCTCTGGGATGATCAAGCCCAGCCCGTGACCTAACATCACTGCCACCAGCCAGACCAGGGCACTGAGGGTCACAGCCAGGCTGTCCTTAAACACCTCCAGGGATGGGGACTCCACCACTGCCCTGGGCAGTCCAGTCCAGGCTCTGATCACCCTTTCCAAGAGGAAGGGCTTCCTAACATCCTCCCCTGGCAGCTTCATGCCCTGCCCTCTAATCCTGGTGCTACTTGCCTGGGAGAACTCACCCTGTACCTGCCTACAACCTTCCTCTAGGCAGTTGTACAGAGGGATAAATGCAGACTGATGCAGTCCCTTCTGATTATAAATCTTTAGAGTGATTGATTCATTTGAATGATGAGGGCAGACAAATCCTGGACTGGCTCAGGTTGGAAGGGACCTCAGATCTCATCTACTCCAACCCCTGCCATGGGCAACACCACCTCCCAACTGGACTTGGTTGCACAAGGTCTCATCCAACCTGGCCTTGAACACCTCCAGGGAGGATGCAGAGCAGTAGTAATTTACAAGTAAGGGAGAAACTCAAATGCCTGTAGAAAACAGACAGCAATTTCATGAACAAACGTTGCTGCTATCTACCCGGCAGGACCTTCTCCCTCTCTATAACTCCCTGCAGGGAGGTTGCTGTCAGGTGGGAGTTGGGCTCTTCTCCTAGGCACCTAGTGACAGGACGAGAGGGCAGGGCCTGGAGTTGCACCAAGGGAGGGGTAGGTTGGATGTTAGGAAACCCTTCCTCAGGGAAAGAGTGATCAGACCCTGGAATGGACTGCCCAGGGCAGTGGTGGAGTCACCATCCCTGGTGGTGTCCCTTAGTGTCCTGGTCTGGCCACTGTGGTTGATATCTTGTCATTGGGCTCGATGAGCTCAGAGATCTTTTCTAGCCTCAGTAATTCTGTGATTATGGTCGGGACAAACACCCAGTGAATCAACTGCATTTCCCCACGCAAGGCCAAAAAGGAATCTACACAGTCTATTCTGATTCAGCCTTCCCCTCGTTCCCCAACCCATTGCCACGAATTTGTCAGCACAGTAATAGCAAGGGCCAGGTCATGTAATTCAAGCACAAAAGTGAGCACCAAGAGCTGTCTATCCCTGCCAGAGAAGGGCAGACACACTTCCACGACAGGATGTCACCTGTGTAAGAAACCAGTGGGGTTCTCCCTAGTTCTCCAGAACAGACCCATTTCCAACGTGGTTCTGTTGGGTTTACTGTCGGCTTTAGCTATTACATGCAATTAATAAAGGCAGTGGCTGTTAACATTACAGGGTGAATTTGTCAAAGGAGTTTTCAATCCTAAATATATCGGCAGCTTGTAAGCACCCTGGCTCAGGGGAGAGGTGCAGTCTCACCAGGACGCATTCAGAATCCAGCAAAGCAGCCCCTCACTGTCAGGCTTCTCTCTCTGACTTCCATTCAACAGCAGATGAGGTGATATAACGTACATCTACACCTCTGTGAGGTATTCACATGAGGTGGTTGCTCCTTACATGATGTTCGAGTTGCTACAGAAACCCCTTCCTTCTGGTCAGTGCTTCCTTTCTACAGGTAGCATCGCTCACACACCCCAAATGGGAGTCTTTTCACCTGTACCTTGTACTAGTGAAGGTCCCCGTGCCTGCAACAACAGGCAAGAACTCCACTGCAGAAGTAATCTTAAAGAAACTAATTTATTAAGCTGCAGAGTGCTCGAGCCCCCACACTCAATGTTTAAGCCAAGAAACAAACCCCTGGTTCAGCAGGCAGCCCAAGAGTGTAAGAGGGTAAGACACACAGAACTATTCCGAATAAATTAAACTCCAAAAATAGCTCTGTCTTACACAGGCAAGGTTCAAGAGAGATGGGAATCCTCTAAGGAAGGGAATCTGCCTGCCCATACACATGTTTTCATGAATGGAGTTTAGTTTTCAAGACCAGTGTGCTTTCCTGCTTCAGTAATGTTGATCAATAGGAGGGCAAGGCTGCTCCTCTCCAGTATTTCACCCAAATACTGCAAAACATGAAGAGAACACTAGGAACTACATCGAACAACGAAGTGCAGTTAATTTGGACAGCCTGCAGAGATATTTCCTCTCTCTGCTGTAGAGGCAGAGAGAAACATCACATATTTTTAAAGAAGAAACCAGTGGTACCCAGAAAAACGAGTCATGGCCATGTAAGCTAACAGCTGTTTCCACAACAGGCCAACTCACATCACTCTGCATGTTGCTGACAGAAAGGTTTATTCTCATCGTGTTTTACTTCAGCTGAACAAACTCTTCCTGTTCTCCCGGTGACAGATGTACTGCGGTAAGTGCTCACAAAACAGCATCACCTCACTGGGTTAAAGAAACAACTTGTATGGAATCCTCAACCGTTAGTGAGAAAGCAATGATGGAGCCACTCTCACACTCTCAAAGCTCTGTAAACCTTTCAGCTCTAGCAACCAGCACCAATACCCTAAAGGCAAGGTATGCTAGACCCTCAGTTAGAAAATACATAAACATTGAACAGGTTGGCTAGAGAGGTAACAGATGGTGGGCAAAGCCCACCCAGCTGCTTTCAAAAAGACATGCAGTTGTACTGTAGTGTCTTCCGTGACCTTCTTTGCACACCTGTGCTAGTCCCCTAGATGTGACCTTGACCTGTGACGTCAGGCAATGCTCTTGAGTTGGATTTCAAATCGCTTTGCTGCTGCAAAGTGACTGATGAGAGCACACCCCTGTACCCTCAAAGTCCTTCACACTGTTCAGCATGCACATTGGTCCACAAAGGGAAGTGTTCAGTTGGTTTCATTCTGAGGAACCAAAGGACTGGGGAAACAACCAAAATCCAAATCCCACGGACTGTGAGGGGGTCCGTTTTATTGTTTGTGATACAGCTAACTTGCAAGACAGTTCACATTTCCTCTCTCTGAATAAAGTTCTAGCACGAGGCCCCAGAATATTCTAGCCTAAGTGATCTGGTTTCCCCACTAGTTGTTTTAATTAAAACTTACAGGAAGCACAGAAACAGCCGTAAAGATTAGTGTAACGTTACTGATCTCCAGGAAACCACTACGCTGAGGTTCTAAGAAAGAAATACTCAGTAAAGCATTTTACACTAAGCTATGTTGAATATTACAAAGCAGAGACAAGGAAAGTAACGCAATATATTAAGAGATGTTAACGGATCTCAGTGACGCAGGTTACACCAGGACTTGAGCACAGACTACAAACTATTACCTGCAGTGTCTGAACTCAGTCCTGTGCTGTGAGTGTAGTAACACGCAAGGCAACACCTCTTCCCTCCTCTGCCCTTGGGAAACAGTGTACATAACATACAGAATCTATGCGTGCTGTGTTCTGTCACACACAGACTAACCCTCCAGGACCACTAGCTCCCTACAGCCCAGCTGAGGTATGTTAAATACTGAGATGTTTCAGTCGTTGTAGACCATGAGCCATGCAACCATCACAACCGCAACTCCGAACACGGGCAGCACAATGAGGTTCTTGTATTTCTGCCATGACGACTGTTCAACTTCTACTTCATCCTTTCTTCTCTTATTCTTTCGTCGACCTTTTAATCTGTTTTCAAAAGCTTCCAGTTCAGCCTACATGAAGAAAAACAGAAGCAGTTGGCATTTGTGTCAGAACGGAACACTGGGATCCGTGCAGATGTTAAACAGCAATGCCCAACAACATTTTCTAAGAGTGACTGGCAGCCAGTGGCAGCTGCGCGCCTGTTACAGACGAGATGGTAGCGGCACTACGTCCCGTGGTTACAAACCACTGCGATTCCAAGTATTAAGACCATTGTTTTGTTTCTTATAAAAAAAAGGACATCAAAAAATGCAACCAGCTCATGTTTTATGTTAGATTTTTTAACTCGGGCTTAATATGTCAAGCCAAAAAATCAGACCGTTATTCCCAGTTCAATGTTAAAAATACATTCTTTGTCCTGGTAAAGAAAGGCACTTTTAAGTATTAAAACTATTAAATCATGCACGTAGAAAAGCGTAGGTAGGCTGAAATCTTCCAAGACCTCTCCCCTTGCAATAGCAAGGTGTTCTCTGTCAAAAATGCATTAATTAAAATATACATAGATAGAAAGCTACCTCCTTCCCCCAGTTCTTTATATGCTGTACGCCCCGCCATGGTTTAGATGAACAGCCAGACTCTCAGCCATGCACACAGTGATTCCATCATTAAGTGTTGTAAGTTAAGACTCAATCACTTGTGTGTGACTGCAGTAGGTGCACAGCAGCCTTCAGAATGCAGAAAGAGCATTAAGAGCCAAACGTCTGAGCATGCTGTCTGCAGCAGCTCAGGGACACATAACCTGCAGAGAAGAGAAGGGTAGATGCTGTGTTGGGGGACAGGGTTTAGGTGGTGCTGACAGGGCTAGGGAAAGCTGGATCTTGAAGGTCTCTTCCAGCCGAAACTGTTCTCTGATTCTCTGTGCCTTTAGGCCCAAAAATGAAGCAAGACAACTGGAAAAATAAGAACGCCAAGTCTGCACCTAGAACTGTGCTTTCAGAGTGACAGGATCCTCTGCTCCCTGCTCCTCACTCCCCTCCGTGCCCTTTTGGTATCAAGAGAATACAGACAAAACTCAATTTATTGTTCAAAGCTGAAATACAACTGGAATTAGGCAGCCTGAAGCCAGGAATGCCAGACTGGGGGGAGACTGCAGCGAGAAGCCATCTAATTGCTAGGAAAATCAGAAAACATGCTGTAAAGGGAGAGCCAAGGCAGACGATAAACAAAAGGTCTGCCAATTTCCTGGCTTTTCGGGTAGCGTTGTCAGCCACTAGAGAAATCACGGGACAAGGGAGCAGAGACCAGGTGACCTGAAAGAAAGAAGAAAGATGGGAGCAGTAGAGCACAGCAAGACAGGACTGGCTGGGCAAAAGGCGAAGGTTTTGCTAAGGCAGAGGAAACATGGGCAGTAAGCAGAGATAAAGCCCGGCCAGGAGAGGAAATAAATCTACACGACCGCTGCTGCAGCGCTGCCAGGAAGAGGGACTAAGGCAATAAGGTGGGTGCATTAATGAAACAAGAATAAGCCTGGTTTGGGAAATGAGCACAGCAGCAGTCCAGTAAAGATGTATTTTTCCTTAGAGACTCAAGACTGTCTGATGCCTGGTCTTCCTCTACTGACAGCAAATATCTGTCAGAGCTGCACAAATCGGATCTTACTTGCCTCCTTGTGCCAGGCAGCAGCTAGCAGGAGAAAGGGACCTATTTTGATGCCTATCCCTTTGTACCTAATAATGGTAAAAACTGCCTTTCTCTGACAGCACGGGAGAAGGATTCAAAGCTCTGCAGCCAACTGTTTGAAACAAGATTACTTTCAACTAGCTAATCCTCAGCCATGTATTTCAGTGAGGTTTTGAAAAGCCAAGCAAGCGCACAGCTCTTAGGGTTTTACAGATAACGCAGTACTGAACTCCATGCAGACACTAAATGCAGAGCTTCAGTGGTTATTACATACATGCCATGCCTGAGCTTTAAAAGCAGAGTGCTCCATGAATTGCAGTAACCTAAATTAAAAGACAGGGCTTGAACAATTATGTAACAGGTACTGATTTGCCTTCATAGTGATCTTCATAAAAACTCAACTAAAAATAACACCATAAACCATAAAACAGAATAAAAAAGGTCTGTGGGTACAGAGAAAGCAGCTATCACTAGACTTGAAGAGCTACCTACGGGTTTTATGTAACTCTAATCATTCCTAAAGTGTCATCTTAGTGATCTCTGAACTGGGAAGCGATGGTTGCGCCCAGTCTTCAAACAACTTTAACTTTTCAAACTGTTTGTTTAGAGTGAGAACCTTGTTTGCATGCATTATAAGTAAAATGAGATGCATTTATTTAAGCTGCATACTCAAAACCATGTGACATCAGCTAACGTCTCGTTCTGTGTTGCTCAGGTATAAGATTTTGCTCCCTCGTATGTTATTCTCCGTACTCTTCCTGCACTGGAAGGAGGAGGAGCAGCCCCAAGGGAAAACGTAGCTGAATGTGAATAACAGCAGCTACACAGACACAAGCAGTGCATCCTGAAATAGACTTTGAGGGAGGGAGGGAGGCAGGGAGGGAAGAAAGGAGGGAGGGAAGGAGGAGGGGGTTCGCTTCTGTGACTTCTAAGGAGCTTTTTAAACATTTTTCTTTCTAAGAAAAAAAGTAAACAAAATCTTTCATCTGACTGGTGACATTAGCATTGAGGTTTGAGACCTCAACTCTCAGCACTGAATGCCTTGACTAATACCAGTTAGCTTGAAAATTTAACCAGACCTTTTCCAGTAGCATGGGACAGAGAACAAGCTCGGGTTGCACTGTTAAATAAACAAAGCACTGATCTTTTTTCCATCTCTAGCAATTGTGAAAACCCTGGCTTCACACAGTGAAGCAGAGGGGAAGTTTGGCTGCTAGGGCCATGACAAGAAGCCTAGCCAAGCTACCTCCCTTCCACAAAGAAAGCAGTGATTCCATCTGTAAGTGGTAACAGCTAAAAGCTGCTAATCCAGAAAACACCACAATATCAACGTGCAGACTTACCAGGGCACTAACAAGTTTGTATACGGAGGACTTAATGAAGCACTAATCAAGAGAGGTCTATACAGAATTTAATGAAGCATTAATCAAGAGAGATCACAAGAGGCTGTGAGTAACAAATTAATTGCCTATATAAAAATGTGCTAATCAGACCAGGAAGGTGAATAAGAGGCAAGCTTTTGTCAGAAGGAGCCCACTCAATAAATATGTACTCAACAGCCTAGGAGAGAGATGTCCTCCAGTGTGCATCACCAGATGGCAGACTATGGGATCAAGCTGGAAGGGAATTTGTTTCATATAAAAGGCTGCAGTGGCTGAGGTTAGTGCTTGTGTGCAGTTCTTGAGCCCATTTATTAGCTACTGTTGTTCTACTGGGTTTTATTAGCTTTTATGATGTTGCACATTGCTGGTGGAGGCAATCTGCTATGGCTTCAATGGAGCCTCATTACTGAGGCTACAGGAAGTGTAAGTGATTTTGGGACAGCTATCACTGGGATGCATGAAAACAGATCAACTTTGAGTTTCTATCTCTGGAGTTGTAAGCGTGTCCTCTGCACATGTCAACATCCAGCAGTACACTTCAGTACTGAGCTGGCAGAGACTGGGAGAAGGGATCAGGAGGATCAGGTCTGTGAAAATACAACTCAACACAGAGCTGCTGTGATAACCGAGTAAAAGCAGAGTCAGACAGCACACGCTGGACTCAGAATATGATCTAGTGTCAAACACTCGGGCACAGGCACACACACATGAATTGGCTGGGAGGAGCTATTAATGCTGTGGTCTTCTGGTGACAAACCTGACCCAACCATCACCAGTGCCCAAGGGTGTGGGTTTTGCCTGAAAGATGATTATGCTTAGTGTCTCCAGGCAGCTGGCACAGAAGCTTTCTGCGTTACAGTGCTGACAGTATACGGTCAGTAAATACACATTTCCCCCCATCCTCAGAGAGCCTGAAGGACAAAAACTCCTTTGGGCTTCCTCATTCTTTCAGGATGGATGGAGAAGAGATGCTTCACTCGGTATTTAAATCTCAAGAGGGAAGCTATTCAGCAATTTGTAGATTACTCTAACAAAGGGTTTATTCATTACGAGGTGTTATATTCAAATCAGAAGAACCTAGTTACTTTTAAAATGTACTACAGACAGAGTCATGCAAGATTAAACTGATTTGTTATCATTTTGCATAATATTATGAAAACTGGGGACATATATGGGCTCTTAATGCTTGTAAATCATTCTCAGCACACATCTTAGAGTAAGGTGAGAGCTGAAAGGAACGACGTGCATTTCACAGCACCAACTATACATCTTTATCTGCATGGGAATTAAATAGGTTACTAACAACAATAAGATGGGGAGAAAGTGAGTGAAGGAAAAATAAAGGGTAATACCTGCTGTCTTCGTTTCTCTTCTTCAATAGCAGCTTTGGCTTCTGCCTCTTTTATCTGTTCAGACAGACAAAGTAATGAGGAACTGTTGCAAACAGCACCTAAACCTATTTTCTCTAGAGTCAAAGTCAGTCACATAATGCACCTGTATCAGCCTTTGCACCCAGTTTTGGTCTTGCAAGAGTGAAAGAACATAAAGCCTGAACATGTGACACGAGAGAGCAGGATGAAGTGAATTCCAGTACATGGGTAAGTAGGACTTACCAGGTGACTAACGGAGCGTGAAGATGCCAAAAAGGGGTAAAACATCTCCAATCATTTTTCATAATACAAACCAAAGTCATAACATGAAATTACCAGGAGGCTCATTCGTAACAGAGGGAAGTGTTCTCACACACAGCATTTAGCTATATGTGGAAATACAGTGCTACAGAATGTTTATAGATGCCCAAAGTTTATGTCAACTGAGAAATAATTAAGCATGTTAACAGGAGATAAATTCAGCACAGACCATAGAGAGGCACCATCTGAATCTCTCAAGTTCCCATAGTCAGGCATAATTAGAGCAGTAGCAGTGACAGAAGACTGCTGGGGAAGCATGTATCTTGCTTTCTGCATACATTTCCTGAACCTTTCACACAATCACAGAATGACTGTGGCTGGACAAGCCCTCTGAGCTCATCCAGCCCAGCCCAGGACCTATCACCACCACAGCAGCCAGACCAGGGCACTAAATGCCACATCCAGGCTGTTCTTAAACATCTCCAGGGATGAGGACTCCACCACTGCCCTGGGCAGTCCATTCCAATGTCTAACCACCCTTTCCATGAGGAAGGGCATCCTAACATCCAACCTAACCCTCCCCTGGTGCAGCTTCAGGCCCTGCCCTCTTGTCCTATCACTAGTTGCCTGGAAGAAGAGCCTGACCCCCCACCTGTCTACAACTTCCCTTCATGTAGTTGCAGAGTGTGAGAAGGTCCCCCTTTAGCACTGTGGTCAGCAAATGACTACCTTAGACAAGTTAGATGTAACAATCTGATCAATAACTTGAAATGAAGTCTTAATCCTAGTAACTGGATGGTTTGCATGCTAACAGTGACAATAACTTCAGTAAANGGTCAGCAAATGACTACCTTAGACAAGTTAGATGTAACAATCTGATCAATAACTTGAAATGAAGTCTTAATCCTAGTAACTGGATGGTTTTCATGCAAACAGTGACAATAACTTTAGTAAATATTGTTTGTGTGTAGGCAGAATCTGTTCCAAACTGTTTGCAACTTAATAGCTCTTGACAACAGAGGACAAAGTACAGCAGCCTACTGCAGCTCAAGCTGTGGGCACTAACGACAGGGTCAACAGAACACACTCTTGGTGGCAGGTTTTCAGACCATTCTTTCAATCACTAAGCCACCATACATCAAATAAAAACATTACTGAGCATGTCATTCATCTAGACATGGCAGAGTCTCTCTTTTGAGAAGTCTACATACAAATAACTTTAGCCGCTGTACAAATCTGCGACAGACAACAGCACCATGAGCCTCCTGCAATTTCACTGCCATCTAATGGCAGAACTTCCCCTCCAAAAGAGAACGTGACATATGAGTGTGGAAAAAAGCAACAGAACTACTTTTTACACTGGTGTGGTCCTATCTGGGAACACCTGGGTACACAGGTGTAAAACACAAGGGCAGAAGGGGTACCTTATAACACTAACTCCCTGAAAGGAGGGTGTAGTCAGGTGGGGGTCAGGCTCTTCTCTTAGGCAACCAGTGGCAGGACAAAAGAGCAGGGCCTGAAGCTGCACCAGGGGAGGGTTAGGTTGGATGTTAGAAAGCCCTTCCTCATTGAAAGGGTGATCAGCCCCTGGAATGGACTGCCCAGGGCAGTGGTGGAGTCCCCATCCCTGGAGATGTTTAAGGACAGCCTGGCTGTGTGACCCAGTCTGGTCACTGTGGTGATGTAAGGTCAATGGGCTGGGCTGGATGAGCTCAGAGGCCTTTTCCAGCCTCGATACATCTGTGATTCTGATCACAGTATTGAAAAACATTTCTCTAAGTCTTTAATAAAATGCATTTGATTCCTCAGAAGGGCACACTCAGCAGGTGTTAGGCTTGAAGAGGTTCATTAAGAATGAACACACTTTGGTTTTGGAAACTGATGGTTGTTTTGCAACTGTGCAAACTCAATTATCCTTGTAGATGTCTGCAGTTTTTAAAGGATTTAACATATGAAACAGTCAGGGACATAATAAACAGCTTCTGTCAAATGCACAGAACAGGTCATTCTAGCGTGTCATTTATTTACAACACAGACTACAAAAGGTGCCCAATAATAATTTAAATAGAACCCAACCAAGCAAAACCACAGTCTGATCACTCCTCTCCATGGAGTGGGCAGAAACAGGAACTATCTGAGCAAGTAAAACAGCAACTGACACTGCAGCACTCCACACTGAGCCAGGCTGCTGTGTCCCAGCTCACTGCTGTGTCACTTGTGAAGTCACTAGCTTCAGTGCACTCCATGGCCTGTGAATTTATCTTCACACTCTTACTGGAACTGCTAGGACTCTATTTTTCTAAAGGCATTATCTCAAGAGTCCTGGCTTGTAGAGCTGCCCGACTTGGTCTGTGTGATGCTTTTTTAGGACTTGTCAAGCAGTCCTGAAAGTCTGAGCAGAGCTGAGCAAGGTCAGCCTTACCCACTGAATTTTTGGGCTGTGTGTTCCTTACACGTTTAACGCTGAACTGACAGAAACCAAGCAAGATACACACCAGTGCTTTTTGTTAATGTTGTACAAGAGTTAAGGGTCCTGCTCTCTGGGTGACAGCATGTGGCATATTCTTCATAAACCAGCAGAACTACACAAGAGTCATTTATAGAGCAAGCTAGAAAGTATGCTGCTGCTGCTGCTGACATCTCCCGTTTCTTCTGGTATGGGTAACTAAATCCAGAGTGACAGGATTACATTCTTCATGCTGGACAAGTTGAGCATTCAATGGCTATGAAACTTGCACTGGAAAGAGCAGATATAACAATGCCCTGGGAAACAGCCCAGCCCTAATCCATTGGCAATGATGACTCTACACTCACTGATCATCACTGGTTCTCAGTAGAAGAAGAACGAACCGGTTCTAACTGTTTTTTAAAAAGGAAAATAGCAGAATATTGTTTTTAAGACAGTACTTGAATTAACTGTCTGCAAACATTGTCATTCCCTCCACTAAGAAATGCAAGTCTGAAAAAGTAGCTGCCATTACTGAACAACACATCTACTTGTGTGGTGTTTTCTGCTGGTATTGGCTTGGAAAAGATCATTCTGCTCTCATGTTTCCCTACTTTTCTTGAAGCACTGAGAAGACATTATAGCTACAATGGATACATTACCTCAGATGCTTTCCGTTTCATTTCCTTGCAGAGCGCATCACATTCCAGTGAAATCTGGCCTTCTTGTATCTTGCTGCACTGTATTTCCTGTTAGGAACAATTTGAGTCTTTAACAATCATTTCCTGCATTGAACTGTAGTCACAATGTGCATTCACCAGTGGAAATAATTACAGAACATTCTTAGTAAAGCATTAGTCACACAGAAAACAAAGCTAATGACTGGGTCTGAAATCCTGAGATGAAATTGTCCTTTCTGATAAACTAAGCTGAAAGCAAGAATACATCAGGTAGCTCAGCTTAATTTCTCCTCTCCTCTCTTTTCTCACTTGTTTTCCTAAGACAACAGAAGATAACCCTCTGAACTCCTGCACAAAGAGCCAGAACTCAGTCTCACTAACTCCATACACTTTCTCTTATCTGGTTAAGAGAACTTTTAACAGGGCCGTGTGTGTGTGGGACTAACTCATACTTCCACCCCAAACCCTAACATTCAGGGCAGGGGTGGAGATGAGGGTTGGTATCTGTAAAAAGAGACCGTTCAATGTGTTCTGCACTTGTCGGTACACACCACCCTCTCTCCTGCTGAACAGCCAGAGGCCAAGGCTTCTGGTTGCCTTCTGGTTGCACAAGGTATTGAATAGAGAAGCTAAAAACTGGGGAACTGGAGCCTGTTGATAAGGCTCAGAAGTTAACTGGGTCCAGAAAAATAACCTCAGCACTGTTAATTAAGTCAAATAATTATGTTTTTCATCAAGTCACTATCACTTACCAAGTCTTCACATCAATTTCTGTTCTTCCCCTCATAATACCACATAACAACAATAAACTGCTTGCATTACTCTGTTCTTTATCTGTTTTAGAAGCTGAGGCTGATGCTTCTACTTGCTTTTAGGTTTGCAAAGAACCGTAACTGCTAAGATCAGTTTGGGATTCACAACATCTGTGCTTGGCCCAACTTATCTCATGATAAACTGTCTCAATATCATCAGAAATCTGGTTTTAGTTCTCGAACCACTCCATGTCATCTGACTGTTCTCCCAGTGAAGCTGCAAAAATCTACATCTGCTTGAGAAGTCAGGCAGCTAACGGGATGTTACATTCTCCAGTGACTCTTTTGCTATCACAGGACAGACCTCCAGCTGATGTTGTTACAGCTCTACTCAACTAGTGCTGTGTTGCTCTGCTCCGGAGACAATCTATCTGCACAAGACTGGGAATGTGGGAAGAAAATACACAGTTCTCAAAGACTGTAACTTACAAACGTACCTTTTTCAGCCTCTTACAGAGACATCGGAGTTTAACCTTCTGGCTGCAGTTCAGAGGACAGCTCCCTGAATGACAAATCTCTTTACATCGGTGACCACATGGCAACTACAAAGAACACAAACAAAACCACCCACACCAATAAGTGACCGTAAAATCACAAATCATTTACACATTGGTTTTATTTCAGGCTTAGTAGCTTCATAGATTGCAAACTTGACCACTAAAACTTACAGAAGGGACTCAAATATGAATAAACATACATGCAGTAGAGGTACTGCATGTTCATGTGAGTCACAAACTATTATCACTCTGGTTAGATACTCGGTGGTTCAGGCTCACTGGCACGAGTTTTGGTGCATTTCACACAGGAATAAAACAAACCTTTAAAGGATTGTTCACACCTAAAGCCCAGTCCTCCTAAATACAGGCACCTTCTACAGTCCTTTCAGGACTACTATGAAACAGTCCCCAGGTACCAGTAAAGGCTGGGGACTGACCTGGTGGAGAGCAGTGTAGGAGAAAGTGACCTGGGGATCCTGGTGGCCAGCAGGATGACCAGGAGCCAGCAAGGTGTCCTTCTGGCCAAGAAGGCCAATGGCATCCTGGGGTGGATTAGAAGGGAGGTGGTTAGTAGATCAAGAGAGGTTCTCCTCCCCCTCTGCTTTGCCATGGTGAGACCACATCTGGAGTATTGTGTCCAGTTCTGGGTCCCTCAGTTCCAGAAGGACACAGAACTGCTTGAGAGAGTCCAGCACAGAGCCACAAAGACAATGAAGGGAGTGGAGCATCTCCCTGGTGAGGAAAGGCTGAGTCTCTTCCGCTTAGAAGAAAGGAGACTGAGGGGTGACCTCATGAATGTTGATCAATGTGAAATGGGCAGGCGTAAGGAGGAAGGAGCCAGGCTCTGCTCAGTGTCATCCAAAAAGGGGCAACGGACCTCAGCTGGAACAGAGGAGGTTCCACATCAATATGAGAAGAAACTCAATCATGGTGAGGGTGACACAGCACAGGAACGACTTGCCAGGGGAGTTGTAGAGTCTCCTTCTCTGGAGACGTTTAAAACCCACCTGGAATGTTCCTGTGCAACTTGATCTAGAGGATCCCGCTCTGACAGGGGGATTGGACTGGATGATCTTGCGAGGTCCCTTCCAACACTTAACATTCTGCGATTCTGCCTGCGTCCTGATGTTTGGCTAAGGACGCTGCTCCAGGAGCTCACAACACCACTCAAGAGCTGTTTTTAAAATTCCTACATTTACTCTAACCAGACTGTAGCCCCGAGCTGTTATCCTCATACTAAAATATTTCTCTACTGTCCTTTCCTAAAAGGCTCTTTATTCCCATCCACTGAAGGGAATATTCCATCAAATTTCAACCAGCTCAAACCAGTATTTCATGAAAACAGGAGCTAGAACTGCACCTAAGATTCCAAATGGCAGCTTGGAAGGACTCTGTACAAGTCCTTAGCTGCACTTCATTCTTTAGCAAAAGAGTACCTTCCCCGCTACATCTCTGGCTCTCATTTGCATTTCTCTCCAACTAATTATGCTGTGACAATAAGAACTGCTGCTGTTTCCTGGGAGCTTATTATTAGCCTTGACATACCTTATTAGCTACAGAACAACAGGCAGATAACACGTCCAAAAGACATGTGTTCTGCAGATGCACTTCCTCGCACTGCTCTCATCCACTGACAACACCCCACAAGCTTTCATCACAAAATTCAACAGGTTTTGGTCCCAGGGTCATTACTGAAAACAGTGCAAGGTGAGGAAACAACCCAGTAGTCCCTGGGAAAACTCCCTTGCTGTTGAGCTATCTCAGCCTGACTATTCATTTTGTTGTGTTGTTGTTTTGGGGTGTCTGCTGGTTTTTTCTAAATAACCAAACACAAGCAGTCGTTGCCAGCAGTGTGCCCAGGTGGCCAAGAAGGCCAGTGGCATCCTGGTCTGTATCAAGAATTATGTGGTCAGCAGGAGCAGGGAGGTGATCATTCAGGACGCCAGGACGCCATCGGCCTTTCAAGCCACCTACTCACACTGCTGGCTCACGTTCAGGCAGTTGTCAACCGTTATGTCAGTCCATACTGACCACAACAATCCATGGCTACAACAACTAGTGTTTCCAGCTTGCTCTGCCACTGTCATTAGGCATACTGGCATTACAAGTGGCAAACCCCAAACACTCAAAGCTGTGCAATCAAGGCAGTAGTTCTCTAACTCTGGCCAACAGACTGTACTCATGATCTCGGAGGCTGCAGCACCATCTCAGATGCAGGGATACCTCAGAACCACAGACTATTAGTTTGCCAAGGGTTTAAGAGATCAGTCCCATCTGCTCCTTTTAGTAAAAAACTTCAAGCCAAGCAGCAGAAACCTTCACAAGCTCACGTCAGGATCCCTCTCTTCCCTCATTTCAGCTTCTTCAGTCTCTCAGTGCAGAGGTGAGATACAGCACCTGTGTCAGCCCCACGGCCCTGGTCATGAAGGGGGATGCCCATGCTGAGGGCAGAGGCAACACTGCGCCACTCATGTGAGCCATGCCTGTTGTGGTAAACAGGGCCTGCTCTCTCTCATCCAAAGTTTCTCTCTTTTTTCCTTCTCCCAAGTGGCTACAGCTCCAAGAGAGGGGAAAGGGTTAATTGCTCACCACCTGCCTGGCATCTTCAAAGACAGCCAAGTTGCAAGAACAGTGGACTGAGCAGCAGCAGGCAGCTTTGTGCTTCAATGTCTTGCTGATACCAGAGCAGATGCGTTCCAGCCCTCAGGGAAAGGGGAGCTGTGGCTGTCCCCTCATGGTGGCAGGGCCAGGCTCTTTTCTACCCCCCCTCTTACCCCTGCTAGGCCAGGCAGAGCTCTCTGTCTGCCAAGAGACAAGAAAAGGAGGACTGAACTGCAGAAGTCTTTTATACTGTCTGCCCACTCATCACCTCTGTGGTCAGGTCACTGCCCCAGGGGTCTGATGGGACAACTATCTCTGCTTTCAAAAGAAAATACACTTTCAGCATAAAAACACAAAACCAAACCCCTGAAACTCTGGCAGATTTTCAAACTAAAACATAAGCAACCCTTTGGGTATGCTTACCCTTACAGTTTATAGCACTGTCTTTACTGCACTATCATAGTAAACCAGATTTATCACAAGGGGGTCCCGTACCTCACATGAAGACTGTAGCAGAGTGCACAGTGCAAGTAAAAACTATGGCTATTTCATCCAGAAATACCAGTTACAGAGAATAAAGTGCCAAACGCAGACACACCAACACTGATATGAATGAATGAACGATCACACAGTCACAGAGTCACTTAGGTTGGAAAAGCCCGTTAAGATAGTAAATTAAAATTGACAAACCATTAACACTTCTGTGCTGGAATGTTCCAAAACATCTGCAACCATGACCATAAGAATTTCATCACCCCTGATTTAAAAATCAACAGTTTCATTTCCTTCAGCACGACATTTTGTTATTGCTAACAACGGTACCCTGGGGTGCATTAAGAGCAGCCTTCTTGGCCACCAGAGCACATTGCTATTCCATGTTGTCCACAAGAACTCCAAATTCCCTCTCCATGGAGGTGCTCTCCAGTAGATCATCTCCCAGCTTACACTGATGCATTGCATTACTCCTCCCCAGGTGAAGGAATCTGCACTTGTTCCTGCTGAACCTCATTCTCAGTACTTTTTCCTGATCTAACAGCATCCCATTCATCTGGAGACCAGTTTTAAACCTTTCACGTGCTTCAACATTCAAACCTTTCAGGACATGGGGACAAAACTCTGCCCCTTCAATACAACCTTCCAATTTGACAGCAAGATGTTAATAAGTGACCTCTGAGTACAGTTCACTGGCCACCTTTTAAAGCAATCATTTAGAATATGAACTCAGATCAGTCTTTATCATTTAGTTTATCAGTTTATATTAGTCTTCTCTAGTTTGATCTATGAAACTGGATCAAGAACCTTGCAAAAAAAGGTGACAACCTACAAAATTCCACGCATCCATCACAAAGTATCTTTGTTCATTACCTCTTTTGGACACTGGTTTTTGCAGGAAAGCAGCATCTCCTTTTCTTTTGCATCAGCACAGGTTTGCTTCCTGGAATAAAGACGACACACTTATCAACTCCAAATGAAACACAACGGAAGTCCAGGCAATTAGGGTGATATACCTGTGAAGGAAATGGCCTTCTTTGCCCACAGCCTGTAGGATGAATAGAAACTAGACTGCCTTGTAGACAAACCCCATAAATTTAGAGGATTTGAGGTATTTAAAAGAGAATGCACTAAAATAATGAAGTCACAGAACCATCTAGGTTGAAAAAGACCTGCACTGAGTCCAACCACTAACCCTGCTCTACCAAGTTCACCACTAAGAACCACACCTAAACCACCTTCAAACGCCCCAAGGGATGGTGACTCAACCCCCTCCCTGGGCAGCCTGTTCCAAGGCCTGACCACTCTTTCAGTGCATGAGATCAATGTTTTCGGGGCAATGCTGGAACAGGTAGCCCAAGGAAGTTGTGGCCACCCCATCCCTGGCAGTGTTCAAGGCCAGGTTGGATGGGGTCCTGAGTAACCTGATCTAGTGAAAGTATCCCTGCCTGTGCAGGGGAGTTGGAACTAGAAGATCTTTAAGGTCCTTTCCAACCCTGGCCATTCTATGATTCTATGAATATGCAGAGGATAATGCTTATTTACACTTCACATTTAGTCAAGTCCAGCAAAACTTCTATCCATACAAACCCACACACTAATGATCAAGGAGGAATAAAAAATTACTATGAAGTTTTCCACTAAAACCACCTGAAGTGTAAGGGACATTAGTTATGAAGATCTTTAACCATGTTAATTCTAACACTTGTTATTCTTCACACACTGTAAAAGAACATCATGGTTGATGGCTGGACTTGATGACCCCAAGGGTCTTTCCCAATCAGAGTGATTCTGTGAGATACAGTCCAAACATACAGACCAAACATAACACAACTGACTGCCTATTCAAAAAATTTACTGCCTTCAGAATCTTATAAAAGATTCTTATAAAAACATCCTTACAACCAGCTCTGCTCACAAGACTCCACCAGTTTACACTAATGTTAGCAGTGAATACCAAACAAGCCAACTGGCAAACTTTAATGAGGAAAAAGAAAAGTATTGTGAGATAAACTGTAACTTTCCCAGACATTTCAAATGGTTTCCAGTTAGAAGCATTCAAACAACAAGCTGGGTTCAGTTCTGACACTTACAAGCATTCGATATAGAGGATTGAGAGTTTGCAGTGACACTTTATTTTAAGCATCTGGAGACACGATGGGCAATTCCCAGGATGACAGGGCAAAACACATCGGTGAGGACAGCCAGATGGCCGGGGCTTAGTACACTCCTCTTCACACTGCGAACATTCTGGACCTGCCTGACAAAATAAAAACAGAGTACTCGAGAACATGCCAAACATTTGTCTGTTAGATGTCGTTAACGAGCTTTTATATAGAAGAAAGAGTTGAGGGTGTTTTCGCTAAGTGAATCCAGCTATTCAATAAGATATCCCTCAAGCAAGAATAGTTATTTAAGTGTTTTTAAAAGAAAAGCAGGAATGACAGTGTTTGTCAGAAAAAGATTTCTAATTTGCTTCCTAGGCATTAAAAAGGCTTCTTAATATTAGTTGCCATTAGCCCAGACAATCCTCTGTGGAAAACTGTTAGAAGTCATTTCATAGAACTAACTTTTCCCACGCATCATGTTACAGTAAAGCTTTGGGCATGGCACATCATAGAATCATGCAATGTTAGGGGTTGGAAGGGACCTCTGGAGATCACCTAGTCCAACCCCCCTGCTACAGGAGCATCACCTAGGGCAGACTCACATCCAGCAGGAGACTCCACGGCCTCTCAGAGCAGACTGGCAGCGCACCATCACCCTCATGCTAAAGAAGTTTCTCCTCATCTTGAGGTGGAGCTTCCTGTGTTCTAGCTTAACCCCATTACTGGGCACCACTGAGAGACTGGCCCTTTCCTCTTAACACCCACTACTCAGATATTTACAGGCATTAATGAGATCCCCTCTGAGCCTTCTCTTCTCCAAACTTAACAGCCCCAGTTCTCTTAAGCTTTTCCTCACAGGAGAGATGTTCAAGTCCTTTCATCATCCTCATAGCTCTCCATTAGACTCTCCCCAGTAGATCCCTGTCTCTCTTGAATTGGGGAACCCAAAAATGGACACAGTATTCTCTGATGAGATCATACCCTGAGGAGTAGAACCTCCTTAGAACTGCTGGACACAATGGACATCACTGTCATACAGGGGTGGGGTGGGTGGTTTACTTGATCTTGAGAAGCAAACTTTAAGTCATTCCATTTCCATACTTGCACAATAGTTTGTATAATCTTTCAAGAATTATTAGGTTAGGCATCCATTGGGAGCTACATTGCTTATACTCCATGCCCCAGTAGATCCCTGTCTCCCACACACAAAAGTCTCATCCCAGGTGCTGTAACCAACATCAGCACAGTCACATAATCCTAACAACTCACCCAGAACCCCCGTCTGCAATCAAATACAGGTAGACGGACATGATTCACACACTGAATCTTCACAGCAATTTTAAGACCATCAGGTTCATATGGCCAGTTTCACATAAGTCAAAGCAAAGCAAATTTATGCCAGAACAAAGCTAAACGCTTCTCCCAAAGGACTAAACTCATTTACTTCATGTTATTCAAAGAAATATGTTTTCTTTCAGTCCCTTTTTCTCCCGCTTCTACAGTTGAACAATTTTTGCTGAAGAGGACATTTGTACAATCACAGAAAGTTAGGGATTCCAANTCCTCATCAGGAAGATGTTCCAGTCCCTTCATTGTCTTTGAGGCTCTGCACTGGACTCTTCTCAAGCAGCTCTGTGTCCTTCTTGAACTGAGGGGCCCAGAACTGGACACACTATTCCAGATGCAGTCTCACCAGAGCAGAATAGAGGGGAGAGAGAACCCCCTCTCAATGTACTAACCACCCCCTTCTAATGCACACCAGGTCGTCCTGCTGTCCTCCAAGACACTCTGGTCCCTTTCACGTACACTCCAGCAGGTCAGTCATGATTGTTTAGAAAAACTAATCCCCTGAACATTCACATCTAAGAAAGAAAATAGCAACTGAAAGCATTTAGAAAATGGTGATAGTATATGATTAATTATTACCTAATGGCAGATAACACCTAGCAGCCAGCTTTCCTGCACTAAAATACAGAACACCCCTGAATTCCCTGTCTTTCCAGGCAGAAAAATCACTGCTCAGACATACAAGCAAGAAAGGTAATCAGCCCTCTTCTGACTTCCCCTGCAATTTAGTCTACCAAAACAGAACAAAAGCAACTTGACATTATAAAAATTCACAGAAAACTGAGAAACAAGATTTCCCCATACTTCATGTGCATACAGACTCCTGTTTGCCAAGACTGTATTGTCTCACTCACGAGGGAGCTAGGAATAATCCTGACACATTCACATTATAATTGGTTTAGCTGAAGCAGCAGGCAGACAGGCTCTTACAGTCATGGAGATGCTTAAACAGCTGTCACTCTCAGTATTTACTGATGCCACTCAGTTGCTGCAGGGTCTGCAAGTTGCACTAACAGCCCCTACTCAGAGAAAAGTCGAATAGAAGCATGTGGTAACTGCAATATATACAGCTATTAGATGGCAATACCACTGCTAGAACTGGAATTCACAGGGATATCACCCTATTTAAGTTAAAATACAGCAATATTAAGATATAATGCCTGTGTTTTGTACTTAAAACTTGGTTTTCTAAATGCCCAGAGAGAACACTGCAACCTTTTCTAAAGCAATGCTCCAACCATGCCTCCCCCAAAGCAGAAGCTGAGTGCTTTCTATTGCTAGAATAAATTTCCTACTTTGTTTCTGCCATTATCACTGTAGAGCTTTTTAATCGTGAAAGTAAGTTTCTAGTACTTAACTAAATACATGAATATATCACCCCAGTGCTAGAGGTCTTCACCTGCTTTGTAGCATCCCCAGTGCTCGTGTCCTCAATGCATTTCTGGGTCTCCTCGGTAACAACAGACTGCAAGCACTTTTATACATCCGTAGGGGTTAACAGTAGGTCATTTGAACCCGACAGTTACAAAACCTCACTTTAGAGGAGACATAGCAAGGGTGTTAAATCAGATTTTGATGAAAATAATCTTTGTTAACATAAACAGTGCAGCATTTTCAACATATATGCTCAAGTTTAAAGAATAGATTAGCCTAATGTCACAGCACAAATGGCAACACAGCAAATGCAAGCATCCCAGTGAAATCTGGAATAGATCCTGTGGGTGTCCAGCGTAAAGCAACAAAGATGATGAAGGAAGGAGCACAGNTGTGGAGTCTCCTTCTCTGGAGACATTCCAGACCCGCCTGGCTGTGTTCCTGTGCAACTTGGTCTGGGTGATCCTGCTGTGGCAGGGAGATTGGACTAGATGATCTTTCAAGGTCCCTTCCGACCCCTAATGATTCTATTACTGTATGATTCCAGCTGCAAATGCTTTATGTTTCAGTGAAAACATAACAGAATGTATAGAACACACACAGAGTAAAGCAATAAGGAAGTCAACTTACCTTCTGCCTGTCTGCACTGCTGTTGAGGTTAGTCACGTAATGGCACTCCTTCATGCAGGTATGGTTCTGGCAATCAAGAAGCCTCCCGCAAAATCTTTTACACGAGTAGGGATTTGCAGAGTGACATGGTAATGGACTCTCCTAGGATTTAAAAATAAATATTTAAAGTTAGTGTCCATACGCACACACTGTACGCATGTACTGCACGTGCTACTTACGTGCCTTCTTCACTTCTTTTCTCCATCTTGGTGTCTGTTTGGAGCTGCGCTGAGAGAACATTACTGCTTCTGAAGATGATTTATGTGCAGGAGGAACCATCAAGGTCTCCTAACTGATCTGTGTTCAACTGGAGATACTGTGAGAATTCAGTCTTGATCCTGATAAATCTTCAAGATTCAGAAGTTGGGGGGTTGGACTCGATGATCTCTTGGGTCCCTTCCAACCCCTAACATCCTATGATCCTATGATCCTAAGTCAGACAACTGCTGTGATTCCAGAGAGAAGCAGGCACTGTCTACAGACAGTTGATGAAGATGCTTTGGACATTTTCTGTCTCAGTTCAGTGTAAGAGCAGTGTGACCAAACTCTGTGTGTCTGTGTCTGTATCTTGTGTGGGGTCTTTCTCTGACATGGCAGGGGGAGTGAATTAGAATGTCTTAGTGCTTCCTTCTCCAGATGGGGTTAGTTGTTTCAGTGCCAGCAGATCCATAAGTGAGTTTGTTTTGTGTCTGATGCTTTAGCTACAAGCTCTTGCCTGAAATACAGTCGGGGTCTCTGACCTAGGACATTGGTGGTGACCCAGGTGGGACGCATGGGGATCGAGACAAGGACCCCCACAACACTGTATCAAACAGAGCTGCCAGGAGTGGGAAGAAGAAATGGCTCTATGACAGGACTAGGATTTGAGTGTTTTCTGAAACACGTGCACTTTGTAATTTGAGGTTAACACTCCAGTTAACAAAGCTCCGGAGTACTATTAGAGCATCTATTCAGAAGGCTTTAATCTTCTTTGGTGCTGAAATGGAGTGCCAACTCCTAACTTGGTTAACTAGGTTGCTTTCCTCAAGTTAAACAGTACCAAGTTCCTCTACATCACAAGAAACTCACCGTTCCCATTTTCCACCCATTATGCAATATTCACATGGGAAAAACAATTCGTTTCTGTGATGCTGTCAGAAAAATTGACTTTTTTTCCTTAAAATCATGATCATTTAGCAGAGAAAAACAGGAACTATTCCTGGTGCTATTACACAACGGACTAACATGACATGATGCACTTTGACTAGAGGAAGGGTGTGATGCTGTGTCAAGGCTCAAGCTGGCTGAACAGTTTTGCACTGCCCCTCTGCCTTATCCCTCTTCCAGTTCTACATGCATGCTCCTTCAGTTGTCTTTGAACACATCCCACCACCCATCTGCCTTTTGCTAGGTTTGCAAGCTCACT
Organism: Upupa epops; assembly: GCA_013397515.1. Lineage (NCBI taxonomy): Eukaryota > Metazoa > Chordata > Aves > Bucerotiformes > Upupidae > Upupa > Upupa epops. The sequence goes on along the minus strand of VZRI01002437.1, from coordinate 23,200 downwards.
GAGAGCGGGGAGCACTGAAACAGCGCGAGAGGAAGGTACCCACACAAGGCAGAGCAATGGACATCCTCCCTCTAGAACTATCCACATTGATTTCCCTTCATCCTAAAGCAAAAATATGAGACAAGACTTGAGCCCACTTGCCTACAGAAAAGTCTTCTGGGTTTCACCCACAAGACGACTGTAGTCCCCATCCAGTCACTGCAAAACCCAATTATTCACCAGATTTCTCAAACTCCTCACCCTGACCCACAGAGACTCTGAACACGAGTTGTCTACATGGCAAGCTGAGCAATGAAGCCCACAGGCCAACAGACAACAGCAGCAGCTTTCAGACACAACTACTAAGAACAGCCCAGCCCCCTGGCTGTGTCCAGGCTAGCTTCAGCGTGCTCCACTCACAAATTTTCCTGAGTCCAATAAAAGATACAGAGCTTTCTGGAATAACTGACACTGTAGCCAAACACGATTTCAATTACTTTAAACATACATTATGTTTTCAAATTTTGCTTCCACTTGTTGACAAGTCTGTGTTGTGACAAAATGCAAAGTACCAAGAGAAAGCTTTCACTTTCTGCAGTTGGAATACTTTTCTGACACTGCTGCATAGAAGTTACTACTCTAAAGCCTAGAGTCAAAGCATGAACTCCAGGAGGCTGATAGCTGAAGAATAAAGACAGATGAGAAACAGAAGTGTTTTATGAAAGCTGAAGGGAACAAGAAGGAAAATAAGGAGGCATCATGTGCATGGGATAAGGAAAGGAGGGCAAGGAAAAAAAAGAACAAGACAGCTTTTAGAAGCTTTCCAGCACATCTCTCAAATACAGAGGAGCAGCTAATAGATTCACTAATTAGAATATGAAAATGAAAATATATATAAGTATTCAGTCCAGTTCTGGACCCCTCAGTTAAAGACAGTTGGGAAACTGCTTGAAAGGGTCCAGCACTAAGCCACAAAGTAGATTTAGGGAGTGGAACATCTCCCTCATGAGGAAAGGCTGAGGGAGTTGGGTACCGTTAGCTTGGTGGAGATCGAGTGCTACCAAGAGGGGCTGTGTAGCCTCCTTATCAGGAGACACTGATTACCAGCCTGGACATGATTCTGGGTGACCTACTGTGGGAGATTCTGCTCTGGCAAGGGCTAGATGATCCTTCAAGGTCCCTTCCAACCACTAACATTCGATACAAGAGGGAAGGGGTATCTTGGAAATATTCATTAAAGTATTTAGCCATAAAGATTAATCTCCTCAAGTTTCACAGTAAATTATACATAGAGGTAGAGCAACAGTCTTCCTCTCATAAACTAATTAAAGAAAAATCACTCTTAAAATAGGTGGATGAAGGAAGACCAGTTGATGGGGTCTTGTCACCCCTACAGTAAAGAATTTTTCCTTATAGGCAGAACTTCCTACGTTCTGGTTTGTGCCCACTGCCCCTTGTCCTATTACTGGGCAAGCAGCACTGAAAAGCACCTGGCCCCACCCTCTTGACACCTGTCCTTTAGATATTTATAAGCATAAGATCCCTCTGAGTCTTCTCCAAGCTAAACAGAACCAAGTCTCTCAGCCTTTCCTTGTAAAAAGTCTTGCCTGCAAATCAAAGGCACATAGCAATCAAGTAATTAAGAGGTACTAATTTGTTCTAAATATACGAACAAAAATCAAAACAAAACCAGACACACAAACTAACACAACCTCCCCAGCAGAACTACCAACTCCAACACCTACAGAGTGAAAGTTACTGAGTAAAAATGTAGAGACAGTAGCTTTGCTTCTTATACAATTACTAGCCACTTGGCTTTCGTTCTACCTTCTCTTCAGCAACTGCAGACATGACAGGTAAAGTGCAAACAGCTTTTACAACTTGTTCACTAGTTTGTTTCTCTGACATGGCAGGTATAACAACAGCCCAACGTAAGTACCAACACAATACAGCAGTAATCCCCTCCTCACAGCAACACCTGAGAAAATTGCTGGTAGTTATAGCACTTGTGAGAGTGAAAAATCCCCTCAGGGGACAGAAACTGCTGTAAGAGAGAAGTATTCTTAAAAATACATTTAAGCACTCAATGTCATAGCTGTGTTTTCTCTTGTAAACTAAATTAGTTTGAGGGGAGGTTCCTTGATAGGAGCCAACTTGTCTGTGAAGCACAGAACGGACATGATATGTTTTGGGTTTCTTCCTTTCTTTCTTACAGACCTCAGAGCAGCATTAGAAGGTTGAATGCCAATAAAATGCAGCATGAACGGCCCCTCATCACACACTTCTATTAGAAAATTAGTATTTTCCTGGGCTGCTCTCCAAACACCAAAGAAGCTGCTACACTTCAGTGGGATGGACACAATGCACTCTGCTGGCTGACAGAGGAATGTTGAATTTAGAGTTTCAGAGCATGAGTAAATCTAAACAATTAAGTTAGGTAAGCAATAGTTATAATGAAATAAGCAGTTATATCAGAAAAGCCACAGCGTCCTCTGTGATGGGGAAGCACATAAACTACAGCACCAAAAGCTGAACAGAACCAAAGCCCAGCACTACTGTCCACAGCAAGTTACCTATTTAGCCAACTGAGCTCAGTTCGTGTTTTGTTTATACTCATGAAATTTAAGGTTAGACTTATAAATCCTATCACAAAGCATGTTACTGACTCAATAAAATATTGGCTGATCACAGAATCCTCATGGCTTGAAAGGACCTCCGGGATCATCAATCCAACATCTCCCTAACCCCTAGGCCACAGCCTCAAGTGCTCTAGCTACTTACTTTTTAAACACCTCCAGGCATGGTGACTCCACCCCCTCCCTGGGCAGCCTGTTCCAGTGCCCAATCACTCTCAGTAAAGAACTTCTTCCTAAGATCCAATCTAAACCTCCCCTGAGGTAACTTGAGGCCATTTCCCCTTGTCCCATCATTAGTCATTTGCACTAGCCTCACTACAATCTCCTTTTAGGTAATAAGGTCTCCTCTCCTCTCAGCTTCCTCTTCTCTAGACTAAATTACCCCAGTCATCCACCTGAAAGTTTTAGTGTGGAAAGTAACAAAACCAAAATGTCTCAACAACACACAAAGAGCCACTGTTGCTCTTTGCATTCATGTTCACAGCACAGTCTTCTCTAACAACCAACAGGTTGGTCTGATTTCATCCACACATGCTTCAAGCCGAGTCACAAGGGAATTCGCTCATACACCACTATGTCCTTTACCCTTTTAAACTAAACACAGCAGCCTCTAGAACTGAGGGACGGTGTGTGACAGCGGGTGAATGATAACCACAGAATGAGGGGAAAACAGCCCAAAAAATATAACCTGAAAATAAAAACACTCCCCAAAAAAATTTAAACAACAAAAAGAAAACATGAATCACGAGTTTAAAGTTTTGTTGAAGCCAAGAAAGTTACATATTCCTTGAAAAGGAACTAGCATACCTTCTGAGACCCAAAGCCTTGTGATGAAGTACGTCATGCATTTAAAAATATACACAAGTATTTATTTTTCATGTTTTTGGCAGATTAAGAAAGATATCCTTCACATTACACATTAAAAGGAGCCTCCCCAACTCACCTCATGCTGCCCAAGACACTTCCTGTTAAAGAGAGAGAAATGAGATTTAGAATACATGCAGTTCTTCACCAAGGGACTCAAAACAGTGCTTTTCACTCAAAAATAAAGCAACCTGTTTTCACTATCATCTGCCTCTACAGATCAATGCCTTCTTTTTCTCACTGTTTGCATTTTAATGACAGAAATCCCCAAATCATTGTTCTCTGTGTAGACAAATCAGTTTTATTAATTAGCTCTATATTATTCATAGTTTTTATCAAAGAAAATTACCTGAATTACTTCCGAATGTATTTTCCTTTGGAAGCACTAATGTATCACTTAATAGTCTTCACTGAATCATTCAGGTTGGAAAAGACCCTTTGGATCATTGAGTCCCAACAATAACCCTACTCTGCAAGTTCACCCCTA
>VZRI01002437.1:0-19019 GCA_013397515.1 Upupa epops | reverse complement strand
TCTCTTTTCAGAGAACTATCTAGTCTATTACTGCTTACAATTCTATTAAAACCCTTTTACAATGTTTTCCCATTCCTGAAGAAGAAAAACCACGCACTACTCAGAACTGTTGACTCACTCAAACACTGGTGTACTAAAAATAAAACCAGTATTTAGGTCCATTTGTTTTGGAAAGCATTGTTTCACTTTTCATCTCTGATTTCCTATCTGTTCTCTCCTTCCCGAGTATTATTTATTGAAACTTTCTAAGGGAGAGTAATGAAAACATCAATACTCAAGCTAAAATCACTGTAAATCAAGTTTGTAAAAATTCCTAGTAGAGTACTTGTAGAAAACAGTATCCCTGATCAGCTCTTCAAGACAAAGCAGCTACCAACAGCAATGGATGGATGGTCTTTAGGACAGCAACTTATTCACAAGAGCAGTCAGTCTTTCTCCTGCTGCAATAGGGAGAAGATGTAACGCAGGAGCCTGGTTCTTCACTCCACACAACTCAATTACCTTAGATGCAAGATAATATAATCAGTTCATTTGGGTCCTAGGACCTCTGCAGTCTGTTGCAGCTGCAAGGGGAAACTGGTCAATCAGTCTGTCTGTGAAAGTAGTAATCTGTGGATGAGTGATCTCCCATAGCAAACCTGTATTCGAGCTGAGCTGTAAGGGTGTCAAACTGGGGGAACAGGCCAAGAGGAAATTCATGAAAACAAAGTCCTGCACACAGGACCAACTAAATCCCAGTAACACTGCAGGCTGAGGATACAACAGTAGTCTTTCCACATTAAGGGGAAGTTGCTAAGAAGCAGCAGCCAGGCTCCTTCCTGAGGTTCACAGTGAGGAGACAAGACACACCGATCACACTCTTCAACAAGAAAGGTTCTGACTGAATCACGGAATTGCCTAGGCTGGAAAAGACCTTCAAGGTCATCTAGACCATCTAGACTGGATACACAGGAGGGGCAAAGAATTAATAAAAATAAGAAGATCAGTATAATTATAATCCAGCACTGAAAGAGGTTGTCCAGAGAAGGCTGCACAATCAGTGTATTCAGGGATTTTCAAGGTCCATCTGGACACAGCTAGAACAAATTGGCCTGAATTCTTTGTTGATCTGCCTTAAGCAGGAGGTTGGACTACATGACCTCACACTGAGGGTCCTTGCAGCCTCAGTGTTCTGAGAAATTAATAGAGCAAATAACTTTCCAGAAACCCCACTTCACCATAGATAGAAACAGATATTGGATCCATTCCATTCCAAATTCTTTGACTGCTTATTTTCAAAGATACCATATTACTAGAAAAAACCCTCTCAAAACCCTATCACAGAATCTCAGTGGTCAAGGATGGAGTCCTCACTAACACCCATACATTACATAGTTCTTTTAATTATTCTCCATTATCTTATTTGTTCAAATGCCAGTGCTCTAGCAATGTTTCTTAAAGCTCTAGTAATGATCTAAGGTGTCAGGTAGATTCTTAAAGCCCTAGTAATGATCTAAGGTGTCAGGCAGATTCTTAAAGCCCTAGTAATGATCTAAGGTGTCAGGTATTTTGTAACACCACACTGCTTTGTGCCTATAGTTTTGTTTACTACTGCGATTTTGTTAATTCAAGAAACTCCTCCTTCACTTAAAAAGAAAAAAGAAAGCAAATTACAGCTGCAAAGACTGATCAAGACAGTTAAGTTATTCCAGAATTAATACTGACCTTATATTTGCCCCAAGCACGATGAAATGTAATGATGCTTCCTTGAATTAGACAATTAAGTATAGCTTTTTCAGTATAGTTTCCTTTTCACTCAGCAGATTTGCCTCCTCTGGGAAGGAGTCTTCAGCTTAAAGGAGGTGATTTTGATGCTGGGATTCAAAGGAACTAGATGACTGTGCTCTACACAATGACCTTTGCTGAATAGGTAGAAACAAGAGTTTCTAAAGGCATCTACTCAAACACTGAAACCAGACTGATTGTAACTACACACTCTTCACCTTCTGGGAGTCAGCCCAAGTTTCAGAAGCACAAAGTGGTCAAAGTTTTGAACACAAGTACAACCTATCGCAGTACAAACCTCGAGAAATGAACTAGATAGTTAAATGGGAAGTTCATCATCTTCCTCTAATTATCACTCCATAAATGGAATTCATACTATTCCCTCATTAAGCAGGTAAGTCTAAACAACAGCTAGGCCCTAGGCACCTGAGAATTTTGCAGGGTTTAAAACAGCGAGACCACAACACAAAAACAGACCAAAAGGAATCATATAAATGTTGAGTCCCCAATTCTTCTTCCACAATGTCAGCAGAAGCTCTAGCGAATTGAGAAAGAATGGTGAAAAGCAGTCATCATTGGATCTTTCCTGACATCCTCAGCATCATCCACCAAAGAGTTGATTTGATTCTACTCAAGGAGCAGAATCTTCTGGATGCATCAAAAATAGAAAGGAGACAAGCAGATGGGATGAAAGCCCTTCATTAGTATGTACCAACTGAACATCTGAGACACATAAATGGCAGTTGATGACATGGAAAATTATAAACCTGTAGGCAAAACAAGACAGTAACTGCATGGAAAATCATCCATCACTAAAGGCTGCGATATATCAACAGCTGTCTTTGCTCTTTCTCTTTTAACGCAGCACCCAGCAAGGATTACAACCAACCAACGTTTACTGACACTAGCAGTCCTTCTGTACATCAAGCACATGCAACGCAAACATCTGTGAAACAAGCACTAGTGTTCCCCTTTTTAGAGGGATGTTGTTCACACCGGCTCACTGCATCTAAAGAGGAAAAATATCATCTCAACAACTGTATTAAAAGGGAAAACTTTCCATAGCAAAGCTTTGTTTTTTATTGTTCTCTTGTTTTATACTTACACTGGTATAGGAACCTTGCAGGGAGGGCATGGTAGTACAGTCTGAACAAAAGCTGGCTGTTCCCAAGGACCTGCAGACTGATGCTGAGAACAGAAGACATCACTAGTTTAACACCACCACACCGACAGAACTATCTGCTTGTCCATAAACACAGACACCATCTCAAGCGAGCTCTGTCTCGGGAAATCCACTGTCTAGTAACTACCTTTTTGCTACTGGGAATCTCAATGACCCCTTAAACACAAAAAACTAGTTTCATTCTTTAGCTGTGCAAATGCTGATGTTTTAGTATACATTCCAATTCATTGGTAATACAACCACTAGAACAATCCCAGAATTACAGAATTACTGAGGCTGGAAAAGCCCAGCCCATGACATCACCACAGCAGCCAGAGCAGGGCACTAAGGGCCACAGCCAGGCTGTCCTTTAACACCTCCAGGGATGACAACTCCACCACTGCCCTGGGCAGTCCATTCCAGGGTCTGAGCACCCTTTCCATGAGGAAGGGCTTCCTAACATCCAACCCAACACTGCCCTGGCAGCTTCAGGCCATGTCCTCTTGTCCTGGGAGAAGAGCCCAACACCCACCTGCCTATGACTTCCCTTCAGGGAGTTGTAGAGAGGGTAGAGGTCCGTCCTGAACCTCCTCTTCTCCAGGCTAAACAACCCCAGCTCTGTCAGCCTCTCCTCAGAAGACTTCCCCTCAAGTCCCTTCCCCAGTCTCATTGCTCCTCTGAACCCACTCCCACCCCTCAATCATTTTCTTGAAGCGAGGGGCCTGGAACAGCCCCCAGTACTCAAGGGGAGGCCTCCCCAGTACCCAGTGCAGGGGGAGAATTACATCCCTAGTCCTGCTGGCCACACTATTCCTGATACAAGACAAGATGCCATTGACCTTCTGGGCCATAGTTTGAATAATTCTAACTACTAAAAATAGCACATGCAATTACATCTATTACAAAACTAATCTGATTGCAACAAAGGAGCAGGAATAAGTGGTCTGTCAGCTAAGCAAGAGATGTACCTCTGTGCTTGATTGCTGATTTACTCTGAGCTCCAAAAGCCTCCAACGCAAGATTAAGGTCAGACAACTGCTGCTTATTCTTCAGAACACAGACAACACATCACTTCTCACTATTTACTTACTAAGCCAGTTTGCTTCACAAGCGCTTCATCGTGGCAGGGAACAGGGCAAAAATGCCCACACGCTAATGTCTTCGAGCAGGCCTGACGACACGGAGGACACTGACCAAAGTGACAATAGTGTTTCTCCTGAGTAAGGTGGTGACAGGTAGGTGGTCGACTGAAGTGAAATCCAAGAATTAATCAATATTACAGTAAGAAATACAAAGTGACTGTCACTAGACAAGTATGCTCAAAATACAAAGAATTGAGACAAACAAATTTTGGGGGCATTTTAAAATGAGTTTATTTTTCACCTGCAGCAGTGGTCAATGTAACAGTAAAATTATATACGAGCTGTAAAATTCTATGGAAAGCCTAATTGTGTTTGCATATTCAAACAGCTGTTTCAATCCTAGTTCTACTTTGCTACACTCCAGCAGAAAATATTCCTTCTCCTTTTGCTAGTCAACTTTTCCAGGCAAACCACATCCTGAAGATGCTGCAGAATGTACCAGAGGTGGCTTGAAGCAGCAAGCGCGGCTACAGAATTACAAGAGCTTGGTAAGACAGAACCTCCTCCTTGACAGCAGCCAGCTGCTCGTGAAACCGCAACAAAACAGGTGTCCAACAAGAAGGATTATTGCTAATCACCACCTCCACGGTCAAGAACAAAGAAGACTGAGAAGTACCATCTGTAATCACATTAAAGGCATCTCTACTTTTGCCTTTTAGAATTATTCTGCACTACTTTCTTTAAGAACACATGAAACTCCACTGTTCTAGTTCTTAACTGGTGGCACAAAGGCTTTTCATACTGACCTGCAGAGCTGTTTGCATTTGGGAGGTTTCATGGTACGCTCTCGGCCACAGGGCACCTTGATGGCAGTTTTCCCACAATTGCATTTCACATCTACAGTCTCTGGACATGGATTACAGCTACCTAAAAATTAACCACATGGTTAATCGAGGGCACAGAATGTGTGTTAGAACGAAGGTAAGGTGACAGCACACTGTTCTCAAGCCTTTCAATACCCTACAGCAGGAAGAAAACTGTTCCTGCTCCCTGGCAGCACTCTTTAATCACACTTGCAGACTGCTAAATACTTTAGAAAAAAAAGACAGGTACTAATCAAACCACAAACAGGACAGATGCCCTCTTTACCTTTAGCAGGGGTCCTTGAAAAGTGCTTACTGTTAGCAACCTCTACAATTTCTGACATCAGGTGCCTTTAAAAGGACCTGACTGAGGAAGCTATTTTCTAGGTTACTGAGACCTGGCAAAAAGACCTGGGAGAAAAGGAAGGAGAAGATGATACAGGCACTCTTACCAGAGGAAAAAAAACCACCTCACTAATTTGCGAGGACAGATCTACTAACTGGGACAATTTCCACATCTACCTCTCCTCTCAGGCTGCGAGTTATTTCCTCAGTTGTTGCAGTTTACAGCCCAGAATACTATGGGAAATTACCCAGGCTACTTAGTGCTGTTTCAGCATGGCAGCAGCTTCTGTGAAGAAAAATTACCGAGAGGGCAGCCACTCTTTCAGCCATTCCAATCTACTCCCCCACCAAGCAAATGTCAAAGCAGCTGATAAAGAACAAAAGCTGCCAGAGAACTTTGGCTATTTGCACGTCTTTTGAACAAAGGTCAGTGGATGCAGATGTAAACTTCATAGATATCCTTCATATAGTTTGTAACAAAGAGAAGGACTTGGGGTGTTAGACAACAAAAACCTCTACCAGACAGTGTGATCGGGCAGCCCAGGCGGCCTGGGATGCATAAAGAGGAGTGTGGCCTCTGCTTGGCCCTCATGAGACCCCCACCTTGAGTACTGCGTCCAGTTCTGGTGTCCCCACCGTAAGAGCAACATAGATCTGTTGGAACGAGCCCAGAGGAGGGCCACGAGGATGATCCAGGGGCTGAAGCAACTCTGCTACCAAGGACAGGCTGAGGGAGTTGGGGTCATTCAGTTTAGAGAAGAGAAGGCTTCAGTGTGACCTTACAGCGACCTTCCAATATTTGAAGGGAAACTACAGGAAGGCTGGAGAGGGACTTTTTACCAGAGTGTCCAGTGGTGGGACTAATGGAAATGACTTTAAACTGAAGGAGAATGGGATCAGATTGGAACTTAGGAAGAAATTCCTCAGTACAAGGGTGGTGAGACTCTGGAATAGGTTACCCAAAGAGGCTGTGGCTGTGCCCTCCCTGGAGATGTTCAAGGCCAGGATAGATGAGGTTTTGAGACAACTGGTCTAGTCAAGAGGTAGCCTTGTGCTCACGGTAGGGAAGCTGGAGTAGATGATCTCCGAGGTCCCTCACAGCCTAAGCCATTCTGTGATCGTATGATTTTATTTGAGCAGCAAGATACCAAAATACATTCCAATCTCATCTACTTTTGGGTTAATTTTGAGCCCACTCATACCACACGTGGCATTCTAGGACTTTTGCAAACCATCCAGGCTCAAGCAGTGCAAGAGCTGACTTCATTCTGCATCTCCAGCTAACAAAGCTATTTGTACAAGTCAAGCTATGGATTTTGAACTGAGCAGCTAGAAAGGGAACAAAACATTTCAGAGGAACAATGCTAAACAACATTAGCAGGTCTACACTCAGGTTGTCATAGAAGTCTTTAGGCTTTAACTACACTAAAAACCTTCCAGTGTCCTCACAAAAAGCCAACACTCAACAAGGGAGGGAATTCCTTAAGCATCACAGAGTCATGCAAGCATCACATTGAGCAAATGTAAGCACTACTGCCTCACTGTGGGAATCCTTCACCTGTTCTTACCTCTGTGGCAGCCTGAAGGACATTTATGATTTCTGCAGCCTAAAGTCCGCCCACAGGCTTGATCACAAGGCGGACAGTTTCCAGAACAGCACTGTGAAAAAACAAAGAGACTCTATATAGCTGGACACTTCAAACATTTTCAGTATAGATTTGCCCTCTTCTAATAGAGCTGATATGAAAATGCAGCTAGCTTAGTTTTTTAATGACTTTTATCTTTGCAGTAAAGGTCAGGTAACTTTAGGACCAGTTATCTATTTCCAGTGGTAATGTGAAAGACTCACCGCACCACCATACTGGAGGATGCTAGGTGAGAAGGGAAGCCCATCTTCTCCATTATCACAAAAAGAAGCCTCCATCCAAACTGGATAAACAAGTTGGCTTTTAGGAAGAGAAACCTGGATTTTTCTTTACCATAAAGATGTCACTATTGCATTTTCTGGTTCTATGCTCTTTTTACCTAAACAAAATGCACTGTAATAATAATAATCTTCAGAAATATTTAGGAATAGATGTTTTCACATCTGTGATACAAAGTCCAACTCTCATAGTATATTAATTCACACACAGCAGGCTACTTCAGGTCTTCCTGTATCCCTTTAGCTTGGAAGAAAGGAGATTGAGGGGTGACCTCATTAATGTTGATCAATATGGAAAGCGGGTGTATCAGGAGGAAGGAGCCAGGCTCTGCTCAGTAGTATCCAGTGACAGGACAAGGGACAACGGGTGTCAGCTGCAATACAGGAGGTTCTACATAAATAAGAGAAGAAACTCCTTCATGGTGAGGGCATCAGAGCACTGGAATGGGCTGCCCAGGGGAGCTGTGGAGTCTCCTTCTCTGGAGACGTTTAAAAACCGTCTGGACACGTTCACGTGTGACTGGATCTAGGGGAACCTGCTCTGGCAGAGGGACTGAACTCATGATCTTGCGAGGTCCCTTCCAATCCCTGACACCGAGTTTTCCTCGGTGACATGCTGTTGAGAGAACTCTGGTATCCAGCCAACTGATTTATATTACATTGAAGAAAACTCCTCTGTTCTTACAATAACACAAGGTGGAAGAAATCAATGTGATCTACTGTTCTTCTTGAGAAGGTGAGCAGATCTGTTAGGTTTTCTGCAGAGAAGTTTAAAGTTTGGATTTCAAAAAATTGAGAAGAAAAGTGTCTGCCCCACCTTTCTTCCTCCTCCTTGGTGACTTCCAATTTCCTCTCCATCCTGGACTGTTGGGAGTTACATCACTGCCATTGAGAGAGAATGTTATCACTGCTGAGGAGGTTATTGCTCCTCAAGGTGAAGAAAATTTATGGCCAGTGGGAAGATTTGCTTGGACCTGAAGAGACTGAGAGAATTTTGAACTTTACTCTGTGTGTCCGTGTCTGTATCTTGTGTGGGGTTTTCTTCTGCGGTGTGGTGAGGTGAATGAATTTAAATGTCTTGGTGCCTTCCTTCCCCAAATGAAGTCAGTTGTTTCACTGCCTGCAGACCCGTCAGTGGGTTTGTTAAACCTTGCCTTTGTGTCTGATGCTTCAGCCAAAAGCTCTTGGATGAAATACAGACAGGGTCTCTGCCCCATGATGGTAGTGATGATTCAGGAGGAATACGTGGGGATACAGACAAGGACCCACACAACACTACTACTACTACTACTAACACTACATCTGTATATCAAATATTATAGCTAAACTGTAAAAAATAACACTCAATACCCTTTCTCTTCTCTGGACACTTACCTTTCTCCTACATTGGTGCTTCAGGCAATCACGAATTTTAGTACACTTGGTTTCACACAGATATGGCTTATGACACGGCATGCGCTTGGTGTGCTTGCCACAGCGACACTGTTTCTCAACTTCCTGGGCAGCAGGATGGAGGGGCAAACATAGAAAAAGGATAATATTTAAATACCAAACAAAGAATAGAAAGTAAAACGTTCAACTACTACTGGTAAAGAACAGTTCTTAAGAGAGTAACATTACAATGCTTTGTCACAACTTGAAAGAAATAGCATAATCACAGAACTACTGGAAAAGCCCTCTGAGCTCATCCAGCCCAAGACCTAACATCACCACAGCAGCCAGATCAGGGCACTAAGCACCACAGCCAGGCTGTCCTTACACACCTCCAGGGATGGGGATTCTGCCCTGGGCAGTCCAGTTCAGGCTCTGAGCACCCTTCTTGTGAGGAAGGAATTCCTAACATCCAACCTAACCGTTCCTCTGGCAGCTTCAGGCCCTGCCCTCTCATCCTGGCAGTGACTGCCTGAGAGAAGAGTCTGACCCCCACCTGATTACACTCTCCCTTCAGGGAGTTGTAAAGAGGGAGAAGGTTCCTCCGAGTCTCCTCCAGCCTAAACACTCCTAGCAACCTCAGCCTCTCATCACATGACAAAGCAGCAAGGAAACAAGAAGAGGCAGGTAAAAATTATGTCTGTTAGTTTGTAATTTGTTAACAAACAAAAACCCAAAAGCAAATCACCCAACCAAGCCAGAGCAATAAAATCCTCATCCATGCCTTAATTTGGATCCACAATACACAACAAGTAATTCAGAACTGGGTTTGGGCAGGAGGGGAAGAGGAAAAAGTTGGTTGTGTTTAATAACCATAGAGCTGAGGATTCCTTTTCCACAGGCATCTTGCACTGTTCCAGGCAAAAAGAACCCCACTAACAAATCATCCAGCTGCTGCAATCAGACTAACCTGTCGGCATATTTCACAGGGACCTCGGTGACAGCGCTGTGAACACTTATGGATGCCACATTCCAGAACTTTGTCACAACTGTCCCCGCAGGTGGGGACATCTTCAGTACAAGGCAGTGTAAACTCTAGATAAAGAGCACAAGCAAACACTTAGGAAAAAAAGCCAAAATATATAGGAAAAATGCATGTGTCACACGAGTTCAAATGCCAAGCCTTTCGTTTGCTGTAAAAGCTTCTCTAGAATTACTCAGTTCATGTTGCCAATTGAGCCCCTGAAAGGACTAATAGAAACAGTCACACTTCACTGTTTGGCTGATTTTTTTATGGATCTTGCCCTGTGGAATTAACCAAAAGTACTGGCTGACAAAGAGTGGATGACTTGGGGTTCTTTTAATTTAAGAAATAAAAACCCAGCATCTTACTTGATTTTTCACACGGACAGGAGCGCTTCCCAGAACGAGGACAGTCTCCACAGGGACCAGCGTGACAAACCCGTTCACATGTGTGATTGCCACAAGGCAAAGGTCTCCCACAGACCTGAAAACTCAAGAGAAATCACGTGAGTGGAATGTACTGAGCTACATACCAAATCAGAGTGATCCAGGGGGAAACACTAGGAGTGGCTAGAATTCAATTTGTTCTGAATTCTCATCTTATATATGCTGAGTTTGCCAAGTACCTCACAGTAATCCTGACTGCAAGACCACTGTACCAGGGTCAGTGGTTCACACCGGTTACCCTGCACTGTCCCAGGCACGTGGTATGTAAACAGCTTGGCCTTGAGGACTGTGCTGTGCCACATGTACCCCCAGTCCACAGTTCCCACTGAGCACTGGCTATTATGGCACCTGCATGTCCTCGCCTTTATCTTGAAGAGCAAGAAACTCTCATCTGAACAGACTTTCTGCTCAACAGTAGAAATAATGAAGAGCTGCTTTCCTGTAACAAAATCCCAGCCTGTGACCCAAAAGGGATAGCCCTTTCTACAGATGGGGGCTGCACTGCATGCTGCATGTGACTCAGAGGCCTGTCCAGTGCACCACAGCTTGAGGTTCCCAGTAAGTCAAGAGCCACATTATTAGTTGTATTACATTCTCTTTCTCTGGAGCTTTATGCAAAATAAACTGCATTCCAACTGATACTTTCCACAGGCTAAGCACCTTTCTTACTGACTCAGTACCTCCTGGTGCAACATTCCCTTTGCCACTGAAATTACTCTTTTTTAGATTATTTTTCCCTTTTTTACAGTCTGTCAAAGCCTCATTCCTAACAAATGAGCTGTAAAGATACTCCAAAGGAAAGAAGCATGAAGCTCTTATCTACTAAGCTGTGTTCTCATCCTAAAGTTTTGAAGGCAGCAGCTGAAATGTCAGCCTTAAGTACACAAAACCAGAACATGCAAGGTCAAATTCAGTGCTAGCTTAAACCTAGCACAGTGGCATTGTAACTCCTGTGAGAAATTAACTGGGCCAGCATTCCCAAACGATGCATTCCCAAACACTGATGCTTACATTTGCTGCTGCACTTCCAAATCCTAGCCTGTAAAATTCTTTTCTTACTTTTCCCAATCCTTCAAACACTGAGTAAGCCACTCTAATGAAGATGAGAAGTGAGCTAAAGGTCATACCTGATCACACTGCCACTGAGGACTTGCACAAAGCCTCTCTGCTGTCTGTCTTCCACAGATGCACTGCTGTTTGCTGACTCGTGGGCAGGGCTGACACTCTCCTGGAGGTTAATTGCAAAGTGACATTGAGAGTAGGAATTGCAAAGGAGGGGCGTATCTCAACAATTAAAACCACTGCTCCTGTGGTGCTGAAGGCTTGTCTACCTGCATGGCAGGGATTCTCACAAGTGTGTTGTCCACACAGCAGTGTTCGTCCGCATGGCAGGCGACACGACCAATCCTTGGCACTGCATCTTCGGGGCACTGCTTTGGCTTTCTTGCAGTGACACGTTGTTGTGACCATCTTTGGGCAAGGTGGGCACGGTCCTAAATATAGGAAGAATACCCTGTTAGTAGCTGTTTAGTAAATGCACTCTTAACCACATTTCATTGAATCAAAGAACTATTGAGGCTGGAAAAGCCCCCTGAGCTCATCCAGCCTAACCCATGAACCTAACATAACCACAGCAGCCACACCAGGGCACTAAGGGCCACAGCCAGGCTGTTCTTAAAACACCTCCAGGGATGGGGACTCCACTACTGCCGTGAGCAGTCCATTCCAGGGTCTAAGCACCCTTTCCATGAGGAAGGCCTTTCTAACATCCAACCTAACCCTCCCCTGACAGCTTCAGGCCCTGCCCTCTTGTCCTGTCACTAGCTGCCTGGGAGAAGAGCCTGAGCCCCACCTAACTGCAAACGCCCTTCNTAGGGGGAGAATTACATCCCTAGTCCTGCTGGCCACACTATTCCTGATACAAGCCAGGATGCCATTGGCCTTCTGGGCTACCTGGGCACCCTGCTGGCTCCTGTTCAGCCGACTGTCAACTAATACTGCCTGGTTCCTCGCTACCGGGCCGCTCTCCCGCCACTCATCCCTCAGTCTGTAGCTCTGATGGGAGTTCTTGCAGCAAAGTGTAGGCCCCTGCACTTGGCTGTTAAATCTCATACAGCTGCCCTTTGCTTTACTATTGAGAACATTAAATGCAGCTAGCAGACATGAAGCACAACTGTGTGAAGTTTCACAAGTACAGGCCACACAACCAAGAGACCCAGTGGATTTACCTGGATGACAAAGCAGCAAACATTTATGACCACAAGAAGGCTTGAATTCCCTCTCACATATCTGACCACAGGAGTGAGGTACCAGCCACGGGTCCACCGTTGGATTCTCCACTTTTCCACAGTAACAGTAGTATTTACTGGGAGTTTCCGACCGCTTGTACTCAAACCTGCATTTTGGGCTACAGAAGGGAAAAAGGGAATGAAAAGGAATTTTGGGAAAGAATTTTTTGAAAAGAGATGCAGGTTTTATCATTTCAGTTTCCCAAGGCTGTTACCAAGCTACCAATTAACACTTCGAAAACGGCTATTAATCAATAACATAATTGCATTTAAAATGAAGATTTTAGAGTAAATTAATCAATAACATAATTGCATTTAAAATGAAGATTTTAGAGTAAATTAATCAATAACATAATTGCATTTAAAATAAAGATTTTAGAGTACATTCATTGCAGTGTCTATGCAATTGCCCTACCATTACAGTCTTTTTTCTCTTAATAATCTGATTTTAAATAATTCAGATACAGAACAGCTTTTATGGCAAGGAATGCTTGAAGAATGTAGGTAACACAGAGACAGAGAGAACCAATTCCAAAAGGATATTACAATGCAGAGGGGTTTTTACCAGCAGCAATGTATAAGCTATCAAAAACAAGTAATTATAACTAAGCATAACAATTACATTATTATCTGAGAGGTTTTCAATTGTTTCAGTTCAGCATCTCTGACACCAAGATGCACATCCTTATTTGTAAGATGCACATCTTTATCTGTTGTCTTTGGTGGTGTCAGAGACTCCAAAAGTAACACTACTCCTAAAGACAGGCAAGACATCAAAATGTTGGAACTCCTCAGTGCTGCAAGCCCTAAAGGCTTTCAGCTGCAAGCTGCAGTGAGGGCAGCACAAAGAAGCAGAAACAAAGCAGCTCCCACTTCTGGGAGATAACAGACAAAATGCTGTTTGTTAGTTCGGTGGGTTTTTTTGAGAGGAATGGGGGGGATGGAAAGACTTGAGCTCTCATTTTTACAATAAAAAGTACCGTTTGGCTCTTCCATAATACATAAACCATTTCATAGAATCATGGAGTAGGAAAAGCCCTCTGAGCTCATCCAGCCCAGCCCATGACCTAACATCACCACAGCAGCCAGACCAGGGCACTAAGGGCCACAGCCAGGCTGTCTTTAAACACCTCCAGGGATGGCAACTCCACCACCGCCCTCCGATTACCCTTCCCATGAGGAGGGGCTTCCTAACATTCAACCTAATCTTCCTCTGGCACCTTTGGGCTCTGCCCTCTCATCCTGGCACTAGTTGCCCAACACTCACCTGACTACAACCTCTCTTCAGGGAGCTGCAGAGAGGGAGGAGGTGTCTGTTCCCCCCCTTCCCCTCCAAGTCTCTTCTCCAGGCTAAAACCCCCCCAGCTCCCTCAGCCACTCTTCATCAGCCTTTCCATCCAGGCCCTCCCCCAGCCTCACTGCTCCCCTGGACCCCATTCAGTCCCTCAATCTCTTTCTTGAAGTTTCTGGGGCCCAGAACTATGTGAGGTGAGGCCTCACCAGTGCCTAGTACAGGCACTGCAACACATGCATTTCACAATGAAAGTATCTGTAAAAGTACCATGAAAAGCTCACCATGGCCAGGGATAATCCTTCTTCCCAAAATCATCGTCCGTCAAAGGAGAAGAGATGAGGAAAAGGCTGTCCTTAGCCCACTTCTGGATACACACCAGGTGAAATATGCAAAAACAGCCACAACAGCTCCAGACCTAAACAGCAGAGAGAAGGGCCAATGGCTCTGGGTTAGTCTTCCTTCTGTTGCCACTGATGATCATCCAGAACATCTGAAGAAACAGTAACTTGGTACTTTTCCAGTTTAAAAAGGGGTTTGCAATGATGGGTTATACTTATTGTTAGGTAAATACATGCAGTTTTACTGTTACAGGCACAAGTCTCTATCTTTTCTTTCGCTCCTGTGGGAAGTTTTTGCCAAGGCCTATGGATCTCAGAATACTTCTACAAACACTGATTTAGGCACTCGGCTGGAAGTCATACGGAACAAACTCATGCCCAAAGTAGGACTACTGACATTTGCTGAGCTCAAGTCACAGCTTTACTGTAGAAAGTTCAGGATGAGGTTTACACTCATCCTGGGCAACCTACTCCAAGTGTCAAATGACCTTCCTAGTACTCCATCTGCACCTCACGAACCCCGGGTTGTGCCACTGTGCCTTATTAAACCACACATACGATTATGGCTTCAGCCACGTTCACGTCACAAGCAGACAGAGGCTGCAATCGTATGGTTGTTTAGCCTCCTCTCTACCAGGCTAAACTCCACATCTAAAGCTCTCCCTCCACCTCTCTAGCTATCCCATACGTGAAGCCTGCAGACATCTTGGTAGTACTTCAGGATTTAAACGCTATGCAAGTAAGAAAACTATTTGCTTTACAATAGGGCTTTCAACCTGCTATCTTTCCTTCACAGAGCGAGAGAGGTACAAACCAGGGCAGAATTAGAAGCAAATGTGTTTAAAAATGAGTCGATTTTGACGGTGTCCTATCTCCATCACTAAACCTTTATGTTCTTGCTCCTAGTGTACTTCTCTCTGTCAGTGAAATCACAGTCCTTCATTAGAATCAGTCTTTCAATAACAGAAATGCAGGTTTATGACTTTGGCACTGTCCAACACCGTGATGTTTTCAATTGTTGGGATGACTCTAAGAATTTGGAAAGAGATGTAGCAAAAAGTTTATGGGTTTAATGTCTTTATTAAGAAATTGTGATGCTGCTGTAAAGATATCCTGTGAAAATAACAATTTCTCCATTCATTTAGGGAGGAGAAAGTCACTGACCTGAGCTTCTAGAAGTACAGCAACTAACTTCCCACAACTAAAGCTCAACAAAGACATTAAATCAACAGACACCCTGGGATGTTAAGATTCCAGATAGTTAACAAAGCCCTGAGTTATAAAAGGAGCTCTCCAAGTTGTCAAACCATCTCCCTTCCAATGAGAAGAGATGAACTCTATCACAAGACACAGAACTTTAAAACTAAAGCTATACATATATGGAAATAAGAAGGATTAAGTAGTAGGTTAAGACTTTATTAAAAAATTATGCATTTCTTTCTTAAAAGCAGCTAATTGCTACAGATTCTCTGGACGCTGATGGCCCATGTGTGTCCAGTGTAAGACTCTCAGCATTTCTTTCTGTTAATGTTAGATGCACAGTTGCAAATCAATGCTTGATTCACCAGCAACAGGGCTGGGCCTGTCCATGTCAAACAGAAGTTTAGAGACAATAAAAGAAGAAAAGATGTGCTCTGCAATCTCTCCCATGAAAAATATACCAACATGAAAGAAGAGAATCTCCTCTGACATCTCTTGCTTCACCTGATCAGCATTTGGAGCAGCACCATTTGTCTTAGCACTCCTGCTATTAATCTAACAATGGTATTTCCCCAGTTCCTCAATCTTCTGCCTCTGTGTTTGCTACAGCATAGCTTATCAGTTCAGCACTGCGAGCACTGGCTTTCATTTCTTCATCTACCACTGTCAAGCATTAAAGAAATTACTATTTTACATCACAACAGCAAACATACATGAAAAACACACATTTTTACCAAAGCCACTTACTTCTGCAAGGATGTGAAAGATCCCAGTATGCTGAAAGCTGCAATAAGACCTCTGTAATTTTAAAGCTCTCAGTCTCCAGAATTACTTTACTACTACAATTAAACAGAACTATGCAGGCAATTATATTTGCTTTAGCAGTTGTGTTTGCTTTACTCTGAAAGCTGACTGTAAAATACTTACGGCTTGGTTCCTTTTAACTGAAGCAATGCAGATCAGACACGTCATGGCCCCCGACTGAAAAGCTTCATTCATGTACTGTCTCGTACGTTCCAGTTCACTCGCATCTCCATCTTTAATGTATAAAGATTTTAGAGCAATCAGTAACGTTGGACCTGCTCCTGTGCACATCTTGAGACCACTGCAAATGTTTGTTGCCTCTGCACAGATGCCAGGCAAGAATTACACGGAAGGCAGTTTCAACACTGAACACTGATTCTGCACCAAAAGGCAGAGTAATGCCAACACGCATTGCTGGGGGAAAGTATTCTTGATACAAGACAGAAAAATAAAGCACTTTCCCTGCAATGCTGGGGAAAACCAAGGGTCTAATACGGCACTGTTTATGCTTTCACACCAAAATCAAGTCAATAAATTAAACAAATTACCAGTTTGAGTAGTGTAAATGGTAAATGTTTTAGCCAAAATCTTTCCTTGTTTTACTTCAGCGTCTTCATCATCTTCTTCCGATGAGGAGCTAAACTGGTCTTCAACCAGCTTTTTTGCTGCAGCTTGATTAGCTGCCTTAATTTCCTCAAACTTCTTCTGTGAAGAGAATTCTACCAAGAGAACAGATTAGCGATAATTAATACCATGACAGTCAATTCTAACACCACACTTGGCTGTACGTACTTTCACGTGCACTTTTCTTTAAGAGCTTGCTGATTTCATGTTTTAAGAGTAGTCAATGCCACACAGTAAGAGAGAAATTGTTCTTCCTTACTTTGCATTGGTGGCAGGCTGTGATTAACAAGTAAGATGGCTCAAACAAGTGTAAGAGGACCCATGGACCCTGCACCTGGCAATGCTCTCTATGGGAATTGAATCTGCAGAGCCTGAGAACATGAGTTTTTCTCCGAAAAGGACTCGCTTAACAATGTTTCACCTGCAAAATTCTCCATGCTTTTAATCTGAAGAAAAACACAGCAGCTCGCAGCAAGTTATAAAGGGAGAGATTTCGAACTGTATGTGAGAACTTCACCACCAGCCCTCCCCAACCTGCAGAGCCAGGATGAGAGATTGCTGAAGAAAGACGTCGTTGCTGCATCTAGGTGGAGTGCTGATCTAGGACCTGGTTCCCCACTTTTCCTCTCTCCCACCCCTTCCTCGCTGTTTCTTTCTCTCTCTTCCTGCTCTCAGTCTCCCTCTCTTACCCCTTCCTCACTGTTTCTTTCTCTCTCTTCCTGCTCTCAATCTCCCTCTCCTCCCATCTCTCTCTTCACAAATCCAAGCTTAGCTTTGGGTAGTTACAGCAATTCTTGTAACCTCTGTAACCTGGGTAACTTTGACAATTTTCTGTGCTGCTGGAGTTTGGAATTTAATGGCTGTGCAACCTGTTTCAAGGTTGGATGATTCTTTCCATGAAGCATCTATAATACCACTTTATGAAAAGAATACTTACAGAAACCCCACCACACACGCATAACCCACAGAAACACAACTTTCACAGCATAAGGAAGAAAAACAATTCCTGACATGAGCAATCACTCTAATCTGCCAGTACCCCACAGGTACCACTCCTAGCACCTGGCATTTTGTTTTTCTTTATTAGTTTTATTGATCTCCCTCCATCCAACAAATCTTCATCACAACAGTGGGCTCATGCTGTTTCACCAAGGTTGGATTGTGAAGGGGTATTTTTAACACAAGCTTTGTTGGAAGCTACTGTATGAGAAGGATTCTGAAATTAAATACAGTATCAAATGAAATAGATATGGATGACTAAGTTTGGGAAAGGCAAAGCAAAGGTACTCCGAAGGACATACAATGCCATAAGCAAATTCAGAGGCAGTTCCAAGCTGCTGGAGCAGAACTTCTGAAAACAGAACTTCTGAAACTTTCCTAAGGGTCGTTTGAGGTTCTGAAACCCACCACTCTGCAGTGATGAAAAGCACTCTATAACAATCAAAACGCCTTTTGGATTGTATACCACGCAGAAATAGAGGTCTTCAGCAGATACCAGGTCTCAAGCACCTCCTAGTGGTTGGTAGTAGGCGGTGATTTATCATAGAATCAGAATGGCCAGGGCTGGAACAGATGCTAAAGATCATCCAGTTACAAACCCCCTGCACAGGCAGGGACACCTTCTCTAGATCAGGGCCCCATCCAACTCGGCCTTCAACACTTCCAGGGATGGAGCAGGCACAACTTCCTCGGTCAGCCTGTTCCAGCATCTCACCCTCTCACAGAAAAGAATTTTCTCCTTATATCTATCCTCAATCTCCCTTTCCCCTTGTCCTCTCGCTAAGCACCCGTGTCAAAAGCCCTACTCCAGATTTCTTGTAGCCCCCTTCAGATATTCAAAACCTGCTAGAAGGTCACCTGGGAGCCTCCTCCAGGACACAAACTCGGCTCGCTCAGCCTGTCCTCATATGGGAGGTGCTCCAGCCCTGCTAGCGTTTCATCAGGTTCAGTTTTGAGGCTTTTTCCAACAAACCATGTTGCCACTACCAAGAGCTCAGAATTTATCACTTCTCTACCTAGGAAGCACCTCACCAGCATTAACCTGTCCCCACAGCAAGCCGGGTACTGGGAGGTCCACTCCGGTCCCAGGCCACGGCACTGGGCACACGAACCAGAGTACTAGTGCGGCCCATGCCGGTTAGTAGCCGCTTCACCCATAACTTCGGGGTCAGAGCACCCCGTGCCCAGCCCCGGGGCGGGTTCCCTTCGACAGGTACCCGAGGCTAGGCCTCGCAGCTGGGAGCGGTGCCGGGTCCCGCCGCACATTCCACGCCAGCAAGGGGCTCCTCACGGCCTGGCTGCCGTCCCTACAGCCCCCCAGGCCACAGCGGCCGCAAAGCCCGGGGCGGCCTCACAACTTACCGCTGCTCCCCTCGCCGCTGCTCCCCGCCGTCGAAGCGCGGCCAACGCCACGGACCCTCGGCGCCGGGGGCCGTACAGCTGGAGCGTCCCCAGACCTGGCGCGGCCCCGGCCACGGCCGCCCTGGCGCC
>VZRI01002434.1:387945-438910 GCA_013397515.1 Upupa epops | reverse complement strand
AGTGCAGAGTACAGGGGCACAATCACCTCCCTACTCCTGCTGGTGACACCATTCCTGATCCAGGCCAGGATGCCACTGGCCTTCTTAGCCACCTGGACACCCTGCTGGCTCCTGTTCAGCCAGCTGCCAACCAACATCCCAGGTCCTTTTCCACCAGGCAGCTCTCCAGCCACTCTTCCTCAAGCCTGTAGCTGCTGAGGGCTGTGGTGACCAAAGAGCAGGAGCCGGTGCTTGGCTTTGTAAAACCTCATCCCGTTGGGCTCAGCCCATCACTGCAGCAAGGAGCAAATGGAGATCACACAGCTTATTGAGCACTTCCAGCCAGCCACTGCTGTGAAGCATCAGAGAAGAGGACTTTCTGCTGTGTATTTTCCAGCACGTGACCTAGTCCATGTGTGGTTTAGATTACTGAATCCCTGTGACATTTCCTCATCACAGGTTAACAAATAAAGGGTTACCAGCTCACATCCACCTGGAAGGATATTTAGGCAGCTGGTAACTGCTGCCTGATCGTTCCCGTGTACCTGTGTAGATGTCACTTAGTTCCATGCCCTTCCCACCCTTTCTCCTACCCTTTTTTCTAACAGGATGAAAGTTTCCAAGGAGTTGTTTATTAAAAATGGCCTTTGTGGGCAGGGACAGGCCCATCTTACTCACCCAGTATTAGTCAGAACCACTCTCCTACCTCACCTGCAAACAGTGATCTTCTCCAAACTGTTCCTTTCTACTCCAAACTGTCATTTGCAGTCAAAATAGCACTGCAGAACATTACCAACATTCTTCCTCGGTCACAGCATCTAATTTAAGTCAGCAATTATTTTTTAAGAGGGTAAACTAACCATTCTGGAAAACAGAAAGGAAAACTCATGCTTTCTGTTGTCAGGAACAGGTTGGTTCCTACCCTTCTGGCACACAACAACAAGCAGCTCCATCAGAAGTGATTCATTGCCTAAATTGCTGAACAGAAGCTGGCTTTAAAAAACCCTAGTATGTTTGGTCTTCAAACTGCCTCCTGTTGCCATCATCACATGTGTGACATGGCTTAGAGGCAGGCTGCGTGAACCACAGCACGGGACACTAAGCTTTGCCTTCTGAAATGAAGAGTGGCAGTGCAAGAGAAGAGACAAGTGATGTGAGATAGCAAGCATAACCACACGAGGCAAAGCCGGCCAGCCACATACACCTGGCCCAGCCGCTGTACACACAGACTGTTTTGAAGGAGGGTGAAGTGATTCCAGGGAGATTTTGATGAGCTTTATGTGCAAGAGGGGCTGGTGGAGGTCATTTACTGCTAGATAGCTCTGCTTAGCATCGGGGTACCTGACACAGACACCAAACACCAACTCTAGGCTCTCAGGCATACAGAAGGCAAGAGCAATACTCTGAAAGAAATAGTTTTTCTCCATCTTGGGTATTCATGGCTTTTACACAGTTGCAGCTCAGAGACTGGCAGCACGGACAAAGGACTGGGAACTGCAGCTGGATCAAGGCTAGTCACAGCAAGGAGATGAGACTGCCTGTGTAGAGGAGTCTGAGGGACACAGGACAGGAGATCTTCATGCCTGGGCAAAGGCTGCCTGACACTTGTACCCTCAGGGCTTAGCTGATGCTATTAGCGCTGCTGAGCATCTAATGCCGCTGAGCTCCTAATGCCAGCCCTACACAGTTTTAGCATCACAAGTATTATCAAACCGAAGCAAAACCTCAGTCAGTAGGGAGCACAAGTCCTCATTAGTACAGCTTTTGTTTTTAGTAAGTGGTACCTTGATATCCTGTTACCAGCCCAAAATACTATTCCCTAGTTTAAGAGAGCATTCAGAAAGAGGCAGCTGTCCCAACTCTTTTCAGAGAAACCAGTATAATTTTTTCTTGAAAAGCTTTTATTTACTAATCTGTAACATTTATGGAAGCTGGAGAAGCAGAATCAATTTTGAACTACAGAAAAGCCTATGGAAGTTGACTGTAAAACAGAGTAGGGCTTTTATTTCAGCTTCACTTGCATCCTTTCTAAATGAAGACTACAAATACTTTAAGTCTATGAACCTCTTGGCAACGCTCTTCTTCCTTTTGTTGTTAACACCTAGTGGCATTGCAGCATCCCTTCGTGTGGGGCAAAGACTGATGTTTAGAATACCTGTGTCACCACCAGAGCAAGGAGACAGGTTCAAGCACCATGCCCTGTAACGTAACAGCACTCGAGTGGTTTGATTGCCCTGGGTCTCTGGATCCTTCAGATGTTTGGGATGATCTTCTGAACGTTTGCCTCCTGAATCTACTTGCACCCAAATTCCATTTATGAAGAGGTTTGTTTGATTAGGAAAAATACCCTTCTGACCTAGGAACTAAAACATCCCTCCTGACCTGACGTGGGATCAAGCTGGGAGAACAACTCAACCTTCTCTGGGAAAGAGGAAGAGGTATAAGAGACCACTGATGTGACTGTCCACTTCAGAGCTGGGGCAACACAGCCTGTCAGGGGAAGGGCTGGAGGACCAGTCTCCAAAAACAAGTGTCCATTTGAATACCAGGAAGTTCCTCTTTCTTCCCTGCACTACGAAGCCCCTGTGAAACGGTACCCATGCCTGTAAGAGATCGAGAGCCCCAATTGCAAAGGCCCATTTACTTCGCACAAGCTGACAGCGATACGATTTTAACCAACATGGGGATTACCTTACCGTGTCCCCAGCCCTACATCAACATGCAGATGTGATCTCTCGAAAGGAGAGTTCTGACGAAGCCTGGGAAGTGGTTCAGCATCTGTGTGCCATTCCTCAGAAACAGCCTGAGCTTACCAAAATTTTCTCCTCCCCAGATGTCCATTTGAGTATCGTATTTTCCCAGGTGATTAAACCAGGACTTGTTGATCACAAAGATGCCTCCTGCTATGACAGGCGTTCTGGAAAACAGAGCAAAATAACACACACCACCACCTCCTTCAAATGAGAAGGAGCACAATTTATCCAGTCCTGAGAAACTGCATCTCATTGAAGAGAAAAATAGTAGAGCTGGAATGTGAACCTGCAGCAGGTTGCTGAGATCTCCCATGCTAGATCATCCTCCTGCCTTTGTTAGATGGCCCTGCAAGTACTACGTGGTAGTGGTTTCTGCACTGACACCAGTATGCACAGTGTGAAGGTATGTCAGGGGTACCACCTGATGGCTGTTCACCAGCTAGACACCATGTGAGACACACTGCTGCATGGTCTGCTCTGCTCCACAGTTAGCAAGCTGGTTGCTTCTGGGCTCACAAGTGGCAGGGAAAAACTGAATGACATTTCTATGTCTCAAAAAGAGAGCTGTCTGCCTGGACTGTTGACTTTTTGTATCAGGATTTGTCCCATCCCACATTCCTCAGATTCAGCAACACAGCTGGGAGTAACTGGTACCGACAGAGTCTGTCTTGTCCGTGAACATACGCATTTAAGAGGGGAGGATAACTCTGTGCCCAAACTACTAGGCAAGATTCAACTCCCAGGTCTGCTATAGCCTTGCTGAGTGCCTATTTAACTGCTTCATTCTTTCATTCGTCACCTGGCAGATGGAGATAAAGGCAAAACCCCAAAGGGATTTCTGAGGCATTCAAAGTGTTTAGTGAAGGAGACTACAAATATGCAGGAGAACACAGAGCTTGTAGAAGTGGGATATCCATGGCCTGTGAGAGGGTATAATAGCTATTCTTGGACATTCCACATAAACGTAAGAAAAAAACTCTTTTACTGTGCCAGAGCCTGCACTGGGGACACTCAAAACCCACCTGGACACAGCCCTGTGTGACCTACTGCAGGTGATCCTGCTCTGGCAAGAGGATGGACTGGATTCTCAGATCTCAATGCATTCAGAAAATGATACGAAGATTTGTCATCATCAAGTGAAGACCGTGGCATTTTCTAGGCAGTCCGTGTGTACTTCTTGCCATACAGGTACAGTAAGAGAATTCAGAGGACAGTCCCTAGATACCTACCTTATAGACTGTGTTGGGTCTGTTCTGGACATCTTCTGCTCTATAGGAATCTGCTCCCACTTGAAGTGAAGGCTCCAGTCAAACCCTGGGAAGAAAAAAACCCACATTAAATAGGTTTCATTATTGTTCTTCTAGTTTCACTGATTGTCTCCACCTTCACGTCACAGGACATCCTTACTTTCCTTCCCTGATGCTCCTCACAGTCTCCCCCAGCAACAGTCTATCCTAACACACAAGTCACCAGTCTTGGCATCCTCATGACAGAATGACAGGCCTCCACTCAGTTCCACTCCACATCTTCAGGGGAGCACTGTCAGTGCGAGATGCGATTGCATTTTGGCCAGTCTGTCTTAACGTTTCCCTGGCTGCCAAAGTTCCAAGGCTTTGACCAAAGGACTCGGTGGGATGTCATGTATCCTGGGAACAAGGGCCAGGGATCACTGTAACCACCTCCTCTTTCAGGATGACCATTTGTTTATTATGGTTGGCCTGCAGGGGACAGTTAAGCACACAGTCACTGAGTCATCATTAGCAGCCACAGAATGCCAGCAGTGAACCCCAGCTACAGAACAGGGAGAAGAGCACCAGGCACTGGGTGACCACAGGAACAGCTGACTTAGCTGTGAAGACAGATGAAGAAATGCTTTTCAGAAGATGCGTGGCAGATCAGCAGCAACAGCTGGAAGTGCCTGTCAGACCCAGGGTACACACAGTGTAGGGAGGGGATGATAGCATGGTTAAGCCCTGACACTGCAAAATGTTGTGACAGTGACACACACTCTGGAGGAAGATGTTAGTTGAGTTCTGTTTTAACTGCAAAAGATCCAGCTTTCAAATTACAGGAAAGAGAGCTCAGGGAAGCCACCAGGAAAGGTCATCACCATTTCCCCAAAATGATGAGGATCTTTGTTAGCAATATGGACACTGGCACTGAGAGTTTGCTGATGACACCGAGCTGTGTGGGGTGGTGGACACACTGGAGGGCAGAGAGGCCGTCCAGAGCGACCTGGACAGGCTGAAGAGCTGGGCCAGTGTCAACCTCCTGAGATTCAACAATGCCAAGGGCAAGGTCCTGCAGCTGGGTCGAGGCACAAATACAGACTGGGTGGGGAACAGATTGAGAGCAGGCATTGGGAAGTGACCCAGGCATGGGAGAAGGCAGGATAGGGAAGGACTTGAAGCAAAGTAGGATTCCCTCACAGATGCAGTGCTGCAATTGCCTTCTCTGAGGAAAATCACAGCCCTCACTATCCTTACCAGCTGAGCTCGGCATAAAAGCTGCTGCCATAGCACAAGCTGAGACAAATTCCTTTAGTACTGTTAACTAGCAAATCCCCTTTAGTACTGGTTAAGTAGCGTGTGTGAGGCTGCAGAACAGGAAACCCTGTTGGGCCACTTTGGTTTGAGAGCAGCCTGCAGCCAATGTGGCCAAAATGCAGCATTTTGAGGAAAACCAGTTTCAGCCTTCTAGCAGTCTCCACCACGTACAAACACAGCGTAGGCTTAGCAAGTTGTCACTGTGCCTTGCCCAGTTTCCCATAATGGGGAGATCTCAGAGCGGCTTCCAGCCCCTGAAGGGGGCTACAGGAAAGCTGGGGAGGGGCTGTTTCCAAGGGCTTGGAGGGTTAGGAACAGGGGGAATGGTTTCAAGCTGGAAGAGGGGAGGTTTAGACTGGAAGTCAGGAGGAAGTTCTTCACAGTGAGGGTACTGAGACGCTGGCACAGGTTGCCCAGGGAGGTTGTGGTTGTCCCCTCCCTGGAAGTGTTCAAGGCCAGATTGGATGGGGCCTTGAGCACCCTGATCTAATGGGAGTGTCCCTGCTCATGACAGGAGGGCTGGAAGTGGATGTTCTTTAAGGTCCCTTCCAACCTGAACCTTTCTAGGAATCTAAGAAAGTCCATGATAACATCAGAAGGTGCATCTGATGACCCCAGTCCCACAGGAGAGTCAAAACACCTGGGCCATCTCACTCCTCTGACAGTTTTCCTCTAGCTCTCACAGGCTATAGAGTCAGTGCACCATCAACACCTCGGCACCAGTTCACTCAGGCCACCAGAAGGGAGGGCAGGTACAGCTCCAGCCCATTCTGAACTCTCAGATGTGAGATTTGGGCTGGAAGCAACTTAGAAACTTTAAAGCACCAGCTCACAGAGCTATCAGGATTGTTTAGGCAATGAAAGTAGTGAGCAAATCGTCTGCGGTGGCCATCTGACAGATGAAATCATGAAGCCATCAAATGCTCCAGCTTTGTTCAAAGGAGGGGCAGAACAAAATAAAACTGCTGGGAAAGGAAGCGTCTGTGCACCCAAACCTCATCTAAAACTGACAGGCGGCCCCCAGATCTCCAGATCTTTCTCTGAAAAGTAGTTTGGATGCCCTCTAACACAACACTTCATCATGCTTCTCCCTCTGCTCCAAGGCTCCTTTTAGGACTTTTAGAGGGTAAGAGAGCAGGGACTAAGCACTGAGTTCACACAGCATTTTCAGGTTGGATGGGGCCTTGAGCACCCTGGTCTAGTGGGGGGTGTCCTTGTTCATGGCAGGGGGTTGGATCTTTAAGGTCCCTTCCAACCTGAACCATTCTATGAACACCCGTTCTTTTTCTTGCACATCCCTCAGACCTAACTTACAGGAGCCATCCGTCATACCCACCTCCCCTCAGATCTGCTGAGGCTGCCAGGTAAGCAAAATTATCCAGACTGATAACATCAATGATGGGGCTCACCACTCGGGTATAATCCTGGGAGAGAGAAAGGGACAGAACAATGAGTCAGCCTCTTCTTGAATGTTAAGCAATGCTGCCAGAGGCCAGAAAACACTAAACTGCACATGGAAATCTTCATCTGGCTTCTCCAGTACAGTTCTGGCCACTAAGCAAGGAGTCTATGGCCACTACATCCAAACATAGAGATCAAAGAATCCCAGAATCTTTAGAGTTGGAAGGGACCTCAGGATATCACCAAGTCCAACACCCCTTCACCAAAATCAGGACTGCCCAGAGCACACTGCACAGGGCTGCATCCAGGCTGGGTTTGAGTATCACCAGAGAAGGAGACTCTACAAGAGATCTTGGGTACTGGCCAGCTGCACACCATGGATGTGTGGAATGGAGCCTGGGAACAGCTCTTTACTTCCCTCCCAAGTCACTGTGCATGCATCACTGTCCCCAAGGTTTTGCACTTGGCTTTTCATGTCTACTGACAGCATCATTCATGCATGGCTGAGTAGAAGGTATCTCATTAGCAACAGCCTAGAAACGATCAACTCCTAACAGAGCATCTTCCTAATGAGTGCTATGAATCAAGTCTTCACTTTTAAGAATCATAGCACAAACTGAAAATACCCTCTTTATAATGCTAAGGTGTTTGGGGACCTTTATTTGTCATTGAGGGGTACAGACAATTACAGCTGTCCTTTACAATCCTTTTTCAACATCACAAGACAGGGCATTACAGACAGTCCTGTCACTGTCTCATTTACACTCTACCAACTTCACATCAATCTTTTGCCAAAAGAACCAGCAAAAGGACATCCCAGCACCCAAAGGCAGCTCCTCTGTGCTTGGAAGCAGCCTACGTGTAGGTGCTGTGTGTTGGCAGCTCAGCAAGAGCACTGATGCTCTGGCAGGGGGTTGGACTAGATGACCATTGGAAGTCCCCTCCAACCCCTAACATTCTGTGATTCTGTAATGCGAGGATGATTTTGGCAGTGATAAGGCAGAGAGTTCAGCAGGAAGAAGAACCAAGGAGAAGTTGTACAGTATGTGCTGCTGAAGTAGCTGTCCTGTGCTCAGATGGACAGGACTAGGAAGCTTAGCACCTGCAGAAGACACAAGGTTCAAGCCGGTGGTTCAAGTGTTTACTGTTGCATCCCAACCTCCTGCCCTGCCACACTGGCAGGAGAATTTAGAAGTCTCTCAGGGATTTCTTGCCCATCCAGCTCAGGCCATACCTTCCCCAATGACTAGTTGGGCAGACTGTCCTCATCAGTACTGCTAATGGCATGTGAGGGCAGAGGATCCACCAGCACAAGACAAGCAGGCTCCATCCATCCCAGAGGTGTCCAAGGTGGTGCTCACCTCTTTCACTCTCTGAAGCATTGGCTGCAGCCACTCACTGTTGACTTCACAGTGACTGTCCAAGAAGGTGAGGATGTCAGCAGTAGCCACTTCAGCTCCTCGCACCCGGGAGCGTATCAGCCCTACAATAAAGAAAGAACAGCAGAGGTCACACTTTGTGTAACCATCCTAGGGGAAGAGCTGGCAGTTCTCTGGTTCAGCTCCATCAGGAGCAGAGGGCAGTGTTAGCAGGGCATGCTGCAGGGGACACTGTCAGCTGAGCCCTTCCAGCACCCAAGGAAACAGTCCCCACCCCTAAGTTTTCATCTAGTCCACACTATGATGATATCCCCCTTCCCTTCCAGCCCTCAGGTATCTTGATGCTGTCTGCTCAGTGTCTCTTCCATAGGAGCACCCTGCTGCCTCTTACCAGTAACACAGGACCAAGCTCTGCTCCATGCTTGTTGCCTTTCCTATTGCTTGTCTGCCTTATTCCCACTTTCTTTTCTTCTGCCATGCAACCAGAGATAACCCTCTGCCTCTCGGATGTCTCCTTAGGTCCTTACAGACCACCCCAGTACCTGGGGTACTCACTGTGAATTAAGTGGTGCTTCCCATCTCCCCTTCCAGATCCTTACTCCAGGCTTGCTGTGTACCAACAGATTTAGAAACAAGCCAGTACGTGTGAATCAAACCAGAGCAGCTAGAACAGTCACTGTTCCCATTTATGCACATAGGAGAGATATGGGAACTCACTCTCCTTAACTGTTATCTCTTTAAGACAAGGTATATGATTGCTTTTTCCTGCTCCCATGTCTCCTAGAGGGCTTGTTATCTTGCACCCTGAGTTTAAATGGACAGGACTTATAGCTGCATCTGTCCTCATAAAAATTTTCAGATGTGGTCCTTGTTGTAGCCAGGGCCTCTGAACACCACTTCTCATTACTTAAAGTATGAGATGAGAGCCCTGAAGTCTGGGAGTTGATAAGTCAGAAGTTTCCCAGCCAGGATACCAAACCCTTATACTGCAAAAACAAACTGTAAGAAAGAGCACGTAAGCGTCTGGCAGGCAAACAGGGTCACGGGGGATAGCTCCACAATCTCTGTACCTGCAAAGCCTTCCACACTCACCTTCTCGCCGGGTGTTCCGTAGACACTTGACCTTTGGTATCTTGGTGAGGAGCTGGCAGTCCTCAGCTTAGGGAAGGCAAAAAAACCAGTTGGCACAAATGTTATGAACGATTCGGCTTCAACAGAGAGCTCCAACTGGCTGCTCTGCTTCTTCATGGGAGGGGACATTCTGCTTTCTCTTAAAATCCCATTACTCAGCCTGACAGCATTAATCCTGATGTTTACAGAACACACAGAAGAGCACTGCTTGCTTGCTGTCCTCCTCAGACAGCTAAGCCTGTGTCTCCTGACCCCCTGAGCTGCCAGATCTTCAGCCTCCTGTGCTGGACATTTCACGAGAACACTGAGGCAAGCGCTGGAAATGAGGAGACTGCAGTGAGCCAGGGCTGGAAATCACCACAGTGCCAAGGCCAGGCGAGCCCTGCCATGTACAGTGAACTCACGGGGTCTCTTCTGCCTTTGGCTCCTTTGTTCTCGGGGCAGCCCCCAATTATTCAATGAAGGCCACAGGGGTGTGACTGTCCTCCCTGAGGACACCCGTTACATTAACACATGGATGCTTTGGTGGCAGCTTGCCAGAAGCTCATGGCATCCCCTCGTTAGTACTGCTCAGGAATAATGACAGAGAGGGATAGCTACGGGTTCCAGCCCAGCTATACCAGTGAACACTGGGTCCCTAGTCCTCTATTATCCTCTATCTACTCCTGCCCTAGCAGAGCTCATAGGAATACCAATTACTAACTTGTTCTTCTTCCTTGCTCCTCCATGTTCAATGACTAGTCCATGTTTATTCCATTACACTTTTCCTGTCTCACCCCCACCTTCCCCACAGTCATTCTCCCACAGACTGAGCGCTCTGGGGACAACAGAGGCCATTAGCCCATGTACCAGTCCTGGCACATTCCTGCCCAAGAGTTTCCATTCTGGAGGATCCTTAGAACCTGAAATACTGCTCATGTGGGCACTTCTGCAGCTGCTGGATCATCTGAGTGAAGTGGCAGGTTCTCCTAATGCCAGAATTATCAGAGTTTTGCGGGGTGTCTGCTCCAAGGGAAGACAGCACTCTCCTCTTGGCCAGGACTCTGCTTCAGGTATGAGAATCTTTATTAAGTCATTCACTGACCAGGAGCAGGAGTGGAATGCATCACTTGACTGAAACTGCTTGCCAGAGCTGACAGACTCTGTGTGCTTTTGGAGAAATGAAGGCTGATATTAAAGCAAAGCTTCAGGCCTCAAATATGTGCTGAGTTGCCTCCAGGGAGGTGCTGCATCCACAGGTACCCAACAATCAGAGGACAATGAGAGCTGCCATAGCATGGAGCTTTTTAAGAATCTTTTTATTTACCTAGGAGTCTGCATGGAAGTTTCTGGTTGAGTCCTGTGGTACCAGAAACCTGTCGGTGTTGATCCAGAGCATTTTTGCAACTAAGAATTGAATTCTTAGATGCTGAATGTGGAACACTTTGGGTGGAAGTACTCAGAACACCCAGCTCCAACAGCTGGGCACAGCTCCGTCTTTACCCATTGCTCCATGGCTGTCAGAAACTTAAATCCCCAGCCTCACCATCCACCTTTATGAGGTTTGTTTGGTCAGTGCTACAGAAGTATTTAGCTGCAAAGTTAAAGGAGCAACGCTTCCTAACCTCAGCAGGCTAACAGGGCGTTCTTACAGCTGGCTGTAAAGTGTTCTGATTGAGTACCTGTCAATTATCACACGGGGCACACAACTAGATTGTCCTTGAATCTCATGCGCACCATGGGAGAGGCAAGAATTCCTCTGTCTCCATCACCTCACCACTGCTGCACAACAACCAGTAGCAAGAACAGCTGTACAGGTGGGAAGAGCCCACAGCCTACAGTCTGCAGGAGGCTCTGGTGAGGCTCATGAAGAAGACACTCCATCCCTGTGCCAAGCTGCAGGTGCTGCCCAAAGCATTAACCCTTTCACAGACTGCCACAGGAACACGTGGGAGCACAGCCACACAGAGGCAAGCAGACAGGCTCAACCCAGGTACCCTGTAGGACTCCAGGCAGCCGTTTGCTGTAGGCTCCACTGCAACCGGTGCTTGTCATTAGCCACTCTGCTCACGTACCCCATTGCTACACACAGACCTGTGCTGAACAGCTCACAAACTGGTGCATGATCAGATTAGATATGTCAGGCAACCTGGCTAAAACTGCCAGGCTGACAGCAAGGGAAGAACCTCCCAGTGGAAAGATACAAAAGGGAAGCAGCTCTGGTCTCTGCACTGCTTGAACATAAACCTAAGGCAGAAAAAAATGCTCCCTTTGCTTTTTCTCTTGGATACAGACAAAAGGGAGCCTTTGCAGGGGAAGGAGACAGAGCAAACAAACAACAGCAGGGAAAGTGGAAGAGAAGGAACAAGGGCAAAGGAAACAGGTCCATACTTACGGTCTGAGCTGAAGTCATCGACCAAAATGATCTCCTGGATCAGGCTGGGAGGGGTTCGATTTAGGACACTGCAGGTACCCAGGGAGGACAAAAACAACCTTTGTGAGCTACTGGATTGGTGGCACTGGTAGGAATGACACAAACCTGCCCTTCTACACAGTCCAGCAGGAACAGCCAACTCCAGTAAGGTGGAAGAAACAGCCTTGCCTCTTGCACCAAGGTTCACTGGCAGAAGCCACACTGCAAGCAGCAATATCCCAGAGAGCTGTGGCATCTCAGCCAAACCTCACCAGGACCTGCAGCCAAGAAGCCAACTGCAGGGCTTGTCTGGGGCAGCCAGCAAAGGATACTACAGCATACTCTGCCTCTGAAGAGAAGCAAAGAGGAGAGCATCACCTGCCCTCATACAGTAAAGAGGCCATTCCCGTCTGCTAGGCTCTGGGCAAAGCTCATCACTGCTGGGGAATGGAAAGAGAGCTTTCCCTTCCCCACCAAAGGAGCTCTCTCTCAGTGACAGGGACAAAACCTGCTGAGGCTTTTTCAGCAATTCCCTTCTTTACAAAATCAGTTTGCTTTGGCAAAATTCTGGCTTTTGATTTTTTCTTCTCTTGTTTGCCGCTTGTCTTTCTTTTAAACCACCCTTGCTGGAAGCGCCCCCCTTTCCTCAGGCTGGTTGTACCAGACACTGCAGTATCCACAAGCCTGCAGTGGGTTCATGCAGGGGCTTTCACACACAAGACAGAGAGAGAAAATCTTCTGCCCTCCTCAGAGATCAACAGCACGCTGGCACCTGGAATCAGGCAGTTGGATACTGACCACTTTGTTCCTCTTATTTGTCTTGAATACTTGAACTAATTTTACCTTACCTTCTTCCAGACCCTGCCCTGGTTTTCCTATGACCACACAGCATACTGCTCCTTTGAGCCTCCTCCAAGACCTCTACACACAGGTAGGTCCTCACTGCCTTCAACAGACTGCTCAGTAACACTGAAGCACTGCAGTGAAGAGGACAGTTGTACAAACTCTGCTATCAAAATCAGAGGTGAACAGTGTCTTCCTAGTTCTAGTACTCAGTCTCATGCCAGTGGCTCACACACCTCTGAGTTTGAGGGATACATGAGAAAGACAGTCGGCTTTTTCCTTTCTGGTCTGGATTCTTTTATCTCATACAGGAAGCAGACAACAGAAGTAATTGCATGCTCCCAGGAACGAAGCTGTAGAAAAATAAATTACCATCTTGCTAAGCAGCATCACGAATGGCCTTGCACACAGAGCCAAAGCTTCCTCAGTTTGGGAGAGTTTTCTGCCGTCTCACACAGCGAAGCTCTGACTGCTGTGCTTCTCAGCATCACATCCCACTCCATTTCAGATTTCTGCTGCTTCATAAGTTTCTGAGAGCACTCACATTTTGAGCTTATAAGTCCCTCGATGACTGAGCTTGCATTTTTCAAATCTGAATCTCATTTGGTTCTCTTGGCTCACAACCACCTGGATTCTCTAGCAAGGTGGGTTGGAAAGTGGGGGATGTTTCTCTATGCATTTGTAAGTGCAGTTTCTCCCAGCACAGCCATCTGCTTGTTTTACAGACACGGCTGCCCTGTGCTGGAATTCTCATCTATGCAAACTCAATGCAAAACAGAACCAACCCAGATGGGCTGCATCCTGCAGATTTAGGCTTCAAAATCATATTCTATGCCTTCCCCCCCACTAGCTTGACTATTAGCAATGCTCACATTTTCTCCACAAGTTTCAAGTCTTCTAACTCAACATAACTGGGGAAAAAAACTCCAAACCACTTTGTTCTCCCATCCTCATCTCGCCTGTCTTTCGAATGAGGAACATGGTAACCCCAGTACTTCTCGTCAGTGAGGTGCAGAGACTGGTGTGACAAACAACTGGCAGAAAATGTATTGTTGGGATTCCAAAATCCAAACAGCAACTGCCTGTTACAGCAAAAGCACAGACCACTCTCTCCTCAACTCTTGGATTCCCTACCTTTGTCTTTTCTCACTGCATCTGTGTCTTTGTGGCATGACACCACATTAGCATTGCCAACGAGTTTCTGTTTTCTGCTGATATGTCCTGTCCATCCATCATCAGCTCATGATGAACCTTGCTTATTCCAGGTGTCAGCAAAGGAGCATCTTCTTTTCCTTTGCTCTGAAACCATCTCCTCTTTTGTCATTGTTTATGCTGGCCCTGTACTGAGCTGCTCCACCAAAGGCTGGAGCGCTACAACAGCAGCCTTTGAATCAGAATTCATCCAGGACCTGCACAGGCACCAAACCTCTGACAGCTGTTCAAGTCTGACTGCTTACCTTGACCTTTACCCCAAAAACTAAAAGTCCCCAAAAGCAATGCCAAATGGAATCAGAAACAATGAGAAAGGGACCAGAGAGCAAAGCACTGATATTCCCTTCTGCAAGTATAGCCATTCCAGCAGAACTGCTGGTATTGCCGTAATGATTAACCAGCACAGGCATCCAGCACACAAAATGCCCTCTGCACTGAGAGCAACAGCTACGTCTGCCAGAGAAGAGCCATCATGCAGGCAAACACCTCTTGACTGACACATCTTCTGCAGGGCCAGGGGTGCCAGCACATTCATGGGTTCTAGTGTATAGGACATTTCCCAGATTGTTTTTCCTACTCTCCTTCTTAGGCTCTTGCCAGATATTTTTAACTGCTTGTCTCCCTCTACACCAAAAACAAACTCAGTTTGTCTGAAGGACTCCTTGGATAGGACTGGACTGCAGAGAATGTGAGGAATCTGCACTCACAAGTAACGAGTGACAGGACACGATCACAGATCACAGATCACAGTAATGATGAGGCTGGAAAAGACTTTAAAGATCATCCAGTCCAATCTAAAACCAACGAAGTAAACCTAACACCTGACATCTAGACCATGCCACTCAGCACCTCATCCAGACTAACCTTAAACACCTCCAGACACAGTGACCCAACCACCTCCGTGGGCAGCCCGTTCCAAAATCTGATCACTCTGTCAGTGAAAAACCTTTCCCTAATGTCAAGTCTAAACCTCCCCCCATGGAGCTTAAGACTGTGACCCCTTGTCCTGTCTCCAGTGTCCAGGGAGAAAAGACTGATCCCCACCTGACTCCAACCACCTCTTAGGTAGTTATAGACAGCAATAAGGTCACCCCTGAGCCTCCTCTTCTCCAGGCTAAACAGACTCAGCTCCATCAGCCCCTCCTTGTAGGGCTGACCTTCCAGGCCCTTTACCATTCTAGTTGCCCTTCTCTGGACTCGTTCCAGCACCTCAACATCCTTCCTAAACTGAGGGGCCCAGACCTGAACACAATACTCCAGGTGTGGTCTAACCAGTGCCAAATACAGGGGGAGGATAACCTCTCTCTTTCTGCTGGCCACACCAATGAAACAGCCTCAGGTTGTGCCAAGGGAAGTTTAGGTTGGATGTGAGGAAAAACATCTTCATGGATAGGGTCCTCAGTCCTTGGAACAGGCTGCCCAGAGAGGGGGTTGAATGACCATGCCTGGCTGTGTTTCAAAGTTGTAGGGATCTGATGCTCAGGGACAGGGTTCAGCAGTGGCCTTGGGACAGTTGGGTTCAGGTTGGACTCTACAATCTTGAAGGTTTTTTCCAGCCCAAGTAATTCTATGATTCTATGACCAGTAGGATTTGAGGCCGCTTGCAGGCTGTGTAGCAGGTCCAGCCAAGGCTACAAGGAGGAAAAAGCTGGAGGCCACAACAGCAGGCTGGCAATAAGCCTGTGCTGTCTCAGGGGACTAAGAGGGACAAGTGCTGGAGGGAAGAAATTCCTCCCCACCAGTCACTGCTTTTTCTCCTCCCATCCCCAAGTGGCACCAACAGCACACCATCCCCACAGCTTCCACCTAGCAGCAGAGAGAGCTGGGCAACTGCCTACCTGCCAGAGGTGCCTGTATGAGTTTGCATGTGCACACACACAGGAAGGGTCTGTGGATCAGGATCTAGCCCTGTCAGCTGTCACCTTTAGATCACCCTGAAATGAACTGTCGTGCAGGAGACTCATCCCTGGATCACTTCCCAAGCCCTTTTACTACCACCATTGCCACTTAGCTGTGTCACATTGCAGCACCATCAGAGTGACACAGCAAGGCAGTACCTGGCTCAGGACAGCACATTTAGGCTCCCCCTGGTTTTAATTTAAGATCAGTTCAATCCCTTATATTTTCATGTATTTCTTCCTCGAATTTCGCAGTTTTACAGCTGAGTTTGGAGTGCCCAAATTCAAGCGCTCAACAGTCAGGCTTGCAAAGACCTCAGTTGTGAAGACTTCCAAGTGCTAGTACGTATTCATAGACTCACAGAGTATTTTGGGATGGAAAAGACCTTCAAAGATCATCTACTCCAACTATCTATGCAGTGAGCAGGGACATCTCCAACTAGATCAGGTTGCCCAAAGCTCTATCCAGTAAATAATGCTTGAGGAAACCAAAAACTGATGAGGCACTGCCCCGAGCAACCTACTCTAGTTGAATTTGCTTTAATCAAGCCTTGCAGTGCATTGGCAACACCCATCTGCTCATTAGAACATGACATATCCATAGGATCTGGGGATCAATTTATCTAGCTCTGCATTATTGCTGCTCCGAATATCCTCTTCTCTTCATTTTAACTATCATGGCATCTAGCTACTTGATTGGCTGTCTTGAGAGCTTCCTAAGGATCCTACTGCCGTGGTCGCCAAGCACCTAACTGTTGACTGTCTGACCTATGACAGAATTGGCAGAAATCTCCTCCCGTTGCCCTGGCAGCACTGGTTCCAAACAAATCTGCTCATTTTCTCAAGAGCGGCTCTGTAACATTCATTTTGTGGTCCAAATGAAAAGGAAATTCTAGAGGTAAAGAGGTAAAATGTGTTAATGCCATGTCTACAGGTCTCTGGAAATATAGCAGCATCAAACCTGGCAGAAAGAAACCCAGCCATGAGGCCAACTTACAAAAGCCTGTTATTTATTCAGAAAGCACAGTTCTCTAAGCCCACAGGAACTTTCAGGGGAAGAAGTGCTGATGATGAATAATGCATTCCTGTTAGTTACACCATCAGCTCAACCTTCTACCCCAATTCACTCTTCCTGCAGCCTCCACAGGCTGCTCCTGGTCCTGCCTGCAGGCTTCAAAGATCCTCTGAGAAACCAGGTCAGAGAGGGCAGAGGGCATTTTTTGTGTGAAAACTAAAAAGAAAAGAGGCTCCCTGGGTTCTGCAGGAGTGGAAAGGGAAGATGAAGCAGCATGTCGAACATTGCTTTGTAGTACAGATAACTGCATGCTCCCATCTACTTGGGGATGCTGTGCCACTTACTTGCTTAGATTTGGCCACCGATGATACTCAGATCAGACAAGACATTAGTACAAGCTGTCAACTGTCCTGCAGGTCCCGCAGGGGGTGTGCCTAAATCTTGGGGAGGATCTAGTGGGCCATCAGGTTCACCAGCTGTTTATCAGCAAGCAACTTGAGCACCCATTCACAAGACCCCAGTCTCCAGGACACTTACAGAACCACTTAGATTGGAAAAGAGCTTTTAAGACCATCAAGTCCAAACACTAACCCAACTGTCCCAAGGCCACTGCTAAGCCCTGTCCCTAAGGTCCAGATCTCCACAACTGAAACATGTTCAGAGATGGTGATTCAATCTCCTCCTCATGTTCATCACCTACTGCTTGAAAGGCTTGCAGACAGACCCTGCCCAAACTGAGCCAGCCCCAGCTGCAGCAACACATGCCCTAGCAGGAGGTGGCTGCTTGTTCCTGTTCACAGAAGACAGTCCTTCCAAAGCCCCATCCCTCAGGTCCATCAAGAAACACAGCGTGCCCTTTGGTGTCCCCCTCGCTCCTCTAAACCAGTTCATACAGACTGTTCCCCTCTGTGGATGCAGGTCCAGCAGCCCTTTTCCTGCTGCTAGTAACTGTGGCTAATCAGCACTGACACTCTGTCTCTGAAGATACCCCCACACTGCCAGGAAAATCCCACAACCCATGGGCCAGCTTGAGGGTACACAGAATCACAGGGTTGGAAGGGACCTCCAAAGGCCATCAAGTCCAATCCCCTGTCTTCAGGGATGGGGGTCTCCACTACCCCTTGAAACAACCTGTTCCGAGGATCCCCCATCTTCAGGTTAAAGAACTTTTGTCCTGTCATTCCCTGCCCTTGTGAACAGTCTTCCCCGGCCTTCTGACAGCCCCTTTCAGGGATTGGAAAGCCGCTGCAATGGCCCCCAGAGCCTTCTCCAATTCAAGCTGAAGCACTTGGGGACTGCAGTCACTCTGCCTGTCTGACTGCTGAACCCTCCACCCACCAGTGCCTTTTGAGGGGCCACCACTGTGGCCCAGAGCTGAACTCACCTCCTCACTGTGCGGAGCAGGGTAGAGCGTGCCTCATTGTGGAAGGTGATGATGAGGCTGGTGGCCGGCAGGTCTGTATCATAGCGCACAGAAGTGCATCTGCAAAGGGGAGAGCAGAAGAGTGAGCCAGGCATCACCAAGTGTAGCCACCGCAGCAATGCACTCAGAATTTCTACAGGAGAGTAACATGCTGAAATCAATCATAGAACCCTAGGCTGCCTCAAGTTGGAAGGGACCTCAGAGCTCATCAACTTCAACTTCCTGCCATTGGCAGCAACACCACTCAACCAGACTTGGTTGCTCAAGGCCTTGAACACCTCCAGGGAGGGGGCAGCCACAGCCTCTCTAGGCAATCGATTCCAGAGTCTCTCCACCCTTGTGCTGAAGAATGTCAAAAGATCTACTCTGAACCTTCTCCAGTTTCAAACCATTTCCCCTTGTCCTCCTGCTAGATCCCCTTGGGAAAAGTCTCTGTCCAGCCTTCGTATAGGTTCCCTTCAGGTACTGGAAGGCAGCTTTAACATCTTCCTGGAGTCTTCCTCCAGCCCTTGGATCACCTTTGTGGCAGCTTCTGCAACAAGGTTGACAGAACTTAAAACCAACGGTGTCTGCTGAAAGACAACATTCTGAGGCTGTGAGAGCTGAACTCATGACGATGCATCTGAGGAGGGCCTGAGGTTGGAACAAAATTTCAAATCACAGGCATGAGTCGCTGGATTCTCCTGTGACTCATGGAACATCTTGTTTGTTTGTGCCCAGGACACACACATGCAACGGAGGCATGGAGCTAGACACCCAGGCATCGCTCTATAAAGCGCTTCAAGTTCTTTGGGTCTTTAATAACAGAAAACATCGGCTAGTGCTGTGATCTGCACAGGGACCCTGACACTGGACACTGACCTCAGCTGGCACTGGAAAGCAGCAGCACCATCTCCCGTGGCTCTGTAATGTTAGGGACCTCCACTCAGGCTGAGGAGAATATACTCTCCCTGTAGAGAGCAACTCACACATGCTAATTGTTGAGTTGTGCAGTGATGCGCATGCCAAGGGGCCAGCAAGAAGCAGAGGGCGAGAGCTGGGCCTGGGGCTGGAATTACGGGTCAGGCTCTGCCAGTGCTGCTGTTGCAGCAGGGAGAGGGCCCAGCTCCCACCCAGAGCAGCAGCAAGACCCAGGACCATGCAAAAGTTTGGTTGGGAAAGGTTCTTCCGACCTCAACTAGGGGCATCTTCATAGACATGAACTGGAATGGGTTGCCTAGGGAGGCTGTGGCTACTCCATCCCTGGAGGTATTCAGGGCTAGATTGGATGGGGCACCGGGCAACCCCATCTGGTGAGAGGTGTTGCTGTCCACGGCAGGAGGTTGGAACTACATGATCTCTGAGGTCCCTTCCAACCTAAATCATTCAACAATTCTGTGAATCCTAGTTTCAATCCAGGTAGATGTTAGGACAGACATGGGCTCATCTGGTCCTCCAGTGTCTATCTCCTCACCCTCCAACCAGCATCAATTAGCAGTCAGTCTGCACTAACACCCTGCCTTAATGAAAATGGTGAGTTGATGTTTTGAACAACTCAAGGCCCCACATAGTCTGAGTCCATCCCGCGGGAGATACAGATCAGTTCTTACAGCCACTACGCACACGTCTACATTTACTTACTATTCTTTTATGGCCATTACTAATCTGCTACTGGTCACTGTTTCCATCATCACTTTCAATCCAACTGGTTCACAACTTGGTCGTTGCTATTTTTATTAAGGGGATAGCAGACTCTGACAGCAATTTTCAAGCACATAAAGCAAACCTGAGGCCAGACAGGACACATACCACAGTTATTAGTGTTTCAACATAACTCTATGATATAATGCACAAAAAATGCATGAAGGCACTTTTAAGGCATTATTAAGGCATCAGGAAGGGGAAAAGCAGAAGACGTTGGTGCATGTGTTATGTGGGGAAGTCTTCCCAAGTGTTGGAACATGTCCAGAGGAGGACCATGAGGATGATTAGAGGGCTGGAGCACCTCTCCTATGAGGACAGGCTAAGAGAGTTGGGGCTGTTTAGCCTGGAGAAGAGGCTAAGAAGAGCAATCTAAGAAGAGCAGCCTTCCAGTCCCTGAAGGGGGCCACAGGAAAGCTGGGGAGGGGCTGTTTCCAAGGGCTTGGAGGGGTAGGAGCCGGAGGAATGGTTTCAAGCTGGAATAGGGGAGGTTTAGACTGGAAGTCAGGAGGAAGTTCTTCACAATGAGGGTGCTGAGACACTGGCACAGGTTACCCAGGGCGGTTGTGGCTGCCCCCTCCCCCTGGAAGTGTTCAAGGCCAGATTGGATGGGGCACTGAGCACCTGGTCTAGAGGGGGGTGTCCCTGCTCCTGGCAGGGGGGTTGGAACTGGATGATCTTTAAGGTCCCTTCCAACCTGAACCATTCTAGCAATCTATGAATCACACAGGTCAAGCACAAAGTTTGTGACTGAAAGTTATCCCTCTGTTTGCTTTGGATCAAAAAACCCAGCTCCTGTGCTAGATCAGAGGGAGCTTGTAGGACGTATAGTCAAGGATGTCCAAGTTCTGCTTGCTGCTTGAAGAAAAAGCAAGATGGTAGGGACCTACTGAACCTCCACTCCTGAAATGGGGAGCCCGATGCACTCGTGACACAAGAATGATGTTTCCTCAAACCATAATCTAACTTGGATCAGCTCAAATAAGCTCTTGTCCCACACAACCATTCCAGTATCATTACAAAACAAGGGGTACAGCTCCCTCAGTTCCAAACTGTTGCCCCTGCAAAGGGAGGGAACACAGAAATAGGCTTGTCTACTCTGACTGCACGCTGCTTCAGAACCTGCAGTGTCAAAGGGGATCCCTGCAAAGCTGGGACTGAACCAGCCATGCCTGTCCAAAGAGTCACATACATGTTGTTGTTCTGAATGAAGCTCGGGCTTTTCACAAGAGGCACTCTGCGTGCTGCCACACACCAAATACACAGTAAGGGGAGCTGGTTTGAGACCAGAACATGATAGCAGATTAACAGCATGACAGCGAGACTTGTCAGTATCACAGGGCACCGCACCGCTGCCTCTGAGTCACTTGGAAGCCAATCCCCAGCTCTGTGTGGGGAAACAAGAGCACAAGGCTTTGATGTCACAAGCTAGGTTCTGACTGCTGGCACTCACAAAACACCTCAATGACTGGCAGGCTCACTACGTCTCCTCACATCCCTTTCACAGTTTCAATCAAGTTAGATGCCTGGTTTCCCATTCCCAGCAACTGTGAGGTGGTTTGGGTGCCAGC
The DNA here is from genome assembly GCA_013397515.1 of Upupa epops. Classification (NCBI taxonomy): domain Eukaryota; kingdom Metazoa; phylum Chordata; class Aves; order Bucerotiformes; family Upupidae; genus Upupa; species Upupa epops. The sequence continues at coordinate 417,687 of VZRI01002434.1, read as the reverse complement.
CCAGAGGAACAATGACAGTCAGCCATGCTTAGTTTGCTTTGGATTTTTACCTGTTGCACTAGGCTGGTTACTCTGTCCTAGCCCCATCCTACCTATGGCTTCCAAGGGACTACATGAGCCTTTTCTACTCTAGAAACCAAAAACACTTCCCAGAGCACCTCAGGGATGACTTTACAAGCCATGAAATATTCATTATACCCACACATTCATTTCATCCCCAGCCCAGCAGCCTTTATCCAAACAAGGAAGGAAGGTATCAAACCAGCTTCAGACAGGGCACAGAAACACCGGAGTAAAGCAAGGCTGCACCAGTGGAATGCCTTGCAGCCAGGACAGAGGTCACTGAGAGAAGCCATGGGTGTGAGGGAAGTTGTGCAGAAACAGCTGCCAGGGAAGCAACTTGATCTTCAGTGGAGGAGCTGTGCTGGAACAAGGTGATGATGCTTGGACATGGTAGAAGAGATAGTAGCAAAGCAGTCTAGAAGTCCAGCTCTGGAGTCCTCAACACAAGAAGGACGATGATCTGTTAGATCAGGTCCAGAGGAGGCCACAAAAATGATCAGAGGGCTGGAGCACCTCTGCTCTGGGGACAGACTGAAGGAGTTGGGGTTGTTCAGCCTCAGGAGGAGAAGGCTCTAGGGGGATCTCATAGCCACCATCCAACCCCTGAATAGAACCTGTTAGAAGGCAGGAGAAGACTGTTCACAAGGGCAGGGAATGACAGGAGGAGAGGTCATGGTTTTAAGCTGGAAAAGGCTAGATGTAGGTTAAACATCAAGAAAAAGTTCTCGAATCTAAGGGTGGTGGATCCCTGGAACAGAGTTGATCTCTGGAGAAGGGGTGGAGGTCCCATCCCTGGAGCCATTCAAGGTCAGGTTGGAAGGGGCTCTGGGCAATCTGTTCTACTGAGTGATGGACCTGCTTGTTGCAGGGAGGTTGGGACCTGTTGGAGGTCCCTTTCCAACCCTATGATTTGAGACCTTCCCAGATTAACCATGAAACACAGACAACGGATGAACTGACTCTGGTGAAGAAAAATCCATCTTTTGTTGACACTGCAGAACACAGGAGGACAGTGGACTCCCCACCCTGAGCAGCAGCTGTGGCTCGGAGCAAGGGCTGCACTGTACCTGTAGTGCCTGGTGTCCCGGATGGGCCGATCACTGCTGAGTTTGTCACTCTCCAGCTGATTAAAGGCATGCTGGCGGTACGGGTCTTCTCCAGTCTTCAGCAGCTTTGAGGACAAGTAAGCCTTCTCATCAAAACCTCTCCGGCTGTTCTTCTCACCTTGGGGAGCCCTTGTCACCTAGAGCAGACACAAGCATCAGGAGAGTAGCTGCATCATGTTTAGACACTAGCAGGCTAAGGCAGGCTATTGGGAAGTGACCCAGGCATGGGAGAAGGCAGGATAAGGAAGGACTAGAAGGAAATCACGATCCCCTCACAGATGCAGTGCTGTAATTTCCTTCTCTGAGAAAAATCACAGCCCTCACTATCCTTACCAGCTGAGCTCGGCATAAAAGCTGCTGCCATAGCACAAGCTGAGACAAATTCCTTTAGTACTGGTTAACTAGCAAATCCCCTTTGGTACTGGTTAAGTAGTGTGTGTGAGGCTGCAGACACAGGAAACCCTGTTGGGCCACTTTGGTTTCAAAGAATCATAGAATCCTTAGGGATCAGAAGGGACCTCGAAAGATCATCTAGTTCAATCCTCCTGTCACAGCAGGATCACCTAGACCAAGTCACACAGGAACAGATCCAAGCAGGTCTTGAACGTCTCCAGAGCAAGAGATTCTACAACCCCCCTGAGCAGCCTGTTCCAATGCTCTGGTACCCTCCCTGGGAAGAGCAGCCTGCAGCCAATGTGGCCAAAATGCAGCATTTTGAGGAAATCCAGTTTCAGCCTTCTAGCAGTTGCGATCACGTACAAACACAGCGTAGGCTTAACAAGTTGTCACTGTGCCTTGCCCAGTTTCCCATAAGGGGGAGATCTCAGAGCAGCTTCCAGTCCCTGAAGGGGACTACAGGAAAGCTGGGGAGGGGCTGTTTCCAAGGGCTTGGAGGGGTAGGAGCAGGGGGGATGGTTTCAAGCTGGAAGAGGGGAGGTTTAGACTGGAAGTCAGGAGGAAGTTCTTCTCGAGGATGCTGGAGACCTGGAACAGGCTGCCCAGGGAGGTTGTGGAGTCTCCTGCTCTGGAGACATTCAAAACCTGCCTGGACACAGCCCTGTGAGATCTGCTCTAGGAGACTCTGCTTTAGCAGGGAAGTTGGTCTGGATGATCTCCAGAGGCACCTTCCAACTCCTTCTATTCTATGATCTCCATAGGTTTCTCCCAGAAGGGCTGTCCCACAGGGCGGACAGCCCGCAATAAACCAGACAGCAGGGAAGATGATGGCAAATTAAATTCAGTGTAGACAAGTGCAAGGCACTGAACACTGGAAGGAGCAAATTGAACTACTCATGCACAGTGATAGATTTCAAACAAACCACTTGGGTTACAGATCTCCAGGGACAGCTCAGTGAAACCCTGCACTCAGCCCACTGAGATGGGAAACAGAACTCATCAACTGCACTGCAAATGGGACAGGGCCAACTGGAGCCGCCGTGAATGCTGTTACGTGAAATCAGCAGCAGCTCAGTAGCTCTGGCCAGAGCACGTTTTGTCCAGCTGCTCTCTGGAAAGAAGCTACTGGAGGATGAAGTGAAATGAAAGCTTAGGACTATTCCATTTGGAGAGAATATGAATGAAGTGAGGACACATATTAAAGCAGCACATAAAATGATGCTCAAAAAGCCAAGGTCAGCCTGATGCTGACCTTTTGTTAGGGGGAAAAAATGTGCCATCATTTTCAACACAAAGCCACTTATTCAAGCCCTGTGCAACAGCCCATTTACCACAGGCCTTTACAGGTTTCATAGTCACTTGTCCTTCTGCTCCTTGACTCTGACTCCCCATGTGCTGGAAAAGCAAGAGCTCCGTTTGGTTTACACTGCTGGGATCCTTGTGCAGCAACAAGCTTCCAGGAGCCTTTCTGTGAGAGCTCTGCCCCACAGTGGGGCTCAGCCAGGAACTACCCCATTCAGGCAAGGAGCAGTCCCAGCCCTGGGCATTGGGGTGTGGGTTCACCTTGGCAGGGCTCATGGCTGGAAAGGTTTGGGGAGCTGGAGGTCTGTTGTAGCATCACTGGGGCAGAGACTGAAAGCCCCTGGAGTCATGGGCCGCATGGAGGAAGCAGGGAGTCAGGGGATCCTGAACCATGGGCAGTGCTGGGGGAGCCCCACAGACAGGGAGGAGGCACATTAGTGCCCTCAGGAGTACGACACATTTAAACTTCACCTTCTAGGGGTAATTGCTTTAGATACTACAGTTCTCACATCACTTACACATCAAATTACAACGCAGGAACAGGAGTCTAGCAACTAATTGGCAGTTGAGAACATTTTTCATGTTTTATCTCAGCCAGTACATCTCCTGCCTTTCTTCAGACAGGGAAATTGAGGATTCAGGGGTGAAAGCTGTGGGGGTCTAGCTTCAGCTTCCAGAAAGACAGCTGATCAACAGGGAATCAACTGCTCTATGAGCACCTTGATTATGAGGTAATAAATAGGAGCCACCTGAGATTTGTCAAACCTACATCAGGTCAGACCAGCCTAATTTTCTCCTGTGATGAAGTAAATAGTCTTAAAGTGTGTGGAGAAACAGGAGATAGATACAACATGACTTCAGTAAGGTTTGATAGGGTTAAGATGTTGTCGTTAGCAAAACAGAGAAATAGGAGTCTAGGTGAAGTGTCTGCAGAATGACTGAAAGTGTCAGAGCAGAGGGGCTGCGGTGGGAGCAGGTCTCGCAGGTTTGGAATGGATCTGGTGCAACTCAGGATCGTCACAAGCACCTGAGAGCCTCAGTAGTTTTGTCAAACCCGTAGGAACCCCATCAAAACAGTCAGACACGCTGGGGAGCAGGATTAGAATTCAAAACTCTATTATCTCAATACACAGGGGGACAAAAAGACTGAGAACGAGAAACGCAACTCAATCGGGGCACTGTGGACCTCTATGGTTTGTCAGGTCTGCGCTAACACAAACCATGGCAGAAACAGCAAAGCAGAGCAGCGCTCCGACAAGCCCCGGGTATTACAGCCCATTACAAAGCACCCCACAGCGGAGCCAGATACAGAGAGGAAAGCAAACATCATCTTGAGCAGAGCCCAGCCAGCTCTGAACAAGACTCCAAAGCTAATGCAAAGCTGATCTTTAAGGGCTGACTCGCTTTATCAGATCCTTTCCTAGATTGTAAATGTTTGACTACAGGACATTTATCCTTGTTAATTCAAAACATACTTGACAGCAGCACAGGTTCTGTCTGAAGTGAGGAGTCAGTCCTCTGGCCAGCTCTCCAGAAGGGCAGACTGACATCCAGCCCTCTTTCCCTCTCCCTTCACTTAACAACTCAAAACTCCAGTAAGAAGCCAGCATTAAGCACAGGTGAGCTCTGGGTGTACAAAAAGCACAGTACGTAGAGCAGAGCACAGTCAAGACTCTTACCACATCATCGTGGCAGATAATGCTCCTAAATTCTTTCTGCATCCCCATACTTGAGGGTGGAACTGCAAGAGAAGAGTTATGGGAACAGAAGAGCCCAGTCCCTCCTGACTGATGCTCTGTGATAAGACCAAAAAAACCTATAATTGCTGCATGAAAGCAGAAATAAAGATGAATAGGCTCTGGAAATGCGAGTGTCTAGACTAGGGATTAGCCAAGTTGTTTGCACAAATTAAGGTTTGTCCCAGACACTGCTGAGACCTCTAACACAATTCACCCAGCAACCAGAGTTTCAGGAAACACTATCGATCCTCTAACGCCGAGTCACCATTTCTCATATTCGTATGTGCTTTTCACTTTCAGGGAAAGAATGGGTTGAGATGTCTTCTGCTGCTGTTCTTCTTTGTGCTGTGACATGGTTCAAGAGTTCAGAAAGTACTTAAAAGGAGCAAAACTGACTTTGCAAGCCACGGATTCAGGGAAAGGAATTAATGCAATGCACATCTAAGAAAACTTGAGAGCCTCGTTTCTCAACTACAACAGCAGTACTCTACACCTGATCACTTGTGAAATAGCACAACTACAACTAGTACAGACAGTGCCACTCACTTCTGTGTTTGTGAGCAACTTACTATCCTTGGCTACTAGGCATAAGCATGCCAATGGCCACTAATCTCAGAGCAGCTGGGGAATTCAGGGTCCCAGGTTGTTCCCTGCAACAGCAGGCTCAGCTGACTCCAACAAAGAATAGCCATGTCCAAGGGATCTTGAGGAATTATTACTTAACCAGAGTAACCATGCAAAACTCTCAAAGGTTAGTGCAATTAATCACTTCACAGTCACTGTGACATAGCTCCGACAGCAGCTCTTTGTGGCAAGATGCACACTGTGAAGCTCTGGCCTATCTTTTTCACATGTCCCAGGCTCTAGTACAACAAACAGAGCAGGGGCTACAGAGCTCCTCTTGTTTTAAGCGCATAAAATTTATAGGGTTGGAAAGCACCCCCACAGATCATCTAGCCCAACCCTTGCTACAACAAGCAGTCTATCACTCACTAGAACAGATTGCCAGAGCTCCATCCAGCTGGACCTTGAAGGGCTCCAGGGATGGGATCTCCACCACCTCTCTAGGCAGCCTGTTCCAGGGATCCTCTATGCTCAGACGCAAGAATTTTTTCTTGACGTTCAGCCTACACCTACCCTTTTCCAGCTTCGATCCATGACCCCTCGTCCTGTCATTCCCCAGCCTTCTGACAGGCCCCTTTCAAGGTTGCTATAAGGTCTCCCCCAGAGCCTTCTCCTCTGCAGGCTGAGCAACCCTAACACCCTCAGTCTATCCCCAGAGCAGAGGTGCTCCAGCCTTCTGAGCATCCTTGCAGCCTCACCTGGATTCACTGCAACAGGTCCTTGACCTTCTTGTGTTGGGGGCTCTAGAGCTGGATGCAGGACTCCAGGTGACAGCTCAGTAGGGCATGAGTAGAGGGGCAGAATCTCTTCTTTTGATCTACTGGCCACACTTCTGATGCAGCCCAGGATGTGGCTGGCCCTTCCCACGCAGAAATAACAAATGATCCCCAGTAAGTCACTTTTCCTGGAAGAACTAACTGACCCAAGGAAGTCTAAGCCATTAATACGGACACAAAGCAAGCCAGGGAATAACCACCTCACCAAACCTTCCTGCTTCCCAAGGTCTGCTTTTAATTTTCTGTGCTGCAACAACCTCATATATTGCCAGTGTCACAAACCCCAACCCTGCCAGCACCAGCTCTGCAGATCCACCCCCTACCCCCAGCAGACGGTTCCTCTCTGAACTGGTTTAATGCCTACTTCAACCAACTGAATTGAGGTACAACCTTGTTGGTGGAGCAAACCCCTGAAAGAAAAGGTCAGGGCCAGGTCACCTCTGTAAGTCACAGCAGAACTACTGGGGCTCTGCACAGCATGACATTTGTCTCCATGGGCTCACTGCACTTACTCCATATGTTCTCCCAGTGATCTGAACACAAACCTCTGAGAGGTCAGGAACACACAGCACCACCACCAGCAATAAGAGGCTGGTGAGCACTGCAGTGCTGGCAATGCTGTTCAGCTCTGTAAGCTAGATGCCAGCACTTGAAATAGTTGGGGATGACACAGCGCACAGGCAGGGCAGGACTGAGAGCTGCAGCATCTCCCAAGAAAGTCATAGAGTGTGAGCTACTCTCCATGGGCTAAACCTGCAAGAGACCATCTCCTAAATGCCTGTTGCCAAGAGCATTTGCTTTAGAGGATGCGCTGCATTTCCAGCTGAGTTTTGGAACCCCAGTGAGCACACGTCTCGTTATGTCTCACGGAATAGCCCGTATTGCTCAAAATACTTTAAAAGGCTGTGCCTGACAGCACAGAACTTGTTCTATTCATGCTGTGTTTAACTGCTTAAAGCATTGTAAGTGTGTTTTAGGAGTCACGCTCTTACAGATCTTCTGCTATGAAATGTTCATAAAAATTACCGTGGTGAAAAGGACTCATCTCTGCTCTTCGAGAAGTGAGCGAGGACAGGAGCTCAGACACTGATTTTAGTGTTTCCTCTGCAGCTCGCACTAACTGCAGTAACACACTGGATGCAGTAAAGCTTTGACTTGATCAGCTCCACAGAAGCTAACTGGTCACAAAAGATTTTCTGCTGCCATCAACACTGAATTGAGCTGGAGAGTCCAGAGGTGGCCCCCAGCAAAGGCTATTTTCAATGGCCTCTGAGAAGGGGCCATGATTACCAGCTCAGAGTTTCTCCAGGCCTTGTGACAGCTGTTGTCACCAAGGGATGGTGGCTGCAAGAAGAGGAGAAAAAGTCTGCTGGGACTTGTTCTCCAGCACTAACACTTGCCCAAGCTGCCCCTGCATTACTGTCTCCTGCCATTTACTGCCTTTTGTGCATGCAGAGCCAGCTCTGCAAAACTGCATCTCTGCTCTCTTCTGGTTTTAGCCCTGAGAAACCCTCTGTCTCCATCCCTGCTTCCTGGCTAGGAAGCCACAGGATTCCACCAAAGCCCTTTCACTTCGTTCTTCTCTTCTTCCCTCAGCTAAAGAGGGGAGGGCTGCACCCACCAAAAGGGGGCTGCAGATGTGGCCAGCGGCTCGTCTCTTTGGCCTCCCGTCAGAAGGCAGGGCGAGCTGGTGCTGACCACAGTCCAAAAGGTCCACTCTCTCTGCGGTCGAGCTCCCATGCAAAAGAGGGCTGTGGCTACCCCCACAGCAGGGCTGTAGTCAGGCTTAGACTTCTTTTGCATTCCACCCTTCAGTGGGAGGAAGGCCATTTCTCCCCCACCCTGCGGGATTTCTCACCACCCCCCCACCCTGGGGGATGGGGTGGGGGAGCTCTCTGTCACTCAAGATATAGCAGAGGAGAAGCAGGAGAAAAGCAGGAAGAAGACAACAAAGATGGTGATGAAGAAAGGTGAAGAAGCAAGAAGTACCTTCCCTTTTACAGACTCTGTCCACCAATCACCTGTAGAGTCGGGACACTGACGCAGGAGGTCTGCTAGGAAAGCTACCCCCAGCTTCAAAGTAAAATGCTTTTTCGGCATAAAAGCACCACAACCAATGTTGAAAATTTGGCAACTTTCAAACCGTGTCAGGAGCTCACAGTCTTGCTTTTGAGAGAGCCATGTGGCCTCTGCCTAATGATCCTACTTAGCCAACCCCAGTGACTCTGTGAAGAAGCATCCTTCTTATGCCATTTCATCCTGATGCCACATTGCCGTGTCAACAGGAAAGAGATGAAATACAGTCCTGAGGGGTAGTCACTGCACAGTGATACCCTGTGAAACTGGACTTTATTATACAAGTGCACAGGTGACAGACACATGGTACCATCCGTTATCCTGCTCTGCTGCTGGCCCAGACAAAAGGAGCATATATAGACAGAAGAATCTATATAGCATACGTAAACAGAATATATCTGAATATTTATATATACACACACATACACACTCCCATCTATAAAGTATGTGCATCTTTGACCCAGCTCTGAAGCCCTGAAGAGACTTCTAACAGTAAGCAATAGCTACATGCTACAAAGCTTTCAGACCCAGCTGCACAGAGGCAGGAAGGCATTGCCCACAACTGGAAGGAGGGGACATGATGTCCTGGAGCATCCTTCTAGTCTTTTGGGTTTAGGAGTGATGAATAAAGCAAAGCAGTGGAAGCTAAAAGGGTTTGAGAGACAGATGCCTGAAGGCAATGCTCTTCCAAACAGCTCTGAGGAAATGAGGCCACTCAGAACCTTAGAAATGCAGACCCCCAGATGAGGTGAACCAGTTGCCAAGGCCAATCTCTTCCCTCGGTTTCAAGCCGAACGCACACAGATGCACATTATGCAAAAACTGCAAAAAAATAACTATAATAAACCCAGAAATTGTCGTGTCTGGCATTCACATACATTGATTCTGGGGAGACGCCCACGTGTCCAGACACACACACACGTCTGGCCTCGGTGTTCATTCCATCTTCATAGAATATCCTGGAACAAGGCCAGTTTTTCTCCATTTGGCAAGTTTTGTTGTGACATAAGCACTGCCGTTCCTGCCGACAGAAAGATTTACACTGTTCCTTTTCTCTGCAGGAGAAAACACAAAATGAAGGAAACCCTGACAGACCATCATTAAGGTTATCAAGGGATAACCTTAAAAATTACTGAGTCCCAGCACAAGAAAGGAGGTCTGTAGGGCTATTTCTCCCTAAAACACTCTTATTTTCCGAGCAAACCTCGCTGTCTGTAAATAACACATGACAACATCTGTTGTGCAGAAGACAGACATGACGGTACACTGTTTGAATAGCTAAGGGACTTTGCAGTTCGTGCTGGCACCTGCCCCAGCAGCACTGTCAGGAGGGGTTCCCAATGGGCAGCCGTGGACACAGTTCCTCTAGCAAGGAAGGTTTTGTGCAGAGAAAAGATGCTCATGTGGACATGAAGCGACCTGCGTTCAGACAGCTGTTTAGGAACACACAGCAAAAAGCCACCTGGGTTCCATTCTGTACACAGGGCCTCTGTTAGAGGTTGCCAAGGTTTGAGGTCCTTTGGAGTAAAACGAACAGGTACTATAAGAAGATTATTATCTCTAAGAAAAACATTTCTTTGGGAAAAAAATTCCAGTCTTCATAGGCATTTAAATTTGTAAAGAATGCCCCTGGTTTCCAAGCGGTTTTGAATTATTGGGACAAATAAACAAACAATGTTTTGTTATTTTTCTTCTAAGTGTTGGATGCTCAGTGCCCATTTAAGCATAACCTGAACCCTGATTTACAGCACCCGTGGCAAGATAGACTGACATACGGCAGAAGATGCTCTCACAATTACCTGGTAAGACTAAACACATCAGTCCCATAAACTGCACTGCTCTGTGCCCATTCCCCCACCTCTCCTGTCTGCACAGCCTCAATGTGTGTCTGTGCTTCCCATGCCAATGCACTAATCCATTCCCTATGAACTCAGCTGACCTACATTCAGCCTCTTCCTCCCAGTGAATCACAACCGTCCATCATGACAGATGCTGCCAGACATTTTTTGCCGAGGAAAAAGCAACTTCAGACCTCATAAGCTGCTAACATAGTCAGCAGTGAACTAGTTACCTAAGAGATTAGCAGAGGTCAACTACCACCAAGGAGCAGGCACTGCTCACCCAAAGCATTAAAATATTGAATGAAATAGAGTAGGGGATCACAGTATAACAGCTTTTTTCTAACGCTAGAGAAAGGAAATTGCAGTACCTTTTAAATCATTCATCCCCAAGAGACAGAGCTTTAAATGGAGATTAGAAGATTAAGAATAACCCAGCATGGTTTCACAATTAGCCAACATTCACGCTCTGCAGAAATACTGTGCCCAGGCACAGCTGAGCCAGGGAGACAAGGGGAGACCTCGCACTTAGGCCAGGGCCAAACCCAGCTCCGCAGGCAGAGGTGGGAATTTCTTCTCATCTTCCAACAAAGGAATCTTTTCCCTGGCATATTGTCATTAGTGGGTCTCGCTCAAACAATCATGATTTTGACTGCTAACCAATTCCACACCAATTTTCTCCTCTCTCCTCACACTAATGACCAGGTAGATCCAGTGACAGTCTCTTAAAGACAGCTGCACCACACAGGTGGGAAGCACATCCTGCAGACCAAGGCAAGTGGCAGACTAGCCACACTCCTGCCTTTGTACAACCAGGGCACCAAGCTGCTCCTAGAAGTAAAATGACACCTGGGAAGGATACAATCTTGATGACTCTGGTGGTTTCACCACAGTGTGCCACAATCAGCTATAGAACATCACATAGAAAGGCTCTTGGGAGTTAGCCAGGTCCAATATGACAGACTGGAGAGATGGGCAGACTCCAATAGGATGAGTTTTAACAAGTCTAAGCGTCGGGTTGTGCATTTTGGTTATAACAACCCCAGGCAGAACTATAGGCTGGGAATGGAGATCTTGGAGAGTACTCAGGAAGAAAGAGACTTGGGGGTACTGGTGGACAGTAAACTTAGCATGAGTCAGCAATGTGCCCAGATGGCCAAGAGGGCTAATGGCATCCTGGCCTGTATCAGGAATGGTGTGGCCAGCAGGGAGAGGGAGGTTATCCTCCCCCTGTATTTGGCACTGGTTAGACCACACCTGGAGTATTGTGTTCAGTTCTGGGCCCCTCAGTTTAGGAAGGCTGTTGAGGTACTGTAACGAGTACGGAGAATGGCAACTAGAANGGAGGTGCTCAAGGTTAGGCTGGATGAAATGCTGAGTGACATGATCTAGATGTCAGGTGTTAGGTTTACTTGGTTGGTTTTAGGTTGGGCTGGATGATCTTTAAGGTCTTTTCCAGCCTCATCAGTACTGTGATACTGTGAAACTGTGATACTGTAATATGAAAAAGTAACCTGTCTGTAAACCAACAGCCAAAGTCACATTTAACAGAGTGACTGAAATCACAACTGAGGCATGACCTGGTTTCATAGAAGAGTTCAGGAATGACATTCCCAGCTCACAAGGCAGACTTGTATTTTGGAGGTTCAAGACTGTGAGATCTATTCCCAGGGACTGTACTGATGCTCTGATGGTGCATCTATGGTTTAGTACAAAAATGAGTCCTTCTGCACAAGACCTTGTTCACTCGCACACATTCCCTGCCGCACACTCAGCCCTGCGGCGTGCAATGTTCTCTTCTAATAGGGGAAAAACTCCTGTCTATTTGTCAGTTAATATTTGAGAATATCAGGCCATTGGCATTTTGTTTAGAAGCCAAATAATACTCCGTTTTAATCAATTCCTTTTTCAACTACTGCAATGTTCCAATTCCAGGACTCAGCAATCCATTTGAACTGATGAGACCCACAGAGCCACACTCCACTCCTGCTTGGGTCTCCATCCGCAAAAGCATTAAATTCACCTCCTTGGTGGCAATTCTAATCAATGATGCATCGCAACGAAGACCCACGTAATGGACTCATATATGCCTGTCAAGTATGAAAAACCCTGGTGTTACACTACACAGGCCTCCATCATTCTAGACTTCAACCACATTATTAAAAGAGGCTTCCTCAGCAGCCTCTATGCTCTGCCATTTCATCACTGTCAGTCCAGAAAGTGCTGAGCACACACGGAAGATCAGACCTGTGGAAACAGGCATCAGAAAAATACACTCAGGTCAGGTAGGTATGGCTGAAATCACTGCTCTCAGAGACAAGTTCTCTTGCACACAGTGCTGCGGTCCCTCGCACAGCCGCTTGTCTCATTCTGCAGGTGCAAACTGCAGCAAAATAAAGTCAATGACTGTGATGACCAACAAAGATCTTTAAAAGCCATTACCTTCCCAATCCCCATGGATGGGGCAGCCATCATCCACCCCTGCACACACACTGCCCACGGTCCTGTGTGAGTCTCCTAAGATTATCTTCCCACAGATGCAACTCCTGGGTTGTTACAGCTCAGCGCTTTTCTTTTGAAAGGCTAATTTTTCTCTCTTCGTAGTTGCATAAAAGAAAAAGGTGGGATACCTTGAAAGTCAAAATCCAGAAGATAAAAGGATGCAAAAGTCAATTTTCCAATCAAGTCGTTTTTGTGGGCAGCGGTAACAACCCTAGGGAACCCCTGGGCCATTGCTGTTCTTTGGCCTGACTGAACCGTAAGTCTGATCTGTCAGACAGTAGGAGCGACTGGGTTTGAGTTCATCTATTAGAAGATACAGCCAGCATTTTTCCTCACACGTTCAGCCAGTGAGTTTGTGGTCTAACTCCTTTTTCAGAAAGCTTCCAGCGCGCTGCAGTCCCACCCCACTTTCCTTACAATGCCTGGGCTCCCACCAGATCCCATCCCCCCCTGAGGCCATGATCTTAACCTTCAGCTTCCCACAGTGGTGGCTGTGCAAGCAAGAGCACTGCTGCCAGGGAAGAGTTCCACCTTCTCAAGATCCACTAGATGCTTTTTAAAAAACTCTCCTTTTCCAGAGTATGATGGCCGGGTGTGAGCAGTAGGGCTCAGAGAGCAGTAGGGCTGAGTGCCCTCCAGTCACAGCTCTGCACTCCCATAACCTGGGAGCAGTGGGCAGGTTCCATTTTTCACCAGACAGAGCCCAGCTACAAAAAGGCACCAGGGTGCTGTGATGGTCAAATACTCTTGTTTGGGCCTTCAGCAGCCTTCCTAAAGCACATGGTGTCAGGAGCTGGAAGAGACCTCAAAAGATCATCCAGTCCAACCCCCCTGCCAGAGCAGGATCCCCCAGATTAGGTCACAAAGGGCTGTGTCCAGGAGAGTTCTGAATGTCTTCTGAGAAGGAGACTCCACAACTATAGCGGGCAGCCTGTTCCAGGGCTCAACATGAAAATGTGAATTAAACCCACACACAGATATATTCACAGATACATCCAGTTCTGTCTCAGCTCCATGAAAACCGTGTTGTTCACAAGGACGAGCTCTCCTTGGTGGGCTACTTTAGCATCTCCACAGACAGGTGCAAGAAGCACAGAGGCTCCGTTTGGGTTCAGAACACCACAGTGCAATTGTGCAGTAAACTACTAGTGAGATCCAGTGGCAAAATTCCCAGTGACATCAGTAGGACAGCCACAACAAACACAGACTGAGGAACAAACAGGCAGGACTCATGGAGCCCCCAGTTCTCCACTACCTTTCCGTCATTCACACTCATGATTTTATTACGTTCTCCTGGAAAAATCAAACTGCTGAACACTCAGCTCTCCCATCTTCCAAATCTTTATTCTCCCTCAAAAAGGACTTGTGTTTAGAAACCACTGGAATAATACGTTGTTAAATAGTCTAGTCCTTCATTGCCCAGAAGAGAGCTAAGGTATAAATGTCTAGTGGACACCGCAGTGGTGAGGTCAAGGTTAAAAGCAGCAGAGGTTGGCAGAGACATTGAGTCTGTAGCACAGTTCATTTTCTCCTCAACAGAAAAAGACGCTGAGTGATACCACACGTTTCTGTCTCACCCTTACTGAGTTTTAGCACTTTGGGCTCCAAAAACGGAGGACAACCATGAACAAAGGAAATGTGCTGACAGGTTTTGTTCGAAGTTAAAACCCAAACAAACCCATAACCCAAATGTAGAGCTGGGTTGCAAGCGTGGGGACAGGCAGCACCGAAGATACCACTAAATAAACTTTAAAAACAAACCAAAAAAAACCCTGAAAACCAACCACTCGGTAACTTGAACCCCCAATGCCCATGAGTGATGCTCTTCAGTGCAGCAGCACCTCCCACTGAATAAAATGGGCTGAACAGGTCGAACTGTAAAATCACAGAATCATTCAGGTTGGAAAAGACCCTGGAGATCAAGTCCAACCAATAACCCTCCTCTACCAAGGTCTCTACTAGACCAGATCTCTAAGCACTGCATCTGAACAACCTTTAAACCCCTCCAGGGGTGGTGTCTCAGCCCCCTCCCTGGCAGCCTGTTCCAAGCCCTGACCACTCTTGCTGTGAAAAAATTTCTCCCAGTGTCCAGCCTAACCCTCCCCTGGTGCAGCTTGAGGCCCTGCCCTCTTGTTCTGTCACCAATGGCCTGTGAGGAGAGACCAGCACCACCCCTCTACAGTGTCCCTTCAGGTAGTTGTAGAGAACAGAGGATGCTAAGGTCTCCCCTCAGCCGCCTCTTCCTCAGGCTGAACAGCCCCAGCTGCCTCAGCTGCTCCCCATCAGACCTGTTGTCCAGGCCCTTCACCAGCTTCATTGCTCTCCTCTGCACCTGCTCCAGCCTCTTACTGCCTTTCTTGTACTGACACGTCCCAGACTGACCCCAGGACTTGAGGTGTGGCCTCACCAGTGCCAAGTGCAGGGGGACAGTCACCTCCCCACTCCTGCTGGCTACACCACTGCTGACACAAGCCACGTTTCTGATACACTCAGACTTATGATCGGCTCAAAGGCAGCTGCCAGTGAGATCTTTGCGGCCACAGGGCATGAGTCCAAACCACCCACAGCAGCGCTAGTGCCCATGGAGTAACACTGAGTGCTCAGGACCCAACCTCTTGTCAGGAGGGCATTTTTGAATCTTTCTCCCCAATTAACAGATGTTTAAGCCACAGAGCTGACACAGGGCTCTCAACTGCTGGTCAATATGCACGCTACTTTATGCAGTTTTCCCTTGACCCTTCCTCCCACAAGCCATGCTGAAAGGTGTATTCTACGTTGTAGAGCGAAGCACTTGGCACACAGGGCAATTCTGAATCACCAGTGTTAATGCAGAGCTAGTCCCACCATGCACATCCACTGCCAGGACTAACGGACATCGTTGCATGTAACAACATGCCAACGTGTGCCCAACACAGGGGGCTGAACTCCCCGCAGTCCTTCCCTGCAATCACATGCAAAGCAGCAGAGAACAAGCAGCACGCCAAAAGCATCCACATCAAGTCCCTAGTGATCTCTCACACTTCAGCAGATTTGAAGCTGGAATGGCAGTCAGGCAGAACCAGCTCATGACCTGGTCCTGAGGGGACCAAGAGCAGCAGCACACTGGAGAAGCCCTTGTAATACAAGAAACAGCTTCCTTTTCATGTGCTGGGAAACTTTCAGGATCATCCCGAAGGAAGGGCTACAGGGAAGCGAGATGTGATGTAGGAAGCAATATTTTAAAGGACTTTTCCCCTCCTGAAAGCCAGACCATCTCGGGACAGCCCCCATAATTACAGCAGCATCCCCATCACATGTGTTGTAATTGCCCTGGTGGAAGCTCCTTCCCTTTTCCTCCCATTCCGGTACTCCATCCTGCAGCATAATTCACAAGATGCTTGCAGAGGGGAGGACAGCTGAGTTACCAAGACATGTCTGGCTTTAGAGGTGCTTTTGAAGAATCTGTTCCATCTCAGCCAGCTCAAAGCTCTCTACTGCTAGCACATCCCCTCCTACTTGACCAATTTGAACACTGCCCATAACAGGATGAAAATGGAAACCAAGAATGAAAGGAAAGTAAATGCCAAAACAACTGCACGAACATGTAAACATCACACTAGAGAAGAAATTAAGCTCCCTTTGGCTTGCCCCAGGCCTGGCAATGAACTGGAAGATGCATTGTTGGAAGACACAAATTAAACACTTCACGGATAATTAACTTGTCTTTTCCAATTAGCCAAAGGCCCTCAAACACCTGATGAGAGGCCAAGGTGTTCTTAAACTCAGCATGCAGGACATTCCAGCGCTGATCCTGTAACTGGCCATTTCTGCTCAGCCCTAGCAGTACTGTCAAGTGCATTTGATCCCTCATCTTTCATTGCCTGAGGGGGCAGTGAACAGGTGATTACAGACACGCACCAACATCCTGCAACTGCTTCTAGCCTGCCTGAAGCAGAGAAAGGAGTAGGTATCACATTTGGAAAGATCCAAGGTACCATAAACTCACCTCTGTTTTCCTTTACAGCATCATTTCTGTTCCTGGTCTCATGTGCAGCCACTAGGGCACCAGCTATAAAGCCCCAGCCTGCAAGTGATGCAGAGACATGTCTGCATGCCTGGGTGTTTGTTACCATAGCAATACCACAGTCATTGCCAGGGTTGGTTTTTTTCCCTTCTTGTTGTTGTTGTTGAGGCTGGGTTCTTATCCAGTGCAAACAGAGCCAGTTCCCAGTTAAGTTAATGAGAAGGCCATTAATACTTGCAGCATGCTATGGGTGCAGCAGGACCTGCTAGCTGGGAGGATGGCACTGAGGAGATGCTCAGCCCTTGTCCTACTACAGTTGCCAGTTCATTCCCCAGTCATTTGTGATGCCTGCACCCAGTTCTTACCTAGCCATGTTGATGAGCACCAGGCTACTGCACCTCCTTAGCTCCTCTGGGAGCCATCTGGACTAACTTTTCTCTCAACAGTCCTCAGATTTATGAGCACACACTTCCAGGTTCTCTCCCAAACAGCTCAGCCAACAGCACAAAGGAAATAAAGCCAACTTTTCCTTCAATGTTAGAGTGTATTTCCAGAGTCTGGCAACAACATACAGACACATGAACACAACTATCAGAAGGGTGTTTTCCAGACCTGCAGTATCAGCATCCATTGCTCAGCAGCTTGGTTTTCAGTGTGGTATTCAAGGGCTACTCCAAAGCACCTGAAAAGCACCAAACAAGTCGATTGCCACACAATTCCCTCCCCATTTAAGTAGCTGCTGCTCTTTGCAGTCTAGAGCACAGAAAAAAAATCACAAGGACGCAAAGCTAGTCCTACCTTGCCACAGGGCAGTACACTTCTCCAAATTAACCTTCTTTACCCATCCTGTATGTCCCCACAAGCTCTCCCTCACCAAGTCAGAGGCCATTAGATTTTTCTGTCTCTGCATTAACACTCAACTGCCTGGGTTACGAAGACAGCACTTAGAACAGAGGCTCAAATTGCAGGGATATTCTCAGCAAGGCTCTGAGGACTGAGCTGCTGTCTGTTAGTCCAAGTAGCACCTTTCCACCCAGTCCCTCCAGTGCTGAACTAAAGCTGGGGGTGCAGCAACCACCCCAGTAAATTACTGTACATAAGCTCTCCCAAAAGTGATAGGCACTGCACACTTGAGAAGGACAGACAGAAACACTTCTGCCCTCCTTCACTTGGAGATAGTTCTTTAAAATCCAACAGAATGTCCACTTCAACTCGAAAACCTCACATTCAGAGTCTTCAGCAAGACCTTCCACCAGCTCGTATTTGGCGGAAGGAGCACTTTCCTCCCAAACTCACTGCACAAGAGGGATGGCAGGAAAAAGTTCAGATTGCCCAAAATGAGGCAAGGACAAAGTTATCCAGGAAGAGCCTGTAAGGTGACTATGGCAACCAGAACAAAAGGTTGCTGGGACCAGGACTCTACAATTAGTCTTTAGTTAACCATTGCTAGCAGCAGGACTGAGCATTATTTTGTGAGCTCCAAGTGAAAGCTGTGACAGAACACAAGATCAGTCAAAGACTTAGTGATGGGTGATGGAATCTGAACATAATCTTGAGTTATCTTAAGCTGATTAGAATTCCTTCTAATATGAAAGCCACACCTCTGGGGGTGAGGACACCCACCTCTCTTTGAAGGCCCTCACCCACTGAGCTTGCACAGCAGGAAGAAAAACTCCTGCACCTTTAAGTGGAGATGAAGAAACCAAAGCGCAGTCAGCCTCAGGATAAGAGTTGTAATCGTCACTAAAAATACAGTAATCAGTGAGTAGGTTAATTCACTTAGACTGTATGAAGGAATGACTGCCTCAATGACTGCTGCACAGGCTTCGTGGGGATTCCTCCAGCACCTGCTTTACACAAAACAGGAATAGCTAAACCCTCAACTGTGTGCGGGATTGGCTCACACACTGGGCGAATGAACCCAATTCTGGAACAAGAGCACCAAAGACAAGGAGGTAGAGAAGACTGCTGAACAGATTCATCCTGAAAGAAAAGCGCACAAAGCGTGCAGGGAGCATCTGCAGGAAAGCATTTACTGAAGAGGAGAGCTCAAACACACGGACAAACACCTGTCTCCTCTCTAATGCTACACCTCACCACCCAGCTCTCGACGGCAGTATAAATCACAGCTTTTATGTACCATGAGCACTGGCCTGGGATTTGGCCAGTACAGTAAATCCAGCTGTACCCAAAAGCCACAGCACTGATCTCCTCCAAACGCACTTGGTCCACTCTTCCTATGAGCCACCTACGTGGGCTTCCATCCACACTGGTGTTGGCCCTCAAGGCTCTTAGGATGAGTGCAAAAGCCTTGGCTGAGTTCAAAGAGGACTCAAAAACTTGTCTCTGGGACAACTTCCATACAGTCACTTTCTTTGGAGGCAGGGAAAGGAAAGAGTTCTCCTTAGCAATGTCTTTAAACCATGATAGCCACCTGCACAAGAAGAAAGGAGACAGAATTCCCTGAGGTCACAGACGGGGATTACTAGTCACAAAAACCCCACCAAGACCAATCTTCCAATGGTCTAATTGTTCCCACTAACTTCAGAGGAGAGCCCTGCTGCACCCCAGTGCAAAGGATGGAGCCAGAAACATGTTCATTATCCTCTGCAAAAGACACACACCCTGCAAAACGTGAGCATAACCAAAAGCCCCTGGGCCCTGGAAGGCGGCTTTTACACAGAACAACCCCGTAAGCAATTTTCCTCTGTGATTCTTGCACTTTGCACAGCCAGTGGGCTTTCTCTGCCTCTGATACTTACAAAATGGCACCTCTTGGCCAGCTGCTGAGGGAGGACAGAGGGGAGGGAAGCAGGATTAACATCTGCTTGTCCCCCAAACTAAGCTGCTGATTTTGATGTTATCATAGAGAATTATTTCCTTGCACTCCATCCCTTCCTCTGCTAGAGGCAGTACGGGAGAGAAAAATGGGGGTATTTTGGAAGGCTCCTATTAAAAATTTAAAGGTGCCATGATTTTCCCCCTTTAATAATATCACAGATCTCAAAATCTGTGAATATGCAGGTTTTAAGCATCTCCTGATCAGCAGACAGAAAGCCTTGTGGAGCTCTCTCAACTCTGAAGTCAGTCATTTCTTAAATAATTAAAAGTGTAATAGCGGCAGCACAGTAGCATCCTGTGGAACCTCATCTCCGTCTGCAGCCACCAAGGACTGGCACATTTCACACAAACAGCAAACAACACAGGAATTTCTGCTGAAGTCATTCATCTCTATCCCCTGCCACACTAATGAGAGAGAGATCACACATTTATGATGAATTCTTCTAATTAGGAGCCCTGTGCTAGCAGCGTCTGTTTCACCCGAGAGATTTTGTCTAAACTGGGAACCCTGCTCAAGGCTAAAATTCAGTTGCAGAGCCAGGTGAGCACAAATCACAGCCAGGCAGGAGCCACTGAACCAGCCCTGGGACAATTCATCACGCTTGCCTCATTTGAGCTGCTCTTTACAGGGGCCTTCATCTTGCAGCTCTTGCAAAGAGACTGCAGCACCCTCATTGCTGCACCCCAACTGCAACCTAAGACCACAAGTATCGCCCTTGTGGGGCAAAGCATACTGGCACTGCGCACCTACAGGGGATATTCACCTCACTTCTCTTCAATCCACCTCCCCTCTCTGCAAAAGAGCCTGAAGGGGATGTCAGTCAAATGCCCAGTGGGAAAGATGCTCAAAGAGAAAGTCAATGGAGCCTGAGCAATCAGTGTAAATCAAGACTTTAACCTTGCAGAGCCTCCTTCAGACCCTTGATCTGTAAAAGAAGATGCTTAAGCACTTAGTGCATTTCTGAAGAGTCAAGTGCAGCAGACGTGTCAATGCAGACAAATCCTTATCCCCAAAACTACCAGCTGAAGAGTCTCAATCTTACTGTCTGTTGCCCCCAAAAAAACTACTGGGCAGAACAGATACCACTACAGATGTGTTTAAGATAAAAGACAGGTTCCCTTGCAGCCTGTACCTCTTTAGTAGATAGTTGCTTGTCTTGGAATATCTAAATCTTAACCAACCTGACACCAGAAACAAACCTGTAACTATGGCAGCCACCAGCCCAGTTCTCTGATGCATAAACCAGTAGTTTCTGTTTATTGACCAGCAGAGAGAAATCTGGCTGAATCAGATGGGAGCAGCCCCTTTCCACATGCAGCGGAGACAACATTCAAGAAAAATCATCAAGAAAAATCACTCTCTGCAGTAACACCATCACTCCATGACTTTTAGCTGGGTCATTTAATGCAACAGGAAAAAAAACCCACTGATGACATTTCCCTTGCCTGAATGTGAGGCAGGCAGCTACTAGCTCTGGAGGAGCAGACAAGCCGCTCTGACAGCGGTCCTTTCCTCCCTGATCACAGATCTTCAAAGGATAGATCGTGGCCAAGCCCCTGCCCCGTGGCACTGAATCCTACTCTGTAACCCCAGCATCTTTACATCATCTTTTCTTCTGATTCTGTACCATGAGCATTCAGACTAAAATCAAAGCATTCTGCATTCAGAATACTACACTGTCAACGTACTTAACGGGATGGAGGGAAGAACAGAGTCCAGTCTGGCTACCCAAACAGCTCTACAATAAGGAGGGACCCTTATTGCTTGGGCAGCCTCTCCAAAGCTGACCCTCACTTGACTGCATCTCTTCACTGCCTGACGCAGTGGATCAAGTCCTTTCCAAAATGTCTGTAGAAATGCCCAGCCAGCACGCTCCAGTTTTCCCAGCAGACTGGAAACAATCCACAGGGCCACTCAGCTGGCAGGCACAGCAGAGCAGTCTGGCATTCCAGGGCACAGCAAAAGTAAACAGAGCACCCAAACCCAGCCAGGAAGGAGGCAAAAAACTGATGCCAAGTTCACTCAGGTTTGTTCCAACACATCTTTTGGAAGGGTTACCTCACTGCAGAGCATCCACCCTTCTGCTGCCAACCCTGGCTCTGGCTAAACAGCACACTGTCCTCCCAGCAGTGAGAGAGGCATGACCTTGCCCATCTCAGCCTCTATCTACCCAAGTTCTGCTGTTCCCAAACACAAACCCAAAAGCCTTAGCATTATAGAAGGAAGTGTGGGGTAGGGCCATGGTCTGGCTGTGCATCACTGTCCCTATGAACCTGCACAGACATCACTCTGATAGGCTGTGCCCTACCTTGGAGTCCTGCATCCAGGTCTGGAGCCCCAGAAGGACACACACCTGTCAGAGCACGTCCAGAGGAGGGCATGGAAATTATCAGAGGGCTGGAGCACCTCTGCTCTGGGGACAGGCTGAGAGGGTTGGAATTGTTCAGCCTTAAGAGGAAAAGGTTCTGGAGGGACTTTATTGTGACCTTCCAATCCCTGAGAGGGGCTGTCAGAAGGCTGGGGAAGACTGATCACAAGGGCAGGGAACCATAGGACAAGGGGTCATGATGGAAAAGGGTAGATTGATGCTGGACATGAGGAAAAAGGGTGAATCTGAGGGCAATGGATGCTTGGAACAGGCTGCCTGGAGAAATGGTGGAGGCCCCATCCTTGGAGACACTCAAGATCAGGCTGGATGGGGCTCTGGGCAATCTGTGATGTCCCTACTTGTTGCAAGAAGTTGGACTAGATGACTTTTGGAGGTCCCCTCTAACTATGATTCTGTGATCTTTAGGCATAAAACAGGTGCTTCAGCCACATTCCAGAAGATTAGGAAACACACAGAGCAGCAGCCTGGTACAGCTGGTAATTCCCACCACACAACTAGATCCAAAAAAATCTCCCACTGAAGATAAAGAAAGGCAGCAACAAAACCCAACCCAAAATTCACACGCACGTTATTACAGCATTTGGGAAATACAGCATGAACACCGAGCACCAGGAGTCGGCAGTGAGCATGCGGAACAGCCACAGCTCCTAACTCAGAAACTTTACTATTAATTTCCACAAGGTACAACACGGCCTTGCTGAGCACAATGCCCTCTGGCATCAAATCTATAAATATGTGAGGGGTGGGTGTCAGGGGATGGAGCCAGGCTCTTCTCAAGGTCGTCTAGTGATAGAACAAGGGGCAATGGGTGCCAGCTGGAACAGAGGAGGTTCCATATAAACATCAGAAGGGACTTCATCACAGTGAGGGTAACAGAGCACTGGAACAGGCTGCCCAGGGGGGCTGTGGAGTCTCCTTCTCTGGAGATCGTCAAGACCTGCCTGGATCTGTTCCTGTGTGACTTGGTCTAGGTGATCCTGCTGTAGCAGGGGGATTGGACTAGATGATCTTTTGAGGTCCTTTCCAATCCTTAATGATTCTATGAAATACTTCATTCAGACATGCAGCATGCAAGCAGATAGAAAGCCTCAGTTTTGTCCTGCAGGAAGACACTTCCAGGGAAGCTCTGAAGGCACCCTCATGGGGTAGGAGCACTTCCCCAGCCAAGCCCTGGCTGTTTCAGTACTCAGCTTATACAAACCAACAAGGCAAGAAGATTATTCCCTTTTTTACCTCCCCAGACCCCAAAATGCCTGAGGCAAGTTTCAACACAGTTGTTTTCCACTACTTTAAAAGACAACTTCTTCCCAACCACTACATTTCAGCTTACAAGATAAAGAATTTGGAAAAGAGGGGAGTTTCAAAGGTTTATTGTGAAATTAACCAATTCATTCAGTTCAAGCGCTAAGGCGCTGAAACACAAACAGAACAAGGAGGATCTGAAAACCACTTACAAAGTGTGGCAAAAAAAAACCCGCCCCAAATTAACTGGATTTTGGGAAAACCAAGACACTTTTAAAACCCTGCCACTTTAAAAGTTTTCCTCTTGCAGCAGATTGTCCCTGACCTGCTGCCTTTGTGCTAACTCCCTTCTTGGTTCAAAGGGTGAACTCAAACAAATATTTTTCTACCACATTCCCTCATCTCCAGCCCCTTAAAAAACTCACAAAAGCCTGGTGAAGCACATAAAAACCTCTAGACTTTCTTAACATTGGGGAAACTGAGGCACAGCAGCCTGTAAGGAGGAATAGCTTTGTGTTATGCAGCGTGTTTCTGCAATAGGATGAATTCAGCCATTCCCTTGCGCTTTGCCACGGGCAGTCCCAGTTTGATGTCACTGAAACAAAACCCCTTCTCCCCTTGGCTCTCAAATGGCTCCTAACCCGCTCACCTTGGGATGAAGGCCCTGAGCCAAGGTTCACCAGAACAAACCAAGACAGCCCTCAACAGCTTCTGCTTCCAGCGAATGCTGATGAATTTTTAGCTTCTTTAATCCTAGGGCAGTTCCGTCTGTGCAAAACCAGCCCTTACGGGGAAATAGCTGAACGATGAAAGAGCGATTCTGCTCGCCACAGATTGCAGCTGCTCCCTCCACTTATTTAACAGAACACAAATCAATGGAAAAGCAAAAAAATCCAGTCAATAAATCTTTTTCTTAAAAATAAATCCTCTTCAGGAGCACTGGAAGTTTACCCTCCTCACACCTCCACAGAACATCCCACACTGCCCAGACCACCACGTTCCCCAAGCCTCCACTACCTCGTCATTCTGATTAACACTTAAGCCCAGTGCTTCCAGCCGCACTTGATAATGATGGTGATGATGATGAAGAACCGTTTCTTTTGGTTCTCTTTTCTCCATGCACAACACGGTCTGCGGGGACAACTTCAGTATAACATTGTTCTCCTGCCATTTAAGCTAACGGTATTAATTCCCCCCGGTATTAAACCACAAACACCGTAAATAAAATATTAAGCTGTCAAACTATCACCGAATATTCCTGTCACTGTAACACCCTGGGAGAAATAGTTGACAAGTTATTCTTTCCCGGGGAGCTGGCACCGAGCTCTTATCTACCATAAGTGAGATCCCACAGAGATTCAAAAAAAAAAGAATTCACTGTAGAAGGGGTCTAGCCCCAGCAGGAACAGCTGCCACAAACCCCTAACCGCTAAGGGCTATCATCCCACATCCCCTAAAATAAACTGGGAGGAGCAGAGGCCACAGAGATGGGAAGAGCCAGGTGAGTGCTAGATTTTGGCAGGGGAAGAGGCCAGGCTGAAGAGCACCAGACAAACCCAGTACTTGGAGGGGGCACTTTTCCCCTGTAAAAGCATCAGTGTTACGACCTGCAATCTCATTTCCAGCATCCTGAATATTTAGAGCCACAGGGAACAGAGCTGCTCTGCAAGCTGGCAAGATAGAGGGCTCAAGATTCCTTCACCTTTCCTTTAAGGGAAGATGTTTTAAGAAAACAAGAGCATCTCCTCAGCTGTTGAACACAGCAATTTCACTGTCTTGCTCACCCAAACTCAAGGTCATGTCACTGGCAGCTGAGGGACCCCTGGCTTACTGGCAGCACAGCAGCCTCGAGGAGACCAAGCAACCTCAGGGATATCAAGCACCCTCCTGGGCAACAACCAACCAGTGTAAGACCAGGAAAAACCCACAGAGCCACATCCCTATCTCTGTCCCAAAAGGCAAGGACTAAAGAGCAAGCAACTCGCTATCATTGAACACGGAGGCTGCTGAAATGAGCTGTGGCGTCTCCATTGCACAGCGGGACACGAAGACAAGCCCGTTCTTCACAAGGCTCATGATGTGCCAATGCAAGGAATTAGTGCTCTTCTTCCTCTTGTTTTGTTGAGCTTTTTTAATTTAGGATCCGTTTCAGTTCCCAGGGTAACAACCACAAGGCTACAGGCCCTGTCTCCAGGCACACACGTGTGCACAAGCCCTGGGGATACAAATCCCCGACAAATCACCCTGTTGATCGATGACTGTTGCAGTCTATCCCACCCATGAGGGAAACAGCATCCCCTGAGATGAGCACACAGCAGGAATGCGATCAAGGGATGGGAATAAAACCACAAACAAAGGGTAGACACACCAGCTCCACTGGATTCTCATACGCACAGCCAAAGGCATCAGAAAAAAAAGGTAGCAGATCACAGAATCACAATGTTAGGGATTGCAAGGGATCATCAAGTCCAATCCCCCTGCCAGAGCAGGATCACCTAGATTCCGTTACACAGATCACACTGTTAGGCCAAGTTAGCTGAGAGTATCAGGGTCTGAGGAGCCTAAGTCAAGGTAGTCTCACACAGTTGCAAACACAAACATAGGGGCAGGTAAATACCAGCCACTGCCCATATTCTGGCTAAACTAGTAGGGGGGAATTGACTAATTGACGTCTTTCCTCTCCTGCTCCCTTGATATCTACAAACACAGCCTGTCCTCAGCAGCATCAGCCAGAGGAGCACTCGCCATCTCACCACAGGCACGTGTCACTCAGCTCAAATATGTCTGCAGAGCATTCAGAAACCCTTTACTATAAGAGAAGAGGCTGCTCTGTCTCACTCCCTGGTGCTCCTTTCTCAGGGCTAAGCACAGAGGCAGGGTGCATCCAGAAGAGCTGAGCCCAGGCAAGCTGAGCCAGTATTACAACACAAGGTCTCCCATCTGCCAAGCACGCTTTAGTCACAGAGGAGCTTCCCAGGTCACCAAAGTTGGCAGGACAAAGAGAAAAGACAACAGACCTGCTTCAAAGAGCAGCTGGGCACCAGCCTAACACAATTCAGAGCATTTAACTGATGGCACTCATTGCTGCTTTTCTGCTACCCCAGAGAAGTCAGCAAGTCTGGAAACGGACATTCCCATCCGCAGCTCACAGTGAGCCACCAGCAAAACTCCCCTTTCATACCTACCTACCAGCGACCTTTAACCATCAAGCTTTGCCCACAAGACAGGGACAGCCTCACACTCTTCAGTGGGACACAGGTACGCGGGGCAAGCTTCCTATGGCACAGTCTTTAGCTGTGGTTGAACAGAGTGCTGGGCTCTGCCCAACAGCTCTGTGCTAAAGCCGACGAGCAGCACACCGTGATTAACCGCCGGTACATACTACGGAAATCACAGAACCATTACAGTTGGAAGAGATCTCCAAGATTAGCAAGTCTGACTGTCAACCCAATCCCACCTTTCCCACTGAACCCTGTTCCCTGGGACCACACCTATGTGTTTTTTGAACACCTCCAGGGACAGTGACTCCTCACCCTCTCTGGAGAGCCTGTTCCAACAGCCCCCTCTGTCAGGGACAACATTTTTCTTGATGTCCAATTTAAACCTCCCCTGACACCACTTTCCTCTCATTCTCTCACTAGTGACTTGGGAGAAGAAACTGACCCCCACCTCTCTACACCCTCCTTCCGAAAGACATACTGCACAACTTCTGCCTCTGGGAAACCGGCAGAGAGCAGGAGGTAACCCCCCAGCCTGGGAGGGACAGAAAACAGAAGCCCATTCTCCAAAAACACCCAGCACTCAAACCAGCTGCCAGATGTCCCAGGGCTGCTCCTGATCGATACGAAACTACATCGTACTCCAGAAAAAAGAAAGGCTGGGAAGGGACGGGCGCAGAGGCTCAGTGTGCTGCTGAGTCAGCAACCTTTGCCAATTTCTGCAATTTTATCTCAAGCCTCTGTAGCTGGGGAGAGGCTACGGTACAAAGCCCCCAATGGACCTTTCTGGACAGAAAGCAGGGATCTGGAGGATCACTATCAATGCACAAGGTACTTCTGGGACACTGATCTCTGACAGCCCTCCCACTCCAGTTCTGGCACTCAAAAGATTTCCCCTGCTGACTCCAGAAGTCAGAGATGAACATTTTAAGCTTAAAAGGTTGTGCTGGTAAACACGAGGTCAACAACTCACAAAAACAAGTTGTTATTTGCCTTGCAACTGACTACTGTTTTTACCTGAGGTGATTTTTATTCTTTGCACTGGAAGCAAAGAAAGAAAACCACCAGCCCAGAAAGCACTTCAACATTTACAGCCCATGCAAGTCACCTTTCTTCGCCCAAGCTTAAAAATGCCACAGCGCAGTCGTGAGAGCACAGCTCTTGGACCCACTAACCCGAAAGACAAGAAATTTCCTTGTTTTCCAGAGCAAAGAGCAGCCAAGTTTAGAAAATGGAAAAAATCTTTCCCAGAGACTTGTAAGTCAGAAGTCACCCTTATTTGCAGAGGAGCCCAAACCTGAGCTCTAAAACCATCACTCGTGTCGAGCAGAGGAAATCACAGACTAGATCAGAATGGGTACCTTGTCTCCGTGGCCCCAGAAAAGGCCAAGGGACATGAGAAGCAGGCAGAGTGCTGGCACACCTCCTCCTACACAAGACTGCCATTATGTATTAAGTCAAGTAATTTAACTTTGTGGGGAATGAACTCGGGGCTGAGGGCTTTGCACTGCAAAAGGGCAGCCAGTGCTCTAGATTCATGGTTTCTCCAAGTGGAAAGGCACTGGCTGGGACTGGGCAGCACCACAGCCCACATGCCATGCACTCAAAGAATGGAACAAGAAGAGTGCTGAGGAGCACTTGCACAGTGGTAGCCAGCTCTGCAGGCTCCCACCATCAGCTCAGCCCACAAGACCCACTGCTCTGACACCAGCTAGACCCCACCTCCTGCAGGGAGGGGTGTGCTGTCCCCAGATCCCCAGTGAACTCAGGCCTCACACCCACCTGTGTCTGCCCCAGAGGTGCAGACAGAGGCCATGGCTGGGATGGCTCATTATGTGCCCCCCCACGGCAGCACAGCCCATTAAGCTCTCCAGCAGCCCTGCCACCTGCCACTGCCCAGCTGTACCAGCACACACACAGTGTTTCACCAGCTTCATCTCACAGCAATCCCCCAACCCCTGAGAAACCACTCTGCATGCACACAGGGAAGCCCAGACACCACAAACCCCCCTGTTTCCATTCTCTATGGGGATCAGGATGTGAAATGTCTACCTGCAGCTGCCTGGCAAGGCGAATGGGACTTACTCGGGGTGGAGTGGAGGGAAACTGGTATGTCCTGGGACCCCAGTTAGAGAGAGAGATGGGAGAGGCAAAGGGTGATTATTTCTCCCTGCTAAGAAATTCCTGGCGTGGAGCAGAGCTGGAATGGGTCACCTCGTGCTGCAAACAGGACCAGGTGTGAAGTAGCTGTTGCAGAGCCCTACAGCTTGTGAGGAGAGACTATGCTTAGCCATCAGCACACGCTGCCTGTTCCCAGACTATTACGAGCGGCACTGTCACAGCATCCTCCTCCCGAGGATTTTAACGGGCTTCGCAGTTGATATGGATTCACGTAGCATCACAAACCCTCTGAGAGGAAGCAAAGTAAGTGTAATAAAAAAATAAAATCGAAGGGATACGCAGGGGAATGGAGAGAGAAAACTGCCAGAGCAGCATGTTCAAGCACGCGCGAGAAATTGGGGCTCAGGGGCAGCTTCCCCTGACGCTGAGGTGGAATCCAACAGGCAGCAGCACTCTGAATTCTCCATTTGTTCAGCTCGGCCCTGGCCAGCCCGAGAGCCTTTCCCGGAACGTCTTAAGGGCTGCAACAGCAACAGCACCCGCACAGAGCTCTTCGCCCAGGAGTCCCTGTATTCATCTCCACAGTGCTGCTCCGTAGAGCATCTCACAGCAGAGATCCGTCAGCCGTAACAAGCAGCACACAACATCCTTCTCGCTTTTCCTACCAGCCTCCGTTTTGAGTTTAGGCGGCTGCAAGCGATGGCCGTGGATCTCAGCTGAAGAGTTTTCACCCCCCTGTCCGAGGGTTGAGATTCATCTGACAGCATTTTCCAAATATTCACGAGGCTTCCCAAACACCCACCGAGTCACCTGCCACCCCTACTCTACAGGTGGAGCAGACAGCCCTAGCAGAAATTCCAGGGCCAGTCAGGGAGGGAAGCGGAGAGCCCCAGCGCCTGGCCCCTGCCCGGGCTGCTGCTTTTGTTCGCTTCCATGTGTGCGCAACCGGCTGATAAATGGATTTGCAGCCAAAGAGTGACACACAGCGCAGCTCCCCGACTGCTTCAGCCGGAGCACTCCCGGCTGTGGCTCTGCTGAGCCACTTCGGCTCCAGGGGCTGCTTCATTGTTTACGAAGATACTGCCTAGAGTTGGGAAAGCTTTCCTGACGCTGCTGTACGGGCTGAGTGAGGACAGACCTCCACGCTCAGAGCAGAACAGTCCTCATCATCCTCAAGGCAGGAGCTCGATTTTATCACCCCGCCGAGCCCGCAGATACCGGAAAGGGCAGAGTGTGGGGGTTTCAAAGCCAATTCGAAGCAGCACCTCAGGGAGCCTCCAGCAAGGAAGAAGCACCGAGGGCAACCCCCATCTCCGCTTGTGCTCAAATCACAGCCCGAGCCCGACCCCGACCCGCGGGCTGCTGCCTCCGGCTCAGAACAGGCGAAACTCCAGCGCTGAGCCCAGGACCCCCGACCCGAGCGGCCGGCGCAAGGGGCAGGGAAAGGGCTTGCGAGAGGTCTCGGGTTTATCCGCTCACACACACACACACACACACACACGAGT
>VZRI01002434.1:344734-387642 GCA_013397515.1 Upupa epops | reverse complement strand
AGGGGAAGGGTCCGCTCGTCCCGGCGCAGCTCCGGCCGCCCCGCCGGCCTCTGCCCGCCCCGCACACCGCCGCTCGTCGCCGAGCGGGGCTTGTTGTCCTGCCATAAGTAGTAGAAAGTGCCCAGGATCCAGGCGACCGTCAGGATGGCGATGGCATTGGCCCGCAGCCTCCTCATGCCGGGCGCCCCGCGGCAGCCTGGGAGCTCTGCGGGCAGCGGCAAGGAGGCGGGGAGAGACAGCGGCTCCCCCGCACCGCTCCGGACCGGCCCTGCACACCACCCCGCGCCGCCGCCAGGTCCTAACGCCTCGCCATCTCCCTCCCCTCCCCGCCCCGCTCCGTTCCGCTCCGCCGCAGGGGCGGGGGGCTCCGCGCCGCCCTCTCCTCCTCTAACGCCTCCTCCGGGGCTGGGGCTCCCACGCAAGTCCGCGCGAAAGCAGGTGCTGTGTTGCGGTAGCAGGACACCCATCGCAGGAAGGAGGTGACCATGGGGCACCTTCGGATACATGGGTAACGCTGCAGACTGCCCTGCTACACTCGATCCTGCCCTGCTGCACCGGGTCCTGCCCGTTTGCACTCGACCTGCCCTACCACACTGGATCCTGCTCTGCTGCACCAGGTCCTGCCCTCAATGGACCCACGGTACCCACACAGGTACCTACATGGGTACCATGAGGCAGGTAGCTGAGCACCCAGTGATCTGGATGCTTGCTCCATGGTGATGATGTATCACCAGAAGCATTTCACAAAGTTCTTGGGCTGGTGATGGAACTGCCCGAGCACACTCTGCCAACGCTGCTCCACACAGCTGGCCAGCCCTGGTGCCGCTCTGGGAAGTGCTACAGCTAAGAGGCCCTTCCAGCCCTGCAGGAGTAGCATGGCAGTGGAGAGCAAATGTGACACAATTCCAAGGTACGTGGCATTGCTGAAGCTGCAGAGGTGAAAAGCTCAACAAAACCAGCTCTATGACCAGCTTCTCCCACAGACCAGACACCACAAAAAACCCAGCTGTGCCAACAGGGCTTGAGTCAAAAACACTACTAGAGAAGATGTGTGTTAGAAAATGGGAGTTCCTCCCAGGCACCTGACCTGGCAGTTAGATGACTGGAACTACTGTACAAAAAAGGGCAGCAGAATGTCTAGATTATTTTTTGCCTACTTTCCTCGTGACCAAATCCCTCCAGATGTCATCACAACCTGCCCCGATAATTGTCCTTTTAGGTTTACCTGTGACAGCACAGTATGAAATTCATCCAGCAGCCTTGTAACCGACACATCAATGTCTGTCCCAGTGATACCAGTAACTTGTGCAACCTGGGTTTTCACTGGCTTTAGTCTCTCTCATAGTCCTACAGAAAAAAGGGGTGGCTGCTCTCCTGTGGGTTTGGATACAACAGATGCCTGGATTGCGGAGACACATGAGCAGAAACTGAGGAGATCCACATCCAGAATGCAGAAAAGGGAAAGACACAGGAGGAAGTGGTGCCTTCCCTGCTAGTGCACCCTGTGAGCTTCCATGCTGACACTGTTGCCTCCTCACACCACACTTTCAATCAATCTGATTGTGATCCCCAGTTCCGGAGCCCCCAACACAGGAAGGGCATTTAGCTGTTGGAATGAGTCCAGAGTAGGGCCATGAGGATGAGCACCTGTCCTCCAGGGACAGACAGAGAGTTGGGGCTGTTCAGCCTGGAGGAGATTTGCGGGAGATCTTAGAGCAGCCTTCCAGTCCCTGAAGGGGGCTCCAGGAAAGCTGAGGAGGGGCTGTTTCCAAGAGCTTGGGGGGATAGGACCAGGGGAACTGTTTTCAAGCTGGAAGAGTGGAGGTTTAGACTGGAATTCAGGAGGAAGTTCTTCACGATGAAGGTGAACTAGCACAGGTTGCCCAGGGAGGTTGTGGCTGCCCCCCCCCGGAAGTGTTCAAGGCCAGATTGGATGGGGCCTTGAGCACCCTGGTCTAGTGGGGGGTGTCCCTGCTCATGGCAGGGGAGTTGGAACTGGATGATCTTTAAGGTCCCTTCCAACCTGAACCATTCTAGGAATGAATCTATGAGAAATCCCCTGCAAAGTCAGCCCAGCAGTAACTTTTCTGCTCAAAAGAAACCCACCTCCATAACTCTCCTTTCCTCCATCTCCTTGACTCTTCAGACGCATTTGCTCCAGAGACACCACTCTAAGAACTCTTCCCTTTCCAGAGCAGACACCATTTTTTGGCCAAAGGCATCTTGCATTTTGTTCCCTGAGCAGGACAGAGGGTGGAGCAGCTCTGTATTTTCACAGTGTCACCAACTCAGTTTTGCAGATGCAGTCTAACATTTACCATCTGTCAAGAAATCCCAGTACCCTGTCCACAGCACAGTACAGGCTGATGCGGCTCTGGCTGACCCCAAGCCTCTCCTTGCCTGGAGCAGCCATTAAGCCTTTTGTTAGGCAGTGCAAAGCCCTGCTAGGTGAGTGATGGAGCAGTCATCTGGTCCTGCTGTGTTTCAGAGCTGCAGTCACTACTCAGGTGCATATGTCAGCAGAGACCTTGAGCTGTGCTGACTCTGGACCTCTGTGCACATGGGCAGGAAGCCAGCCAGGGCACCCAGCTATTGCTTTTATTGTTAGAAGCACCTTGACCACAAGCCTTGACCATGTGCTGGTCAGTTAATGAGCTCATGGTTCTGGGGAGAAGGCCCCTGAACTCTCAGCAGCACTTTCTTGCACCTGCAAAACATACTGCCGAGCCCTCTTAGCTATTCTGTCCCCATCACATCGTGTTATTCCAAGAGCATTGTCAGCAGTTTGGAAAACAGTACAGAAACCCCCACAAAACTCTAAGTGTACTTGTATTAGCCATGAAATGTGGGCTGCTGACAACTCACACCAGCGACAGGAAGCCTCTCCTGCAGAATCACTGCTTCCCTTCATTAAATCAATTCAGTAATTACAAGGAAAGCACCATCTTCTCATAATACAACCAATTCATTTGGAGATCCCAAACCCCTTTCAAGGACTGTTGAACTGCTGAGAACTGCGGCTTGATACATGGATGATTCCTTTTTCCTGTGAAAGACTCCTGATGTCCAGATTCTTGTGGGGGAGCATGGAGAAAAATACTCCCCTGGCTGCTTTCCCAGAGGCAGACAACCTTGAGAGAGAGAATCTGGATTGAATGGCGACAGGGGTCTGCTTCAGGGGAGAAGTTGTAGCAGCACCACAGTATAAAAGGGAGGCTGCTTACAGAGACCCCCCTGGGGGAGATTGAGTCATGCTGTCTCTCTGGATGAGACTCTTCCAGGCTCCCCAGCCAGACAGGCTGCTGCAGACAATGGACCTGACTCTAAGTGTAATGGATATTTTCTATGATAGATTTGGATGAGTTTTCCTTTTGTTATGGACTCTCTCGTAACCTTTGGGTTTTCTGTCAGGTTATTTCAGGTCAGAGGTATTCTGCTTTGTCTGTATAGTGATGGGTTATGTAAACTTATCCTTACACTGTGCAGGAACCAACAATAAACTGTGCTGTCTGCTCATGGCCCTGCTCCTTGGGCTGGTCAGAACAGGCTGTAGGTAAGCGTCAGAATCAAGCAGAGAGGCATGCTTCAGCAGAGCCCCCAACGCAAGTCAGTGCTAGTACAGAGAAGACAAGCTGAAGTCCAAGGGGTCTTTCTCATAGGAGAACATTGGTTTTACCTCCGTCTCCTACCAGGAGGCAGCAGCAGATACGGGGTTGTTCCTGCTGAGTATGGAGGAACAAAGTTCTGCTCTAGCCCACAGCCCCAGCAAAGGACACAGCAAGAGCATGGAATTACCCACCCTGAGCTCTTGCCAGAGCAGCCCCTGGTGGCCTGCAGGTACACAGTTCAGCACAGATAAAGCAGTTTTGCAGACACCCTTATTGACATTGTCTAAACTTTGGGATGTATTTGAACTGGAAAGCATTAGGGACTGCTATAGCGGCACCAGGGCTCACTGGTGAAAGCCTTCTGTCCTGAGGAGACAAGACGTGCAGCACAGCTCCAGCAGAACAAGATGTGCAGCACCAGGGTTATGCATACTCTGAAAGATTCTCCACAGTGATGTTTTATCTCCAGGGCCCAAATTCCTGACTGTAAGATGAACAGCTGCCAAGACTGAACTATTCCAAGGCCCCATGTTCTGCAGCCAGAATTCACAATGATTTCACCTCTGACCATGGAGCTTTACTCCAGAATCTCATCTTTCTTTTGAAAGACATTGCACTTCTAACCTCATGGTTTCATAGGGATCTCCAACCATAAAACTTGTTGGAGTAGAGCTGTGCCGTGAGCTGCAGTGCTGCACACAGGTATTAGAGCCAGCCCCACCAGAAATAACAAGGGCACCAGAAGCAGGCTGGCATGGAGATTGCTACTCCACACAACCTGCAGCTAGGACGTGCAGTGAATACTGCCATAGTACCACAGCAATACAGTGAAAATACTTCACTGCTGATCTTTGTTGATTCAATAAATGCCCTGAAAGAAGTGACCTGAGAAGCATAATAAACTAAGCACATCCTGCTTACACAAACCTCACAGCAGAGTTATGGGGTCTCACCACCATGCTTGTTGTTCTTCAATGTCCCCTATAGCTGTTCCAGGTCAGATAAGTTAAAGCCTTTATTTACTTCGTAGTGAACTTTGTACAGTGGGATAATGTAAGGGCAGCTGATTCCTTGACCTGAGCACGGACTAAGCAACTGGTGAGGAATCTAGGTGCAGAACAGGGAGGGAATATGACCAGTATCATGGAGCACATGAAGGTTTGAGAACCTTCTTTTATTTCTAATCACTGAGGCTCTAATCAGCTAAACCTTTAAAGGAAAGAGATCTCTTAGAACCCAGAGAATTCAGAAGTGCTCTCCAGAAGCCATTTTTGTGTCTTGGTTTGACAGCGTTGGTGACAGCATCTTTAAGAACAGATCTGATGTCACATGCTGCCCAGAGAAAATAGGGGAGATCTCTGTGGCATGAGAAATGCAAGCGCTATGCAGACTTGTTTTCTTAAAAGGAAAGAAATGAAGTGCGGGTGCTTTTATGGCTACGGTGAGGCTCAATGCGTGGTTTTGCAGCCATCTGACATAAAAGGTAGCTGAGATTTCAGCTGCAAAACATCTGGAGAACTCCAAAGGTTGTTCTGAGCCCTGCTCTGATCTGAGAAACCAGGTCTGCTTCGTTTGTGGCCCCCAGGCATGGAAGTGCCATCTGAAACACAAACATAAAGTCTGTCTAGATTCTGGGAACGGTTTTAATAAAGTCATCCAGGGTTTAGCTAAGAACATACAAAGAAAATCAGCATTAGGGATCAGGGGCTGGAGCGTGTCATGCTGCAGAGAGAAACAAGAGTGGATGTTACCCTGCAGGAGTCCTGCGTGCTTGGTGCCAGTGCTACTCACTGGAGATCCCAAAAGTCCTGTATTTTGAAGTCAAAAGGGACAAGGACACCAACACAGCCTAGCTCCCCACAGCATCCAGCATAGGACTGTCTTCTTTTAGTTCTTGCTCCAAAGCCCAACCTTGCACAGCTGGAACAGCTCTGGCACTGTTCTTAATGAAGCCTCTGTCCTGGCTCCCAGTGCACTTGTGATAGGGAAGAGCAGCCTCTGTTCAGGGTTTTTTCACAAGAGAGCTCCTGCTGCATGGGCAGAGCCAGGGGGCCTGGGAGAAGGTGAAATACCTCAGGGTGGTTTTCTCTGATCTTGCTGCCAACAAGTGACTCCTTCTTTTTCCTGTGGTCCGTCCCTGGGCTCAGACACAAAACGTCCCTGCTGAAGCTCCTGCTCTTTTCCCAAGCAGCATCAACAATCTGCTTCTGGTCAGGAATAGGTGGGTAGAAGTCAGTAGAAGCAATTTATCTGTTGAAGGCAGAGGATCAGACCTCATTCTTGATTTCAATTCAGAAAAACTTCAGGAAAGGGAGTGAGAAGGGGAAATGTTTGTCCCCATGAGCAGAAAGAGCTCAAGTTGAAGGTCTGATCTTGGCATAGCTGGACTTGATGATCTTAGAAGCCTTTTCCAGCCTCGATGATTCTGTGTTTCTAAGCCCTTTCCCCATAATGGATGAAAGGCCCCTCTGATGATGTGACTAGAGTATCTCACTGTACCCTTCATCCGGATCCAGATGATACCTCTGTAAACTTCTGAAACACGTTTGCCCACACTGTCATGCCAAGAGGGCAAAGCAGGTGCCATTGTCCTCCAGGCTCATGGGAAGAAAAGGAAAAAAGGAAGAAAGGGTTACCTGCATTGTTCATCTACACTGGCCACATCCCTAAATGCCTGAAATACTCCCCTTGTCTGAAGCACTACAGAATGGTTTAGCCTGGAAGGGACCTTGAAGATCATCTAGTTTCAACCTCACCTGCTGTGGGCAGGGACACCTCTCACCAGACCAGGTTGCCCAGAGCTCCATGCAACCTGGCCTTGAACACTTCCCAGGGATGAGGCATCCACAGCCTTCTTGGGCAACCTGTTCCAGTGCCTCAGCACCCTCATGGTGAAGGTCTTGCTAAGATTCAGTGTTTTTGATGTTGGTCAGAGGGTGTTGGGTATGTGTGTGGATTTCTGAAAATCCATGCTGCTGTGCCCCCAGTTGTATATCCCCCTCTACACTGCCTCAGTCACCACCAGGAGACTACAAGGTGCACTACAAGTCCAACAGCTTGTCTTGGTCATGTCCTGCCTAGTACTAGACACTGATTGAGTAGTCTCGAGCCCTTCAGCACCAATGCCATGGCCAGAGGATCCATAAAAAGGGCAGAAAGTTAAATTGCTGCCCTAGGAGTGGATCAATCTTTCATTTATCCTGATACCCAGTTGGAGAAGGTACACAAAGTGAAGGTCAACGAATTCTGGAGTCAACAGAAGATAAGCTGGTGTGTCCTGACCAGGACAGGAACACCCGCTGTGTCACTGTTTCTAACCAACGTGCAAACAGTGAGGTGGTGGAGGGGAGTGACTCGTGGCCAAGCTAAAACAAAAGCACATAGCTAACTGAGAACCAGCATTTCAGATGCTCTAGAATGTAAACGTTGTCTAAGGTGCCATTTGAGCTCACTGTAACACTACTGTTCTTTTCATGAGCACACTTCATCATGGGAATGGGAACGCCGAGAAGAATTCCCAGGAAGCTGCAATGAGCAGGTCCATGTTGCAGGTGTCCATGTCAGCACTGGCAGGCAGTGCCACTGTGGTGGCAAGGTGAACTTTCTTTGACAGTGGAGAAGCCAGGAAAATCTTCAGAGATGTTAACCAGGGTGCAGGACACCCCCCTCTTCTCCCACCCTGGGAAACGATGCCAATAACCCTGTCTAAGCCAGGTAACCATCTCTCTGCCACCTCAGGACTAGATGCAGCCTAAGGGAGGAGCGGTGTTATGGCAGAATCAGGCAGGAGCTGTCAACAGCCCCTGAAAATGCTCAGAATTCATCCTGGAATCACGTAGAATTGTAAAAACAGAATAAATAGTTAAGAAGCAATAATTACATGTTAATGCTACGTAACTAGAAGATCCACTTACAATCAACAGGATTCACTTTAGGAGCCTGGTATCAATTTTTGCTCTCCCTCCTGCCACTTCACCTTCTTTGCTCATCCCAATCGTTCGCTCCTCTTCCTGTCATGGGGTAGAGAGAAAAAAACGTTTGTATCACTGTCTCTGTTCCCTTCTCCTTTTCTTTTCAGTGCTGTAGGGATAGGTTAAGTACAGCCATGTGGCGGGACAAAGCCATGTGGAGAAGGGAAAGGGAAGGTGGAGGAAGCAGGGGAAGCAGGAAAACCTTTTAGGTTTATTTTTGACTTTAATTTTGAGCGGGAGATTTTCTGACGTTTTGACTGGCAGTTTTATTTGAGCGGGAGTTCTCGCCTCTATGGTTGGATATTATTTTGAGCAGGGAATCTGTTCAGTTCTGGGCTTGATTTTCCACAACTATTTCAAGGGCCTTTTTCGGGGTCTGGTTTAGCCGCCTTCTTCAGATACTGCTCTTTACCACTGCGTTTTGCCACTTCTGGAGCCCTCTGGACTCCCCCTCTGCTCTTCACCATGGACTTCTGCCTCCCCAGGATCTGCAAACTTATTGCCGCTCACCCAGTGGAGCTTCCCTCTCCCGGACCCTGCCATGGCAGACACTCCCTGTGGAAGATGCTTCGTGGCTTCTCACAGCCTCTTTTCCCCATGGATTTCATCCAGGCTCCAGCGCTCTACCTCCTGCTGCTTCCCTGGCATCCCACGTTGACCCTTTAAGGTTTTGGGGGGCAGTGGGGTCTTTTTTGTTGTAGGGTAGAGGTTTTGGGGAGGGGAATTACCTTAGTCTTGTTAGTATTGCCATTTAACGAGCCTTCTGCATAAAGTCATTTGTTTGTTCACTCGCATTCCGGGTGTCAGACCTCTTTTATCAGGTAGATCTGGGGGGAGGGCAATTTCTAACCGGGTCTCTCTGCTCTCCAAATTTGTTCCCAAACCGGAACACTTCCTCTTTGCATCTTTCCTAGGACACGAATTTATTCCCCACCTTTATGGTGAAGCACATAGCACTTTTTTCTGGGGCTGAGAATTAATTACCAATAAAATCTTCTTTATTACAATCTCATGACAGTTTTCTCTCCTTTATTGGAAGCCCGTCACAGTGCTGGCTACGACCTGAACTGCAATCTAATCCTCATCAAAATTCAAAGCCTTTCCAGCTCAGTGTAGCTACTAGGTTAGTTCTCACAACAATTCTCTTGGCTGCAAAGCAGAAGCAGCTTGAAATGCTCATCTGGCAAAATGATGAAACTCTGCTACAGAGGAATTCCAAAGGAAAACACAACAATCCAGGAAATAACCCGTGAAAATCATCCTGCCCAGTTTCTCACACAAACCACAAAGGTGGTGTGCACCCAGCAGGCTGGGTTGGGATGGAGTGCAATGAAAAATGCCCTAGACGTCGCAGCACTGTGTTTATTTTCAGAGTCCTGTCACCCAAAATAGCCGAGACAATTAATGGAAAGTTTTCCAAAACATTCCAGCCCAGGCACGAAGCGTGAGAAACTCAAGGCTGAGGGGAGGCCAGAAATAGGAGCTATGGATCGGCTGGCTCTGGAGATGCTGCTGGATTCCACCATCTCTGCCCACCAGAGTCAGGATGTGGGATCCTCCAGGTGGCAACTGGAGAGTATTGCAGAGTCACAGACTGGCTCAGGTTGGATGGGGCCTCAGAGCTCATCTACTCCAATCCCCTGCCACGGTCAGCAACACCTCTCAACAAGAATTGATTTGCTCAAGGCCTCATCCAGCCTGGCCTTGAACACCTCCAGGGAGTATACAAATTCCAGGGAAGGGGCTGGAATCCAGAGCACATCAGGCATCCTTCTGATGGCAGGAACAAGATCCAGACAGATCAGCACAGTATTAGAGATGTGTCTGTTACTACCTTTTCCATTGGCATTCTACCAGAACGTCTTTGCTCGCGGAGAGGTGAGTGAAGGGGACTTGGAGGACAGCAAGCATATTTCTTGAAATTATAGCCCCGGTGGAAGTGCTGCCAGTACAAACCACTGGCTGACAGCAGGCTGGCAAGCTGTTACGTCAGTCTGGAAGAGACCAGGGTGCTCCATGGGGCAATGGCCAGAAAGGTCCATCAGCACAGCATGACAGACTCACGAAATGCCTTTGGTTGGAAGAGACTTTGAAGATCATCTGGTCTAATGTGCAAGCCAACACCACCAGGTCACCACTAAACCACACCACTAAACCACACCACTAAACCACACCACTAAACCACACCACTAAACCACACCACTAAGCATCTAGTTCACACACTGTTTAAATAAATTTTAAAATATTTTAAATATATGAAAAGAAATCTATTTTTCTGTTGTATTTTGTATTTTGTCTCTTAAGGCTGTTGTACAGGCAGCCTCATTGTGTTTGGGATTTGCTCTGTCCAAAGATGGGCAGCTGCTCAGATCTCAGCAGTGGCAACTGCACCCTCCAAGCTGTGGCCCAACCAAGACCAGTCTTGCCAACCTCACGCGAGTCAGCCTTGAACCCTAACTTTAAAATCCAGCTCCTACATCTAGGCTTTACAGCATGTCTCAGGGCAATTCTTTATCTGTCAAGAGTCTGCAGTGAGACCAGGACCCAGATTCAAGATGGGTTGAGGTTCAAGAGTAAAGATCCAATTTCATTAGACCCTGTTCCAAGCAGGGTGCCAAAAGTCACATTTCTAACATCTCAGCTGGTGCAGAGTGTGCCACAACCAATTATTTCCAAGCAATAGCCTGAAATTAAGCCCTTCCACCATTTGCAAGGAAGAACCTGCTGCTTATTCTTGCAGCTTATCAAGAACAATGCTTGTCAGCAAGGAAAAATAGGAGGAGATGGAGAAAAAATGAAACGGAGAGGAGGCCAGTTCTGTTCCTCACAAACTACCGCTGTGAATCGTCATTTGTTGGGTGCTTTCAACAAAGGCATCTGTAACTCAAACAGCCAGCTGCGCTCCCCTCCTCACCCCGATGAAGTGCAAAATGATGTGATGGTTAATGAACAAATCCATCTTGTGCATCGCCCTGCGGAGCAGAGGTTAACCGCCGGCAGCAATGCACAGGTTCTCTCCAGTGGGTTGTATCTGCACCAGAGGCAGGAGAGCAGTGAGGAAGGAGTGAAAGATGGACAGTTATGAAACAGATGGAGAAGGGGGGAGATTTGCAGAACAAGGCAGAGAATGATCACCACACTCAGGAAAGAAAACGCATGAATCCTTAATAGGCAAGGTCAGCAAATAGTCACTTCTTCCCATCTCTTCACAGTGAGGGTAGCAGAGCATTGGAACAGGCTGTCCAGGGGTGTTCTGGAGTCTCCTTCTCTGGAGATGTTCCAGACCCACCTGGATCTGTTCCTGTGTGACTTGGTCTGGGTGATCCTGCTGTGGCAGGGGGATTGGGCTAGATGATCTTTCAAGGTCCTTCTGATCCCTAATGATTCTATGATCTCTGTCCTCCTGACACACACTCCTTCAGGTTCTTCATAGCACTCAGATAGAAAAACCTAAGAATAAGCTACATGAGAGTATAATCAGGAGGGAGCAAGGAGGAGCATTTCCTGCTTGCTGGCAGAAAACTAGCCCTGCCATTAAATAACACAGGTTGGCAGCCTTCTGTGATGGGAGGAAGTGAAAAATGAAAGGTCTGAAGCAGTAAAGCTAAGAATGACAAATGGAAACCACAATGAAAAAATATCCAATAGCTCTGGAAAGTGAAGTTCAACCTCCTGGAGCCTCGAGGGATCCACGATGTGAGACTACTCACCAGAGGAGCAACCGTGGGGACAGCTGGGCACTCCTCAGCCAGGCATCCCATGCATTGCAAGGAAAAGCCAGTAGGCTGCTCCTCTTGCGGGCACTCAGTGCTACCCTGAGCACCTGGGGACAAGTCTGCTGGAAAGAGAAAAGAATCCAACTACCAGAGTAAGAAAACATTAGGTGTATGGTAAGGAAGAAGAGAGAGAACAGGAGTTGGGTTGCTCTTAGTGCAGATGAAGCAGGACAAAAGTGAGGGTTGGTGAATCTGAGGTACCATGTGTCAACAGTTTGTGTCAGCTCCTGCCTGGGTCACTGTTAGTGTCATCAGTCAATCAAGTCCAAGATGAGATTAATTAATTTAGTTAATGCACTAGTGGCCCCCCAAAAAAAAACCCCACCTGTGAGTGTTCAACACCTATTGCGAAGCCACAGACCAGGTAGATCTGGGGAAAAACAACAAGACACATAGAATTCACACAGCAAAACCCCTCAGCACAAAGACATACAGGAATTAGTCCTGTGCTGGGTTGAGCTTTTACTGCCAGCCACCCCCTTGGGGAAATAAACCTCCAGCATTTCTCTTCCTTGTGGGAACTCAGTGTCCATACCTCAGTCTGGGTCTCCTGTGCTCAGAGTCAGTGGTTCTTTTAAGGATAAGTTTGCTGTTCCATGTGTTCCAAGCCAGTCTGCTATTTCCAGCATGCTAATTCAATCCACAGGCAACAAACAAGGGAGGGAAAGACTCTCTCCATTTCTCGAACAATGGATTGCAGGTAAAACCTTTCCTCCACTAAGCTCCACAGTTTTGAAATTCTAGTCTCTCTCCATTCACCATGTGCCAAGGGTGAGGTGGCTGCTGTGTCCAGCCCAGGGACACGTGCCCCCCTCTGTCGTGGTTTTACACCACAAACACAGACCAGACAAGAACTGGCTCCCAAGAAGAAGGAAACAGGAAGCTCCAAACTAGTGGTACCAGTTCACAGGGTCCTAAATTCAACTTGGAATTCCAAGCTGCTTATCACAAGTTGCCAACAGAAATTCCCAATCCCTCAGGCGACAAAACCTGCCCAAGTTCAAACCACAACAGCATGAGAGTAGACTAAGGAGTAGAATAAGATCTAGTTGTTATCTGGGGTGCAAACATCCATCTAAATCTGAAGTTGTTTCAAATCATCTGCAACAGAGATGATTTATGACAGCATCAGACCCTTAGGTCATTGCCCTTGTCATGAGCTGGGGCTTACCCAAATTTCCATGCACAGTTGAGCCACTACCATATAAATAACAAAAACTGCAGTTAATTTTGGCTCAGATGCATTTCTTTCGCTGATAAAACAGTGCAGCCGCAGACTGAGCCAAGGCAGAGTGTGCACGTTCATCCAGATGCCCGTGGGTTTTTGCCCCACAGACTGAGCAGAAGTGACTACAGCTGCACAGCAGCATCGAAGGTTGCAGAAGACGCTTCTGATTTTGTGTCTCCACTGACTTTGTAATCCCCTGACCTCAGCCCATGTGTCACAATTTGCGGTGGATTTATTGAAGTCAAGAGTTCACAGCTTTGAACAAGAAATAGGAACTACTTTATGGACTGCATGAGGCAGACAGACACACCTCAAGGAAAGCACTTCTCTCTCCTCTCTGAAGGTCCGCTGCAGCTTTGAAAATCCTGGTCTGCTTAAAATGCCTCAGTCTCGATTTCTGGGAGGGCTCCTGCTCCACTGCAAAACATCCCGAGCCTATTTTCCTGCATTTGGGAACCCTCTTGTCCAGCACTGTCACAGTTTCCAGCTACACTGCGCTGGGGGTGAAATGCCCTACCACCACCCCACATGCTGGAGCATCATCTCAGCTACTGGGCCACCAGCAGCCCTTCTTACAGACTTCAGGTTTTAGCAATGACAACACCAGACCTTCCCATGGGAGAGTCTGAAGGAGCAGTGATGAACTTCCTACATTCACAGTCTGTCTTCAGTCTCCTTCATGAGAAATTAGCAGGGAACAGGAGCAAAAGGTGCAACTGTGAAGTTCATAATAACTGAAGTGAGAAGCAGAGGAGCTTTGTTTCCAGGACTACATCTTACTGCTTTGCTCCTGAGGCAGGCTGGCCCCTGGTTCTGTGACAGCTTCCCACCTTGGTTTAGTGACACTGCAGTGCCCAGCACCTCAGCAGGCTCTTTTGTACCAGCCTGCCGGATCCCATCAGGGGTCCAGGCTACCAGCAGTGTAGAAATGCACCTAGCCAGGAGCCTGGGGAAGGGACACACCATTTTAATGTCTTATTCTCTGTGCTCAGAAAAAGGGTAATTTAGTCATTACGAGTTGTTTTTTTAAAAGAAAGAGGAGCTTGCTGCTAAGCAAGTAAAACCACTTTCATGTACTGACAGTGCTTAAACCAGTGTAGCTCCCTCAGGATGGACACAGCTGCCTGATTCGAGGTGTTTATAGCTCTGCATGGCTAGGAGAGTGAGCCTTAACCACAAAACAGACCTCTGACAGCATCAGATCACAGTTTTTGTTAGATAAACAAAAAGACTATCCAAAAATCCACCCGTAATTCAGTTCACAACGCCATGTAAGTAAGGTCTAAATGGCTGGCTCTCATGACAGAGACATCCAGAGGGTCCTTTTCTGACAGCCCGTAGTAGCTCAGAGAAGAGGTTACTTGATGCATCTGAGCGGGTATTACTAGGATAATTGGCATTTACGTGCTTCACTGCTGAACACACAGCCAGGGTTCCTCAAGCCTGAGCATCTGTCCCTGCCACTATTGTCCATCACCCCAACCAGCTCCTCATCAAGTCACCACACAAGGGATTGCTTGCACAATGCAGCAGGTGATGGGCAGGCATAGCTTCAGCAGGGAGCAATAAGGGCCACAAAAGCAACTTGAATTCCTTGTTTTGATTGTTTTTTGTCACTACCACCACATCCAGGGTGCAAACCCAGGCACAGATACAGGCTGGGTGGGGAACAGATTGAGAGCAGCCTTGAGGAGAAGGACTTGAGGTGCTGGTCGATGAAAAACTGAACAGGAGCCGGCAGTGTTCGCTTGCAACCGCATCCTGGGCTGCATCAAGAGCAGTGTGACCAGTTGGTCGAGGGAGGGGATCCTCCCTCTCTATTCTGCTCTTATAAGACCCCATCTGGAGTACCGTGTCCAGTTCTGGAGCCCCCAACACAGGAAGGAGATTGAGCTGTTGGAACGCGTCCAGAGGAGGGCCACGAGGATGAGTGGAGGGCTGGAGCACCTCTCCTCCTGGCACAGGCTGAGAGAGTTGGGGCTGCTCAGCCTGGAGGAGATTCCTGCGAGATCTTAGAGTGGCCTTCCAGTCCCTGAAGGGGGCTCCAGGAAAGATGAAGAGGGGCTGTTTCCAAGGGTTTAGAGGGGCAGGATCAGGGCGACTGGTTTCAAGCTGGAAGAGGGGAGGTTTAGACTGGAAGTCAGGAGGAAGTTCTTCTCATTGAGGGTGTTGAGACACTGGACCAAGTTGCCCAGGGAGGCTGTGGCTGCCCCCTCCCTGGAAGTGTTCAAGGCCAGATTGGCTGGGGCCTTGAGCACCCTGGTCTAGAGCTGGGGTGTCCCTGCTCATGGCAGGGGTTTGGAATGAGATGATCTTTATGGTTCCTTCCAACCCGAACCATTCTAGGAACCTATGGATGTACAAGTCCAGTGACAAATATAGGAAGGAGGAGGAGAGTCACTCTTTAAGCATCAGCAAACCAACATACCAAGAGCATCTAAGTCTTTGGGCTTAAAATATGGAACCAGTTAGTTTGTGTAGCTCACATAGAATCATAGAATCGT
The DNA here is from genome assembly GCA_013397515.1 of Upupa epops. Taxonomy (NCBI): domain Eukaryota; kingdom Metazoa; phylum Chordata; class Aves; order Bucerotiformes; family Upupidae; genus Upupa; species Upupa epops. Next base: position 372,555 of record VZRI01002434.1, on the reverse strand, counting down.
TTAGGTTGGAAAAAGCCTTCAAGATCATCAAGTCCAGTTGTATACCCTACAGATCTGCCCAAACACTAGCAACATTTTCTCTTCATCTTTTGTGTACAGGAAGCTCTTGGATAACTATCAAGTTCAGAGTGAAAAGCACACAAGCAGAAAATGCGTGGGATTTGATGGGCTTTTCCTGGCCCGAGCTGCTCTGTTTGGTTAATGGACATGAAGGCAGTCAGAGCCAGTTACAGACACTCAGCTGAGCCAATAAACCAAGGAGAAGGATTGGATGTTTGGGGTCTGGAGAACAGGTCTGATAAGGAGAGGCTGAGGGAGCTGGAGCTGTTCAGCCTGGAGAGGAAGAGGCTGAGGGGAGACCTCATTGCTCTACAGCTAGCTGAAAGGAGGTTAGAGTGAGGCAGGAACTGACTTCTTACTAGGAACTAGCAATAGCACAAGAGGAAATGGAGTCAAGTTGTGCTAGGGGAGGTTCAGATTGGATCTTAGGAAAAACTTCTGCCCAGAAAGAGTGGAGTGGCCTTGGAACAGGCTGTACAGGCCCCTGGAGGTGTTCAACAACTGTGCAGACAGACAGGGTGTTTCAGGGGCTGGGTTAGTGGTTCAGGGTTGTAGGGCAGATGGTTGGACTTGATGATCTTGAAAGTCTTTTCCATTCTCAATGATTCTAAATGCCATAGATGTCCTTACTCTGTTTACCATTACTCCCTGCATCTGTCATCCTTAAAAGAAATTAAGGTCCCTCTAGAGAATAAAGAACCTCGAAGATCAAGCTCTGTGAAGACTGAAGCTTTTCATAAAATGCTGTTAAGTGACAAAGAGGACCCTTTTTGAGGCAAGCTAAAACAGTATCGTATCAGTCTGGGTCCTCCTTCTTCAAACTCTAAATGCAGTTTGAGACCTCATGTTGGTAGAAGCAGTTGCAGCCCCTTTAGCTACAATTCGTCAGATAACTCACCAAGTGCCTACTCACTGAGAGGTATTTGGGAAGGGGCAGCTGGGATGAAATCCTGCTGACCATGCAGCTCAGCTCCAGTGAGGCAGGCACTGCCACACATCTTGGTGAGAGGAGACAAACTAGAAAAATTCTACTTAGCTCTCCTCAAACCACCACGAGAAATATAGATCAGTTTTCACCCAGAAGCTATTGTGTGAAAACCAAACTATCTAGGAGAACCAGACTCACTATTGACCACTGAGAACCAGAGAAGTAGTTCTGAACTAACTAGACTTTGGCTTCGCTCCAGCATAGGATCTCCTACGTGCCCATGCTTACCCCCAACAGATAATTCACGCCTAACACACAGCATCCCATTGCTGCTGGAATGTGCTTGAGGTTGGTTGTGTTTTCCAGGCTTCCCCACTCACCACTGCACAGTTTAGTATAGATATGGTATAGTATATGTACTACATATAGGACATAGAGAGAGAGTCTAGTCCTGTAAGAACAGAAGTGAAAAAATCAGGTGTGTTGTACTGGTGGGCATTTCCCACCTTCATTCCAGCACAACTGGTTTCTTCAATTTCAAGCAATTCTACTTAACTTGCAACCAAAAAAGCAAACACACTCCACTCCAAACACTGACTCCACTGCTCTCCACAGAGTGAAGCTCTGAGATTGTAAAAAAGGAGGGATTATTTAACAGGAGGAAGTTTGCTCGGGTCTGTAGTCTGTTTTTTCTTTTCTTCTCATGAGAGCAGGGCTCTCTGGAAAGGTACTAAATAGCATTTTTCTAAAAGAAAGGCCCTCATCTGGCTTACGTGCCCTTTTTTGATGCCTTTTGACTGGAAGAGCAAAGTGGAGCTAATACACAGTGTGAGGAGCAAAGGGAAGGGAACACGTGCCAAGGTCACCTCCTCAGCAGTAGCAATGGGAAGCTTCGCAGCAGTGATATAAAACCTCCCTCTGGTACAAGATACCACTCACAGCTACTTTTTGAGAGCTATAAAAATCGGGAACAGGCACACATTAATTAAAGCGGCTTAGAGAGCAGCACTGCACATCAGTCCTGGCAGCGGGGGGGCTGAAGGGAATGTAGCATGTAGAGGAGCAGGATGCCCATGGACAAACTTAGCTGAAATGCTTTAGCTTTGATCCCCTCCAGGTTTGTCAGTGGGCAGCACAGATGGTTTGCAGCTGGGGAGCCGGGCTGTGCACTTGTGACCTATGTAAAGAACAAATAAGTACCAGAAGGCAGCTTTATTCAGGACTATTTCAAAGCTCCTTTGCTGGCATTTCGGTTTATAACCTCCTGTCCCAGATAGACTTGAAAGCAGAGTACAAAAATCTCCCTCCTCCTCACCCGAATATTTGTACTTATCTGCTTGTCTCTCAGTTCTTTGTTTCCCCTGAGCTAGACAAACTCTTCAGGCCTCTGCTCATAGTCACGGAATCACAGAACTTTAGGAGTTAGAAGGGACCTCCAAAGATCACCTAGTCCAAGTTCCCTGCCACAGCAGGATGACTTAGATCAGGTCACACAGAGCTGCATCCAGGTGGGTTTTGAATGTTTCCAGAGTAGGAGACTATACAACCTCTCTGGGCAGCCTGTGCCAGGGCTCTGGCACCTTCACACTGAAAACGTTTTTTCTTACATTTATGTGGAATGTTCTCTGCTCCGACTGGTACCCATTGCCCCTTGTCCTATTACTGGACACCACTGAGCAGAGCCTGGTTCCATCCTCCTGACACCTCTCTTTATGTGTTTATAAACATTAATGAGGTCACCCCTCAGTTTTCTCCAATCTGAAGAGACCCAGCTTTTCCTCAGAAGGGAGATGCTCTGTTCCCCACATCATCCTTGTGGCTCTGTGCTGGGCTCTTTCAAGCAGCTCCCTGTATTTCCTGAACACATTTTCACAGTGATGTCACAGGGAGAACACAGAACTCACCTCTCACAGCAGCAGGTCCCAAGTGAAAGGGCAGTAAGGAGAACAAGGACCCATCAGGGCTTCCCTCAGCCTCTTTCCCTACAAGCTTAGAGCAAGGCAGGCTGAGAGATGGCTGAGGTTATTACCTGAGTCAAATCTGCTAGTTATGGCAACTTCTCTTCCTTGTTCCCTAGTTCAGCTTCTTGTGAGAAATCAGTATTTGTTATAAAAATCAGGTCTGTGTTGACTAATCACAGCTGGCAGAGGAACATATCCAGCAGCAAGTCTTTCTGGTTTTAACTGGTAATTGCTCCAATTTAACAAAATAAAGATAACTCACCCATTTTAGCTCTTACACACACCTGCCTTTATTTACCCCACGTCCTGGCTTCTTGTCCAAAGCTGCAGCAGGTCTTCCACAGTACCGGCAGCAAGAGTACTCTTCAATTACTATACTGCACACTGGCAGCATTGAAAGCAGTAGAGCAGAGCTAGGGGCATCAGGTTAATGGGGCCAGAGCCCACAGCTTTCAGAGCCCAAATGTCCATTTATAAAGCAGAGAATAAAAAAGAGATACTTGGGTATTCTTGTGGGTCTAAAACTCAGCATCAGCTACGGCTACCATGCACAGAACATGAACCTGAAGTCAGTGTTCACTCCTGAGACCAATTAGTCAAGAGACAGGCAGTCTAGTTAGATATTTTGCAGGGCTCTGCAAGGATGTTTTAAGTTCCAGCTTTATTGCTTGGGCTGACTCTTCATCTAGCACAGGGAAAATATCCACAAAATCTCTGCTGGTCTTTAAGACACCAGTGCTGTGCGGCTGAACAACATCTAGTATCACTATCCACAGATCACAGGAGAGAACCAGAGAGGAGAAGTCAGGGTGTAACACTTCTAAAACATATGGAAAACATTATCTAACTGCAAAAATCTGACACAAAACTATAGGCACATTCTTTAATCTCATATTTGGGCTCTCATAGCCCTGGCTAGACAATGATTTTTTCATTCATGGTACATCGGTCCCACTCTCCTTTCCACATGCCACCAGCAGTCAGTCTCTCTACTTGTATTTACGGCTAAAATGTCCTGGGCAGACTCAAGGCACAGAGGAAAAAAAGGCAGTGACTGACTGGCAGATCTCAGATGGTATAAAGTGCTCTTCAGCATTTTTCAAAGGACAATCAATTGGAAAGGACTTGCTGTTAATCAACATGAAACGGCTACATGTCAGATCCCTACAGAGCACAGGACAACACGAGGCAGCTTTAGAACAGCAGGGTTTTGTGGAGGACAGGCAGTTCTTCTCATTTCTGACAGCTACCCAGCACCTTTTTCCCCAGCATTGTGATATCTGTGCTGAGAGATACAAATGTCTTCTCTTTCTTCCTCCTTGAACACTGCACAAACTTCCTACTTTTTTAAGTAAAAAGATAGAAGCTGAAGCTGGACTATTTTCTGCGCAAGGAAATGGCTTCTTGATTTCTGAAGATTACATCTCTGCTTTACAGTAAAAGCCTCCATCCTTTGTTTTCCAGTTTCTCAGGAGCTGAACTCATCCAAGTTTGCAAAATAATAGAACATGGTTTTTCTCTGTTTCCTGGAGACTAACACCACAGAGAGCCCATGCAGTGTCACGTTGGCTAATTCAAGACAGCACTGTGATAGCTAAGTAGACAGAAAGGATGCAGCACTAACCTTGGTGTGGAAAATCCTTGCCACAGCTGCCTGCTTTTCGTGGTGGAATTCAGCGACAGAGGAACGTGGCTATGGGAAATTATGTTCCACGTGTTTATTTGCCCTCTGGGGGTTTTCCCTTACCCATGTTGTCTGTCTTGCATTACTGTCTCTAGCTGTAAAGCATTTAACCAAGCTCCATTGATGCAGGGCTAAGGCAAGAGGGCACACAGTGGGTCTCTTAACTCACAGGGAAAGCCAGAGGTTTATCACCTTTGCACTTACCTCAGACTGCCTCTCCCTTTTCCCTGGGAGGGGGAAAAGCTCTTACACCAGTGACACAGCACCATGTGGAAATGAGGGAAAGGCCTTTAAATGGCCCTTTTTATCAAAGAACACCAAGCTGGTGACAGACTGTGAGAAGGAAGAAAGCAGAATAGGTCTGGACTGCTGTGGAGGCCTGGAAAAATTATGACATCCAAGGAGCAAGTGATGGTAACTGACCTACTGGTTCAGACTGGAGGTGTCTCTAAATCAGTACAGAACACTGGCAAGAGCTCTGACTCCTAATTGCAAAGGCTCTTTTTCTTTCAGTTCTTCAAAGGCATTTAAGCACAGGGCCAGGCACCAGGGTACTGCTAACTCCATTTCCTTTACTGAGAAAAAGATCCACCGAAACCACATTAAGGATAGTGTGGGGTTCAGATATTCGCTTGGGAGCCAGAGCAACAGAAATACCAGAGGAAGAGATCTTCCCATTTCTGCCATTGCTGAATAACAGACAGAAAGGCAAGAAACTCAATGGGGATCTGTTGTCTTTAGCTGTGTCAGTCAGGGATGTGACAGCTGGGACCTTTACAGGCTGTCAAAGGAGGGAGAGCAAGGCACTCCAAATGTCAGCTCTATCAGCACCATAATTAACATGTCATCTCTGGTCTTCTCAGAAATGCAGCATGCCCTGCATCTCCAACAGTCAGGCTACCCAAAACGCAGCTCACTGTGCAATCTCTGCACCTTGCAGTAATGCCCAAGTTACTGCAAAGCCCCTAGAAGGGTAATCTGGAGTGCTCAGGAAGACAAGAGATCAGTTTGCAGCCCATGGGGAAAGGCAAGCTAATCTACCACAGGGACACCTGCTCCAGGCTGGTGTCTCTGGAAACACGTACCCATATTCTTAGAAAATGACAACCATTTCATGCAATCACAGAATGGTTTAGGCTGGAAGTGACCTTGAAGATCACCTAGCTCCAACCTCACTGCTGTGGGCAGGGACACCTCTCTCCCACTAAACCAGGTTGCCCAGAGCCCCATCCAGCCTGGCCTTGAAAGCTTCCAGGGATTGGGTGTCCACATCCCCCTTTTGCAACCTGTCCCAACGCTTCACCACCCTCATGGTGAAGAACTTCTTCCTGAGATCCAATCTAAATCTGCCCTCTTTCAGTTCCAGGCCGTTGCCCCTTTCACATGGCAGAACCTCTGAAACAAAACTGAAGCAAGTTCTGCAGGGAATTCATAAACCACAATGTGTTTGGGGGCCTCAGCAGCTGCAGTGTGCTCCCCACTAATCTACAGGAACCAGTCTGAGGCAAGTGGCACCAAGTGCCAAGTATAAGGAAAAATTTAATCTCCTCCTCTGGCAGCATCTGTGGCCAAACTAACAAATATAAAGTGACAAGTGACAACAACAAAGAGACATAAGGCAATTCTCTCCCTCTGCAGACAAAATGGGCATGCACAGTTTAGTGCAGGAGGGTCCCACTACAGGTAAGGGATTTAGGGCAGCCTAGATGAATGCTCAAGGTCAACAAAATCAAAAGAAGCAGTGACAGTTAGTTGAGGGAGGTGATTATTCCCCTCTACTGCGCACTTGTGAGATCCCACCTGGAGTACTGTGTCCACTTCTGAGTCCCCAACCTAAGAAGGAATAGAGCTCTTGGAACGTGTCCAGAGGAGAACAACTCAAATGACCAGAGGGCTGGAGCACCTCCCCTATAAGGACAGGCTGAGCAAGTTGGGGTCATTCACACTGAAGGCTCCCAGATGACCTAGCAGCTTTCCAGTATCCAGAAAAAGATACTGGAAAAGGGGGCTACAAGAAAGCTGGGGGAGGGCTTTTGACATGGGTGTGTAGTGAGAGGACAAGGGGAAAGGGTTCCAGTCTTGAAGAGGGGAGACTGAGGTTGGACATGAGGAAACAATTCTTTCCTGTGAGGGTGCTGAGATGCCCAAGGAAGCTGTGGCTGCCCCATCACTGGCAGTGTTGAAGGTCAGGTTGGATGGGGCCCTCAGTAACCTGATCTAGTGAAGGTGTCCCTGTCTGTGCAGGGGAGTTGGAACTAGACAGTCTTTAAGGTCCCTTCCAGCCCTGGTTGTTAAGTGATTCTATGATTCTACGTTTCTGTTTAAAAATTTTGATCTGTAGCAGCTGAAACCACCAAAAGCCTTAGAACAACAATCGAAGCATAGCTGAGCAAACGCTACCACAAGCAACAGTGCTGCCAGCATAGGCAGTTCAGGGAGGACACTGGAAACAGCAACCCCAGAGCGTAAGTTCCAGGTGTTACTGTGAAGAACAACGGGCTCCCAAGGACAGAGTGTGACCCAGGAAATGAAGAGAAAAAGCAGGCCTGTGGAAAAGGGAAAAACAGCTCCAATAGTGACAAGTCTGGTAAAAGAGCAAACTTTTACTGACTGTTACAATTAGTAATGAAGACACGGGAGAAAGTTTCATCTACAGACTGCCAGAAAGTGTAAAGTCAGAACCATACAAAAATAGTCTATTTCAGCACAATAAATATCTCACTTTCCCTCCTCCCTCTTCCAGGTTGACTTAAAATGATGCACGTTAAGGTATCTTACAACCTCCAAAGTTGTGAAAATATTTTAAAAGGAAGCTTTCCTTGTAAATGTTTACTTCTGAACAAGTGATTTGAAAAAAGAAATAAACACAGAACTCTCCAATGACATCACTGGCTCCAGAAATTTAGAGGACCTGTAGTATAGTTCATCTCCACACGGTATTGCAGAACGTTAGGGGTTCCAAGGGACCTCTAGAGATCATCTAGTCCAACCCCCTTGCCAGAGCAGGATCACCTAGATCAGATCACACAGGGCTGCGTTCAGGTGGGGTTTGAAATTCTCCACAGAAGGAGACTCCACAACCTCTCTAGGCCTGTTTCAGGGTTCTGTTACCTTCACAGTAAAAACGTTTCTCCTCGTGTTGAGGTGGAACTTCTTATGTTCTACCTTATACCCATTATTCCTTGTCCTATTATTGGGCACCACCAAAAAGAGACTGGTTCCTTCCTCTTGACACCCACCCCTCAGATATTTATAGACATTAACAAGATCTCCTCTCAGCCTTCTCTTCTCCAGACTATCAGCCCCAGATAGTTCTCATAGAAGAAATGTTCCAAGTCCCTTAATCATCTTCATAGATCTCTACTGGACTCTCTCCATCAGCTGCTGTTTGAAAAAACATAATTTTCTCATCTCAGCAAACAGAAAAAAAGCAGTCCTGTGTTCAGCCCATTGGTACCATTAAACAAGTCCAGCTTTAACAGGAGTTCCTGCATCAGAACAAACAGAAAAGACAAAGCAGAATGAAGATGTGATATGAATGCTTTGTCCTGATCTCCGAGAAGGAGTTTGAGCCATTCAAAAAGCTCTCTCCATGCTGATCAGATGGCACTGAAGTCAGGAGATAGCACTATCTCTGAACATGTGCTCAAAACGCTTTGGAGAGGAACAGTTATATCCCAGTGCTCCTGTAGGCAGCAGGCTCTTGCAGAGATTCCAATCAGCTGTGGGAATGAACACAGAGACTGAATGCATTTGGCTAGATCAGGGTTTGTTTAGCCCTGTCGGTGGCACAGGAAAGGAATAAAATTGCCCTTATAATGAAAATGGTCTCATTTACAGCTGGGTGATAAATAGTATTTATCATGAATCTGTGATTCCCTGTGCTCAGGCTGCTGCTGCAGCTCCTCTGGGGTGGCATTAATGTACCGTTTCTCCACAACTCCTAGTTACCTAAATCAGTCTCTGCTACAAGCAGGTTCTTCACCCCTGGCCTGTGAAATTTCTTGAATTACCCGATAAGGGAGTTTCAGCCATGAACACAGCAGGTTGAGGATTCTGCCCCAGTGTTATAATAAAACATGGGTCAAGTGCACTATACACTGTGGTGTGAAATGCTGTAAGGAACTTCTTTACAGAGACCTGTAAGAGTTGAGCAGAGCTTCATCATTCAGAAGCACATTTGTCTCATGCAATCAAATCATCAGAAATGATCTCACAGAAAGTGTGTATTTTTAAAATTCTATTCAACTAAGGTCTATTAGCAGGCAAACCCCATGGTTATTTAACAAAGACAACAAGGCATTTTAAAAAACAACAGTTAATTAGCACACACTAGTTCATGTTTTGAAAGCATTTTACAAAAACGTGAATTTAGCCTCACAGTACCCTTGTGAGATAGTTAATTATTAGTCTCATTTTAGAGACAGGACAACAGACATGGAGAGAGTATGACCCACTTAGCACCACACATGGCAAATCCAGGAACAGAACACCACATTGTCCATTTTTCTGATACACATGATCTGACCTCTTACAAATTCACTGGCCTTTCAGTGAAATTTGCTTCCTCTTCCCCTTTCTGAGACACCTGACCTCACTTCAGCCTGATATGGAACTACTCACCAGGAGCTATTCATAAAAAACAACTGGAAACAGGAAGGAGCAGGTTTGTTACAGACTGTGTGTTGTTGGAAGCTACTGAAGAAAAGACTTTACATGGGTGCTTCCATACCACCAGTCAGAGTCTCACTTCTTGTTAGGCATCTGCTGCCAGGGAGCTTGCTGAGATTTATCTGCAATGCTGACAATGCTCAGAACCTGGAAAACAAAAACCGAGGTTTCTTTGCCATTTCCAAACAAGATGTTTCTCTCTGGCAGAGAGTCTTCTCTAAGAATAACTCGTATGAGTACAATTGCACTGAAAGCGAAGAGTTATAAGGAGACTTTCAAGGTGCAGCCAAGGGCACACACATATCTGTCAGAAAACCTGGAAATGTTCACATATTGTGCTCTGTGTTAAAAGAGATGGTCTGGAGGCATCAAGATACTCCGGGGGATAGAAAATAACTCTCCATAGTAACTTTCAAAGATGAGTTCCCTTAGCGTATCAATCAAGTCACCAGGTTTAACTCTATAAAACATCAAATCTGGTAGATCACTCCTGCCTCTTTGCAGACTCAGGCCCAGATGTTATTTGAGACATAGGAATAAAAGCAGTCTTTCCACCTTCAGTTTCATACGCCCATTGGATGCTATCTACAGTCCGGGAAGTGAGTTTCATGACAGTTCGATTGGAAGATCCTCGCCATACTTTCGGATGAGCTTTGTGTGGTTATGATCCACTGACCACTGCTCCGGGAGGTGCTTGGGCCGCATGCTGTCCAGGAAATGCTGCCGCCAGCGTCTCTCCAACTGCATAAGGGAGCGTAGGCCTCCTTGAGCAAAACACTGCACCACCTTCAGTCCGTGTGGCATGTAGCTCTCATTGCAGATCCTGCCAGGACACAATCAGAGTATTTTTACGTGAGCCCAGTGTCAGACTCTAGAACTATCTCCAGTGAACAGCAAGACACTGAAGATCTTTACAGCTGCAGCTGAAGCATATGGTAAAGGCACCACCAAAAGACAGAGCTTTAAGCTTTGCTTTGATGCCAGGCTGTTTTCTTGTACACAGTTACACTGGGGAGCCAATTTCTTTGAACTGAGAAAGCATCCTCTCTTACAGCAATACTAAACAAAGCTCTTAAAGTCCATTACAAGCTCCTCAGGAGACAGACTACAAATTTCTGAAGACAAGAGCCATATGACAGCCCAGAGCCCAAATCCTGCCTTTGAATTTCAAGTCTAGATAGGTTCTGAGTTATAATACTAGCACATTACAAACAACAGTGAGCATAACAAGAGAAAACACTGGCCCCTGCGTCAGTGTCCTGACCCTACAGGTGATTGGTGGACAGTCTGTAAAAGGGAATGCACTTCCTGTTTTCAGTCCCCTTCTTTTGTTTCTTGTAAGAGAGAGCTTCTGCTGGGCTGAGTGCAGCTTCCCCACCCCACCACCCCCTCTTTGGAGGGGGTCAGTGAGGCCTAGCCAATGCAGCCCTGCCACCAGCCCCTGGGCACAGTGAAATCAAAGCCCCCTTGGTGGGGGTGGAAGCGCAGCTCTGCCGTGGAGGGATAGCTACAGACCTCTTTCCCTGAGAGCTCGAATGCAGAGAGAGCAGAGCCTTTGGACAGTAGCCAGTGCCAGCTCATCCTGGCTTCTGGCAGCAGGACAAAGTCAAAAAGCTATGGCTCCCACACGTTGTTACTGCACCCTGATCGCCTTTGAAGATGTCAAGGAAAAGTGGTGAGCTCTTAACCCTCTCCATCCCTCAGAGCCTTAACCACAGGGGAGAAGAAAAGAGAGGAGCAGGCCCTGGAGCAGGCATGGCCTCACGTGACCAGCACCATGTTGCCTTTGTCCTCAAGTCTGGGTCTGACAGTGGGTCCTGTATACTCTGCCACTGAGAGAGGCCTCTGATAAGAGAGAAAGAGATCATAAGTACTAATCTCCTAAACCTTTGGCAAACATAAAAAGACTGGGGATCTGTTGTATTCATTCCTATCTGAGATGCTGTTACGGCCTGAAGATCATTGAGTATCTGCTGGCCCTAGTCCCACTACGAAAAACTCCTGCGAGGAGTCAGAAGCAAGCCTGCATCATCAGAGGAAGCCAACATCTGCAAGAGGACTGGAAAAGGGACTTTTCCACAAGTATCTTGACGTAAGAGGGCCTCTGGAGCCCTACTGAGTTCTATGGATGGAGGGGATGGGTGAATTCCCTCTCTGGTTGGAGTGTTAGCATACACTCTCTTTCCCCAGGGCTCTCATTTGAAGTCAAAACCCAATGTGTTAGCTGTCTCCCTTTTCTCTCAGAGTGCGTGTGATGGCATTGTGGCACAGTTTCTGTTTTACTTTTTTTGATTCTTTTACTTATTTGGGGATTTTCCCTTTTCTTATTGGTTTTGAGTTCAATAAATTCTTTTCTTTATAGCAAAGTTGCTTCTTTGCCTGCTGAACTCTAGGTGAGAGGGTGAGAGCTGGTTGCTGTGCTTTGCTTGGATTGCAGGCAGCAACCCAAACCAATTTAGACCTTCGCTCTACCCCGTGACAGGAGGCTGTGAGAAAGAGGAGAAGATGAGACTTCTGATACAATTGTCTTTCAGTCTCCCTCTTTCATCTGTCCTTCAAAAGAAGCATAAAACAGAGGATGGAAAGATGGAGAGCAAGAGCAGGAGAATGATGGAAGAGAAAGGGAAAGAGGGGAAGAAACAGGTGCTGCAATTCACAGGCCACTGCTGGGTTGAGGGGAGAAGGGGTAAAGAAAATAAAACCAGCAAAAAAAATGCAGAATGTGCCTGTCTGCTTAGAGCCTTAGGCTATGAACCAATTCTCTTCTTCCCATCCTTGCTTTCTAGTTCAGGTACCAAAGTTCCATAAATTCAGGCTCTGTGGGTTGCACCAGAAATATGTGCTCTTAGAGGCTCATTTTTCCTGTGCAGACCAACTCCTAGCTGTCTCAAATTCAGATACTTCTTAACTTGACATCATTGAGACAAGATACATCACTGGCCCAAGGAGTTTGTCTTACTTTCATTTAAAAGCTTTGGGCAGGGGTGAATTCAGCATGTGCGATCCTCAGCTCTGCAGATCCTGCTGCATTTAGTTCTGCTGCAGTAACGTTATCCAAGATGTGTGTACAGACAGCTTTTTATTGAAATTATATGCCAGCGCACATTACTAATGTTACATCTAATGATGTGCTTGTTATACCTGGTTTCCAGATCAGCTGCTTCCTGGAGCATCTCGGGGGTGACTGCTTCTGTATTAAAGAAGGTCTTGATGCTTTGCAGAAGTTCTGCTCTTCGGGGTTCAGGAAGGCTGTCTGCATTCAGCAGGGCTCGGGCCCCTGAGCGCACTTGCCTGCGCAGAGGGTCCTCCAGCAGACGCACCCCTTCCTCTGAACCAATGGGGGCAGAGAACTCCTCAGCCAGCTGCTGCTTGAGATGGTTGTCATAGTAATTGGAGACAGCATGGCAGGATGTGCAGAGCAGGAGCACATCATGTGAGTTGTGGTCCTTCATCTGGATGGGGAAGTGTTTTCGGTATTCATGAGGAACAATATTCTTCCTAGGGAACACAAACCACACAGCTCACTTCATTTGCCTGGAACTGCTATTTCCCAGTTCCTCCCCAACCTGACCCACAAAGGGTGAACTAAGAGTCCAGGAAAGACAAAGATCACCAGGGTCAGGACCCTCATTACAGCAACAGGTTCTGCAACTTCATTTTATTTGCGTCTCTCTCCACAGATCTTCTGCATTTTTTTTTACCTTCCATTCCAAAAATGAATTGTTTAAAATTCAAAAGAATTCAAGTTATTCACATTGTAAGAACAAGTAAATAAATGAAGCAATGCACTGAGAGAAGAAGACTTCTCTACTAAACAGCAGCAGTTGCAAAGAACCCTTTGGGACTCCTATGAGCTTCAAACTCACCTAAACTTTTCAAAAATGCATGGACTAAACAGTGGAAAGAGTAGTACCACTTACTTTGGTGTCCCCAAGGATCAATGCCTTCTGCCTCTGTAAAAAGAAAGGCTGGCTTGTTCCATGTCAACCTTACCCAGACACGTAAGACTACAGAGCACTCAGTGACAGCCCAAGCAGGATGTGACCAAGCATCACATTTCAGGCTACTACACAAGCTTCTGCATGTCACACTAGAGGCAGAGGTCATTCTTGTCCCACTGAACAACTCACCGTATGTAGGATTCTCGCTTGCCACATACAACACACAGGTTCTCTTTGACTGTCAGATAATAATCAACTTGAGACTCGGGACGTCCTGAAGGCTCAAACCGCAGCTGCACAACAAACGGGTCTGTGCTAACCAGGTCTGAAAAAGCAAACAGAATATTCAGGATAAATTTGTATTTTAAACCTAAAATAATGATGCTAAAACAATAGGAGTCAGCCTAGTCAATCCCCAATTTCCAATAAGAAGGATTCATGTTTAAAGGTCGCTTAGAGATCTGGTTTACTGGTGACCTTGGTACAGTTGGGTTATGGGTTGGACTTGATGATCTCAAGGGTCTTTTCTAACCAGAATGATTCTGTTATCTTAAGAAATAATGCAAAAAACAAAAGAAAGAACCCCTCTATTTCAAATACCAACAGGAAAATCAGGGCTCACCTCCAATCCCCTTGTCCAGATACCACTGAGCCTTCTTGCGATCACAAGTGCACAGGGGCTGTCCATCTGGTGCATGAAGGAAGCAGTTGTCATACAGGGGAGATTTTCTATGAAATAAGGGCAGCATTACAGCAACTATAACAGCATGCAAAAAAACCCAAGCTCTCTATAGTTACACGCAACTCTTGCAACCTCCTCCAAATTACAGGAGTGCCCCTAAACACACAGCTAAGGCAGCTAAGCATTGTATGGGATACAGTTGCCATACTGACTGTACAGTAACTAAACAGGGTTATAGAAAGGAAAAGGGCAAACTTCTGAAATCACATCCAGTCTTATGACCAGAGCCACACTGCTGGAGACACTTTAAAAACCAGTGAGTCTACAGATTAACAATACATAAATAAACATAGGGAGTTCTTAATGTAGCCTGCAATGAATGCTCTGTTGTTTAAATTCTAGACCTCCAATGAGGTGCAGTTCTTCTGTTCTGTACAACACAGGCTCTAACTAAAAAACTCCAACCATCTAGAGGAACATGTGGTGCACAGCACAGTATCATTACTGACTGTTAATGAAATCATTATTATTGACCTCATTACAGTGTCTCCATTGCCAATCCAATAAACCTGAACAGGAGAAGTGAGAAAATGACTGCTTTTCTTTCCAAATGGTACGAATGATTTTGGTTCCAACATCCAGCAATCATTTTTATTAGACTGCAAAACCAAACAAAACCAAAGGCATCCAGGGGTGGATTAGAATGGGGGTGGTTAGCACATCAAAAGAGGTTCACCTCCCCCTCTACTCTGCCCTGATGAAGAAAGGCTGAGGGAGCTGGGTCTCTTTAGCTTGGAAAAAAGGAAGCTGAGGGGTGACCTCATTAATGTTGATCAATATGAAAATGTAGGTGTCAGAAGGAAGGAGCCAGGCTCTGCTCAGTGGCACCCAATGATAGGATAGGATAGGGGGCAATGGGTGTCAGCTGGAACAGAGGAAGTTTCACATAAAGATGAGAAGAAATGTCTTCCCAGAAAGGGTGACAGAGCACTGGAAGGGGCTGCCCAGGGAGGTTGTGCAGTCTCCTTCTCTGGAGACATTTAAAGCCTGCCTGGACTGTTCCTGTGCGATTGGATCTAGGGGATCCTGCTCTGGCAGGGGGATTGGACTGGATGATCTTTCCAGGTGCCTTCCAATTGCTTACATTCTGTGATAGTAGTTCTCCATATCTTCCACTGCACTGAGCTTCAAAAGAGTTCTTTAACACATTTTAACTTAAACAATGGAACTCTCATTAGCAAAAGGCCTTAAGAATTTAGGATTTCACTTGCAGGTCAGGGATCCTGAATCCAGCAACAGCTGCCTCTGAAAGGCCAAAGTTGAATCATTCACTCCTCTCTTCCTTTGGACAACAAAGAAGTGCTTTGATGCTGCCACAGACTGTGCCCTCTACCACCTCACATTCTCTTGTTCCTAACCTTAGCTCCTATTATCCATTTTGTCCCACAAACAGAGCACAAGGCATCATTCGAATTTTTCCACCTGTGGTGCAAAGAATATAACATGCTCACAGCCTTACCGTGCAGAATATCCCATGCCCAGAGGCTTTCGCTTCTGCCTCCGTGGATCTCTCACTTGCTGACTGCCACAGGCCTGGCCACCCACCAGAAATTTCCGATTCCTTGTTTTCTGAGGAGAACGTCCCTCTCCACTCTTCTCCTCTCCTGAGCTGCCACTCCTCCTCCCTCTGAATGGAACATCCACCAAGCCACGGCATTTACCCAGGACTTTTTCCCAAGCAGTGATTGAGCATTCACTGTCAGGTGCAACAGGGAAGCTGGCAAATCCCATCAAATGGAGGAACAGAGCCACTGAGACCTGGGCATCTTTAGCAGCATAGAGAATCTGCAGAAAAACACACACATCTAGGTACTGACAAGCAGCCCCAAACCTGTACCAGTCTTTAACACTTGGTACTACAAAGCCAGAAGTTGGGTGCATTTACTTTCACGCAAAGTTGGGTTATAAAACATCACCAGACCCCACACTTTTAGAGTCAGTCAGATTTGAAATACGCTTGGGTTCCCCTAGGAACTGCAAGGCCAGAAAAACCCTCAGGTCAGCCTGGCCTTTAACACCCTTTTGCCCCACCAAGCCATCTCTAACTATCGAAAAGGACCCTTTCCGCAGGGTCCACGAATACTCAGTGTTATTTATCCTGTCACTCCCTCTGCTGGTCACTGATTTTGTAGACGTTGCAGGACGACTGAGAAGAAAACAAGCAATGGAGACTCATCATAGTGTAAAGATGAAAGCAAACATTGTTCCCAGGCTTTCTCTCTAACACTGCTACAACTACTACAGGTTTGAGGAAAGAAAATAACAAAAAGATAAGGGTTTGGGTGCACAAACATTTCTTCAAGGGATCCTGACTTCTAGATCTTTCAGGACTAAAGGAAAAGAAGGGTCAAAAATCCAGGAAAAGTGGCTGAATATTATCCCCAGAGAAGAGGAGGGTAATGCAGGCACAGAACCTGAAATTAACTGCTGGCCACAAATTTTGCAGCAGAACTCAAGGAAGGCTCTGGTCTCCTTGTTGTAATGCCTCTCCTCTAAGATTGCTTTTAGTCCCACAATGCTGAATTGTAGTGTAAGACACACCTGATCTTGTGTCAGCTCCTCTGCTTCCCAGTTGCTGCAACGCACATGAGGAGACTTGTCAAGCGGGCAGTTCAGGACCTTTTCAGCTAAAGACTTAAGGCTAAGGCAGTTGTGAAGTAGATCCTTCCTTCAGTTTAACAAAGAAAGCAAAACAAACAGATTAAAAAATGAAATTCAGATGGCCTCACATGCCCTGAACCTGCCAGAGCAATGCACGTGATGCATGACTCCCACTCAGACAGCAGGCATGTGGCTGCTTGTCAGCTTTACAGGCCCTCTCCCCCCCCTCCATTCATGTCCTTTTTAGTCATTATCTAGTACCTGCAATATGAAAACAGGCCAAACTATGAGTTGGTAACATTTAAGGCTGGAGTGTTTGGCTTGAGCCACTTCTGAAGTAAAGAAGTCTGTCACAAAGTGATGGACCGCTTGCCCCAGGAGCACAACAGCCAGGAACAATTCAGAGCAATCCTGGCTAGAGACAAGAAGTCCATCCTCACATTCAGGTCAGCAAAACCATGCTCCAGATCTATAACACCCCACCCAGGCATACATATACCACACGCGAGGAATTCCCTAGTAAAATATTTCATTTTAGGAAGAATGGAGGGTGAGAAAATGGCACTGTGATTGTAACCTTTCAACAGGAGCACTTGTTTTATTAAAAGAGAAAATTTGAGCTGGTTTATTTTAGTCTTTTCAAGAAATCCTGTACTTCAACAGTTCCACTTACATGCCCTGGGCATGTTTATCCCACACTACCAGGCAGTGTACTCTGCTGACATGGTGGTCACCCTCACTACGTTACATCTCTGTGCCTGGGCTTCTTATAAAGCTGAAGCATGACATTCCAAAAAGGCTACAATGGTATGGCATGAGACTGCTAGCAGACACAATCAGCATATGAAATCTTCATAGATTCCACTTCCATTATGACCACAGAATATAAATGTAAAATTTCCAACTCAAATGACACCTCAACCAGAGCTGCTTTTGCATTCACTCACCGCTGTCTCATGGCTAAATACCGAAGATCCAGGCTCCCTTTGACTGGAAGATCATAATCATGAAGTAACTTGACAGCATCTTCCCAGCATCCTACCCCAACTTTCAACACAGCACTATCTGCCATAATGTCCAGCAGGGTCTTTGGAATTATCTGTCTACTGGCAACAAGCCTGGGCAACCGAACAAGAACGCAGAGACCGCTGGAAGAAGCCATCTGTAGGAGGGATACTGGATTTGCTTTTCCCTCCACAGATACCTGAAATAAAGACAAAATTCAGAGCATCATTAGCAATAATGGAGCCGAAACAAACTGCAGACAAATTTTGAATTGATTATTCTTAAGAAATTTTTCCTTAAGTGTGCTGTTGGATTTAAAATAGAGCAAACCCAAGCTGCTTCCTAGTAAACTGTCTTTAATATAATACAAAACATGTAGTTATACAATTATCACTGGTTTTAGAAAAGTCAGTTTAACTATCACTGTTCAGTACATTGAGTGAATTAAACAGTTGCAGTCAGCAGACCGAAATGTGAGAACGATGCAAATTAGCAGCTGCTTCACTGACATTGTGTCCGATAATCATGGGCACAGTTTCAGTAGTCAGGCCTGTCTTAGCCATTCTCCACCCTGGATGATTTCTTGTGGCTATTTGCAATCTAAAGGAGAGGAGCTTCTTGAACACTCACCCACTCACAATCAATTCCAAGCACTGGCCAGTTCTCCAGCTCCCTCTTCAGCAAAGGTTCAACACGATCCCACTCCACCGGCTCTGAAACTATCAGTACCTGTGCACCAAGGGTCCTCTCTACCCCAGAAAAGGTGGGAGATGCAAAAGAAAGCACCTTCTTATCCTCCGCTTCAGTCAGTTTCTCATGTTCCAAGTTCAGGACTGCTTGTTCCGAGTTCAGAACTGCTTTCTCTGGCTGCCTAGCACAGCATGCTCTCCCTTTGCGGCGCTGGGCAGCCCTCCACAGAACCAGACCCCCTACTGCAATCCCTAGCAGGGTCGCCAAAGTAACTGTCACTGCTGTTTGCTTGGGCATTTTTGTAATCCCCCTCTTTTCCCCTCAAAGCAGCATTGTAGGATTTTTTATCATGGCCTGCAAAGACAAACGAGATGTGGAAATTAAAGACGATGAAACGCATTGAGGGGTGCAAAGTACCTGCACTGGTATCGTAACGGGGCTAAAGCAAAAACTTGCTGTTCCTCCTCGCGGGTAGAATGGGTCCTGCTTTGACAGACTAGGGGCAGGGGCAGACCTGTGCCCTGGTGGGCTGGGCAGTAACTGGTGGCAGCCTGGTGGGCTGTCTCATAGGATCAATAATTTGGTTTAGGCTGGAAGGGGCCTTCAAAATAATTGAGTTCAAATCCCCTGCCATGGGCTCTATCCAAGACCTGAAAGTGTATCCACTGGTTTATACTGGTGCAACTGACTGCTTCCACAAACTCTGCTGTTACACGAGTGAACTAGTGCGGCTATTATCGACATCTTCCAGCTCAGTTTGGAACCAGATCAACCCTACACAAGGCCAGGGCGGAATTACTGCAGCACAAGGACTTCCCCCCAAGCATCAGTAAACAACAGGCATTGTCTATCACATCCAAACCGGGGTCATATGATTCTTCAGCAACTAAAAAGCCCTACAGAAGCAGCAGCCCCATCTCCCTCGCCAGCAGGGCCACTTCCGAAGCACTGCCCAGACAAACCGGCGCCTGATCGCTTCCAGCGCGGTGCCGGGGCCGCTCCCGGGGCAGCGCTAATCCCGAGGCCCGGGGACAGGCCGGACAAGCAGCAGACCCACTGCCCAGGGCAGCTGCTGCCGCGGCCTACCCTGGGCTGCCGGCACCGACCGTTCCCTCCGCCTCCGGTCCTAACCCGCCGCCACCGCTCGAGCCCCGCCGAGGAACCTACCCGCGTTACCTGCGTCTCCGCGAAATGTTTCTCCCCGGCCCCCGGAACGCCCCGTGGGGCAGTCCCCGCGCACGCCGGGGGGCTTAGGGCAGCGGACACTTCCTCTTTGTTGGCTCTGGGAGCCGCCATGTTGTACGGCAGCTGCTGGCATTGAGGCGCCCGGTATGGCAAGGGCTGCTCGGCTCCGCCGCAGGACGAATGGCTCGGGGTAGTTGCGAGATTTGCTGTTGAAGACCCTGTCCCTCGCAGGAAGAAGTGAGCAGGCCATTGAAGCTGCGTGTTCTAGGCACTTGGTGTGAGCCGAGAAGGGGTGACCGTGTCAGGAGCCGCTGGTAGGGATGGGGGTCACGACCGGAAAGTTCTTCATGTGCTGTGTTTTAATGGTACAAATACTTGAGAGCTGCAGGTTTTACATAATAAGGCTTTGTGCAAAGCTCGTGGGTCGTGCTGTATAGTGAAGAAAAGCACATCATCCATGTCTGTATTTATCCACGGGGTTACAGAGCATTGCAGTGTCACACACACCGCCTCTGGTTTGCACTTCACAAGGAAGACCTTCACCTCTCTTGTAGGCACAACCCAGGCAATGGCTTCTCTATCCGTATCTGATGCAGCAGACAGAGATGAAACGGAGGTCACCAACCAGGAGCCAGCGCTGCTCTGAAGCTCACCACATAATTCATGATCAGGAGGAAGGTGCATCACATCCATGCTTTGGAGAGAAAGCTGAAAAGGTCTGGCTAGAACTGAGTTTTCTCCCTTTTCCCTTCTTACTTCTTCTAATGCTTTAGAGTCTACATGTCATTGCAATCTATGGTAAATGTGGAAGGCCACTCCAAGGTTAGTCCCACAGTTCCTGTTGAACCTGACTGATTGCTCACTCCTCTCCTTGCTCCAGCACAGCTTTCCTGTAATGACAGGGGCAGAGAACTGGGAAACAGCTGTAAAATAGTTTGAGGGGAAAAAGCTAATTCTTTGTGTCTCTAGAAATTATTTCAAGGTCAAAGTTACTAATAGGAGACCCAAGAAGCAGATGTGGCTGAGCTCCAGGATCTCCAGCTGCCCTTTCACAGGACAGGCAAGGCATTCTTAAGAGAACTCTTATCAGAGCTTAGGATGAGCTAAAAGACCTGCAAAGTTTGTAGCTGGTGCCATTTGTAATAAACAATTTACCCAAAAAACTGAAATAGGCCATATTTTTCTTTTACAAATAGTTTATTCTGGTTCCTGAGGTAACAGGAGGTTAAATGTGGAAAGTTATAACAGAGATGAAAACAAATACATACCCCAGCATTTTTATTACAGTGACAGTCTCATTAAGAAGATGCCATATAACTAAACACCCAAGTCTAGCTTTTCTACAGTAACAAGATTTTATCTGTGGCTGCATTTAAGGCCTTTATTTTTCATGGCATCACTGACATAAACAGTCCTGTACAACACAAGTGGCTCTAAACAGCTTGTCTTGCTACCTACATAGCTGTTCATTCAAATATAAAGGTTAAATTAAAAATAAATGAAACCAACTGATGCATGAGTGCACTCTGGCAAAAGAAACCCAAACCAACATAAACTTCCCAAAGCCTGATGGTGACACAACTGAAGATGAGGAGGTAACCAAGTAAATAAACACCAACTGCTGGCTTACTGTATCAGGTAACTGAAAGCCTTTACACGGTAAGCAGCAAGATTTGTTAGTAGACAATGTGTAGAGAGCTGTGTATAGTCCCCACTAGCTCATTAATAACACTGTTTGGGGCCCCATCCCAAGATGCAGAACAAAGCCAAACTCATTTCAACTCCTAGTGTGATTTGTCTTCGTGTTGGTGCTGGTAACCCCACAAGGACACAATCAAACAAATAATTTTGAGCAAGGTTTGTTTCAACAGGGCAAATACCAGGAAGGCAGCAGGTCCCTTTACACAGATACACAGATCATTAGGGGTTGGAAGGGACCTCCAGAGGTCATCTAGCCCAACCTCCATAGAACCTACAACAGGTTACACAGAAACACATCCAGACCAGTCTTGAAATTCTTTCAAAGAAGGGGACTCCACAACCTCCATGGGCAGCCCTTTCCAGTGCTCTGTAACCCCTGCAGTAAAGAAGTTTTCCCTCATGCTCCACCTGTGCTCCACCTTACACCCTGTGCCCCTTGTCCTATTACAGAGCACCAGTGAAAAGAGATTGTCTCTTTCTTCTTGACACCCAGCCCTCATGGATTTATAGATGGTGATTAAGTCTCCTCATAACCTTCTCCTCTCCAAGCTGAAAAGTCCCAGGTCTCTCAATTTCTCCTAAGGGAAGTGCTCCAGTCCCCTAAGCATCCTTCTTTCATCAAAAAGTCACAATGAGATCAGTTTCAATTAGCTGTGAAGCCACATCCTAAAGTTGGAGTTTCATAGCATCTCAAGGTAGACAGAAGGTTTCGCTCCTGCTGAAAAGGCAGTTCTGCTTCCCTCCTTCTGCCTGTGGGCGCTGTTCTACTGCCTCACTTCTGCAAATGCTGGTGCCAGTTCAATTCAAGGAATTAGGCAAGCAGAAAGCACAGCAAAAATGGGAGATTTCTCCTGGTTTAGCTCCTTGAACTAAGTCACCACAGAGCCAGGTCTCAGTGAAACTACATCCCAAGCCAAAAGATGAATCAGTGGTAACTCACTGCAGGGAGTTTGCAGGTTTTGCAAACAATCTGAAAAAAACTGCTCTTAGAGGTGTTAGCTGCTGGACTGAGGACGTGTTGCAGTACTGCTGATCATAATCAAAATATTTCTTCACTAATTGCCAACTGTTTCTTTGCTTATGTAGGAATAAGCAGGAATTTTGCAATCCCATTTCTTGAAGAGCTGCTTAGCTCACCCTGCTGGCTCAGACGCAGAAGTTCAAGGCTGCTGAGCAGGTGAGTTAGCCCATCTCTCAGCTGGGCACTCCTGACTAGCCCGTGCTGATTTTGGCACTCATCGGGATACTTCTGTTGAGCCAAAAGGACTCAAAAATAGCAGAGGAGCGGGTCCAGTGAGTAGCAGCATCAACACAAATAAAGGGTCAGACTCAGCCATGAGAAATAAAGCCACCTTTCAATGGTGTCAAGTCATTAGACTGGCTCAACTGCATGTTACAGCTACATCTGTAGCTGAACAGCCAAGACAGTGAAGACAAATAATGTTTGCTCTTTCCATGAAATTGCTGATCCATGAAATTAGAAAGCAAAAGGAAAAATCCTTAAAAGCCATATGATTTCCACTATAGGGAATATTAATTAGAATTAGGATATTAACTGGAGCAAAAATATGTATTAAAATATTATATGGTTAAAATATTATTGTCTCCTTTGGTTTACCCTTCTATTTCCCCTCCAAAATAAAACAAAATACATAAATGAAAGTCTTGATTCAGCCCCCTTTCCTAGTAACTGCTCCCTTTTTTTCCCCCCTTTCTAAACATCTAACTAGCAGTGTCCAAATCTGTTTCTACTCTGGAATGACAAAAGTCATGCAAAGGTTCAACAGAGCTCAACAAAATGTATTTAAAACCTTTCATCTCTAATCTTACATAATCTTTTCATCTGTTTTACTTTCCTTCCAAGTGTTCTTTGACAGACTTTTAGGGAACTGTAACCTTGGTCTCCTCCTTTTATCCTATGTTACCTCAGACTTATCTGAAATACAAACACAACTAGCACCTCTCTGTAGATGGTTTACAGATTTGCACCTTTCCCCAGGGTCCTCTCCCTCTACCCAAACTCCTTTTCTCTATTCTGTGGATGCTTAGCAGGAAATTTAAGCTCAGTTAGCATACAGTTCTTTCTCTTCCCAGAAAGCCCTCTCATTATGTTGTTTGTGCATATCTGTGGATAACATCACCACTCTACCAGCCACTCAAACCTGCATGTCAGCTGTCGGCTCTGACTGAAAACTATTTGCCAATCCTAGTGCCCAGGCTATGTCTAAATTAGAGACTTCTTCCGTATGGTATCTCCAAGATAAAATCCTTTGATACATTTATGCAACTAAGCCGCTTGTTTAGGTCTCTTGCTTCCATCGCTAGACTATCCCAATACCTCTCCTTCCAGCATTAACCAATACAGCTTGTGACACAGCTATCAACTGCTGTAAGTGCCATATACTGACAGCAGGGTGAAGCTAACTGTAGGCCTCCTATTAATCATTAAATACACTACAGCCACCAAATGGAAACCACTAATGCAAATTAACTCATTCTGCCAATTCAAATTTGTTCAGAATAGAATATGTAGAAAGGAACAATTTTATACTAGCAGACATTAAAACCAGACCAGTTGTTCCAGGGGCAGAACAAAAACGCTGTAGCTTGGACATGCTACACGCTAATGTGAGAGCAGTGTGGTCCCCCAGTCATACCCAATCCCAATCAATTTGGCACTGCTGGGAAACTGGTCTGTGTACAGACCTGGAATCAGCAACTCTGAAACCACAACCCAAGATCACTCACACAGATCATTACTCTGACGACATCACTCCTCTGAAACATTCTGCTAGTTCCTTTGTCTGTATTATATCAAACATTTACTAATCTTCATTTCCAACAGCATCTACACAGTGTCACCACCCTGTTCCTCACCTTCCATTTTGTTTCCAGTTGACTCATGCCCTCTATTGACCACTCGCTGAAATTCAAATGAAAACAATTTTTGTATTTGAGACATAAGGAAGACTGTAAACATCTTCAGAATTACACTGCTTGAGCACTGTATACTGACAGATCCTGACTTACTCTGCTCCCGAGTATGGTCAGGCTTAGTCCAGCTTCATCTGTATCATTCCCACAGGCTCAGAACACCATCCTGTGTGTTGATGTGTCCAATAGAACAACAACAGTCCAATCTGTTTTACTAAGTACTGCCTCAATCCCATTCTGAGCTGCACAAGATTCCTACTCAAGTAGAGAAAAATGCTTCACTAAATTAAGTTAATTCACCTTCACTACTAAAGCATGACTCAGGTGTGTGTTCTGAAGGGATTACAGCACTCTGGCATTATCAACACCATGAAATGTTATTTCAATTTTCAGTATTGGTCATTTCCTGAGGTGTTCTATCCAAACCAAGAAATCAGTGAGCAAAAAGAATGCTTACCAACACTTTTTTTAACCTGTATGGTAATGTGAGAGAACACTGCACTGAACAGAACAGATTGACAGTCTTCTTTCCAATTCTGACAACGTATTTTCTTTCTGACTGCTTACACATGTGATTTTAAAAGAAGCTCTCTTAAATCTTGAATTACACTTAGGAAAGAAGAAAAACGAACAGTAAGTGACCGAACGAGAGGTGCAGTGTTCAAGGCCAAGTTGGATGGGGATTTGAGCAACCTGGTCTAGTCTCCCATTCATGTTCCTGCTCATGGCAGGGGGTTTTGAACTAGCTGATCTTTAAAAGTTCCTTCCAATCCAAACCATTCTGTGATTCCATAATGTATTTCTAGAAGGGTCTCAGATCATGCAGTGATAAGAGCTGTAAGAAAATTATGAAGAATGGAACACAAGCTGATTGAGTTGGCTTAGAGTCTATAAATAGAAAAATGTAATGGTCCTTACCTACCCTGGGGAGTCAGGGGTACAAACCAGTTTTGATATAACAGCAAAAGAGCTTTAAAATATGATTTATAATAGTGCCATTTACCTGTGTCTGGAGCTAAGCTAATAAACACAAATCATGGTGGACAGGTTTTGTCTCTCTGTCCTGAGACTTGCTAGACATCTTACATAGCAAAGGCAAGTCATTAACAACTGTGACTAGAGAAAAGTCATCATATAGCTCAGATACAGAAGAGATTAACCGTTCTTTGTTCCCACTTCATTGTTAACAGTTAAATATTCTAGCAGAAAACAGGTAACACACCACACTCTACCTGGATACTCATCTCAAATTATTATTATAATTAAGCTCTGATATCTATACCTATTGATATCACATATAGAAAATAAAGTTACCCAAGAAGTTGAAATGTAAGACATGTTCTGTATTTTTATACAATTTTTTACATTATTTTTCCTCATCCATCCCACTCAATTTGAAAGAAAGTTCATTTCTGTTGTTATACATTAAAAGTCATGCTATGGCACAAGCTAAAAGGCAGAGTTTATAGGACTTCATATTCTTTCCATATTCTTAACCAAGCAGAATCCCAAAGCACTTAGCTTTCTTTCTATAATGAAGGTGACCTGCTATTAACTTGACTTCCTATAACGAAATAATTTCTATTTCTAGGGAAAAGTTGTCACTGGAACAGTTAGCAGAGTAACAGTTACGCTGACACACCACTGTTTATGTCAGGAAGGGTTGGTTTGTTTGTCTTGAAGTTTAGAGAAACCTAATTCCCAGACGGTGCAGTTGCCCACAAAGTATGCTGGCGTTGTCAAGTTAATTCCTCATCTGAAAATTATTTTCCCTAAGGTACTGGTGCCAGTTGACATGCACCTGTGGGGAAATACAGACCCCAAAGTGTGAACCTGCAAGTCCCAAACTACGCACCTTGCACACAGGGAGCAGTGAGAGGCTGCATAGTGGGACTGGTGTTGCTTTTGAAGGACGCTTCTGTTGTTTTAAGTGCCATCGGACTTTTTCATCTGAGGGACAAGGGCTGTGAGAGACAAAAAGCGTTTTCCTCACACACAGGTTGGCGTGTAATTAAACAGGGATCAGTTCCACCCGCCCACCCAGTTGCCTTTTGTGGCTTTGTCGGGACCAAAGGGTAAGAGAAAATTCCTCCGAGTTTCCCGAAGCCCCTGCTTCAAAGAGGGGCTGCAGAGACCTCTGCACCCGAGATGGGGCAACCCTCCTGTTCTCAGTGTTACCCAGGTAGGGGCAGGATGGAGCGAGTCCTCAAACCTCAAAGAGCCCCACTAGAACTATGCTAAAGAAAGAAAGAAAGATAGACCTCAACAAACCAGCAATCAACAGAGCTCTAAAGCCCCAATTTTTGACAATCTCGCAGAACTCACCGCGTTTTCCTCTCCCCCCTCTCCGGCGAGCTGCCCACAGGAGCCTGGTGGATCCCTTGCCTCCCTGACCGAGGCTCCGGGGAGGTGTTCTTCCTTCTCGTCTCCACCAGGAAGGCCCCGGGCCGGCGGTACCGTCCTGCCGCAGGTGGCCGTAGCGGGAGCGGGTCTGAGCCTCCGCACCGGTGCAGGAGCGAGTTAAAAGCGGCGGCGGCAGCAGCAGCGACGTTAGCGCGGGCCGGAGGCGCGGGCCGCGGTCGGGATCAGCTGCTGAGGGGAGCGGGGAGGAGCCAGCGGGATCAGGAAGCGGCAGAGTGTCTAACACCTCTCTGCCATGGCTGGCTAAAGAAAAATCATCATAACCATAANCGGCGGGGCGGCCCGGGGAGCGGCATGCGTTCCGTGGTGGGGTTCCTGTCCCGGCGGGGCGTGGAAGGGGACCCCCTGCTCACCCACGACTTCCAGCGGAGACGCCTGCGGGGCTGCAGGAACCTCTACAAGAAGGACCTCCTGGGCCACTTCGGCTGTGTCAATGCCATTGAATTCTCCAACAATGGAGGCCAGTGGCTGGTCTCAGGTAAAGCGAACGATCTCCCTTCACCCCGTCCCTCGCCCCCTCCCCAGAAAGCATCTTCTTCCTTCTCTTCTTCCTCGGCCGCCGCCTCCTCGCAGTCGCGGCGCCTCTCACAGTCGTTTCTCTACCCCACCGGTGCCCAGCGATACCGTTTCCCAAGTAGAAACCCAAAATGGTTGACAGGTTTTAAATTCAGTATTGGGCGGGGGGAGCCCTGGACAAAGTTTTTACGAGAGTGTTTACAGGGCCCTGAGGAGGGGGAGAAGCTGGGTCACCCCCTTATTTGATGGCTCCCCAGTTTTGCCCCTTAAAGAGGTATTTTTTTTATTTTAGGGGAGAAGGCGGAGGAGAATCCCCCTTCCCCGGCGCATTGTGGGTGCCGGGTGACATCTGTGAGCGCTGTGCCCCGAGTCGGCTCCGCTTGGGGCCGGGGGTCAGCGGTCGCTGCCGGGGCGGCCTTGAACCGGGGGTGGGGAGCCCGCAGCCACCGTTCGGTGTCGGGCGGGGAACCGGGTGGGTTTGACTGAGGGGCCGGTCACTTTGGGACCACCACCCCTATTCTCTCATGGGGGAGGGCAGCGGGATTTTGTTGTGTTCCTCCTCCTTCCTCCCGTTGCAGGGCGCGTTTGAGGGGAGGGGCGGGGGCATGTTGTGTTCGAGATGATGTTTTCGGGTCTCAGGTCGCCCCTGTTGCCTGCCCGGTGCTGAGGGAGCCATGGAGGGAGGAGGGATGATGCTGTCAGGGCTTGGCATCAGCTGCGACACCAGGGACGGGGAAAGGCTGTGCACCCCGCTGCCTCTAGCCGGGGAGAGGCTGCGGTG
>VZRI01002434.1:322910-344727 GCA_013397515.1 Upupa epops | reverse complement strand
CCGGGGAGAGGCTGCGTTGCCGGCCTGCCGGCCCGTCTCCCCCCACACAGCAGCGCTTGGCTCAGGTGTCTCTTCCTCCTTCCCCGCCTCCAGGCTCGGAAGGGCGTCGGGGGAAGGCGGCAACTTCAGGCCGGGGCCTGGCCGGGCGCTGCAGGCCGCGCTCTCCTCGAGCGGCCCTTGGCGACAGGCCGGGCAATCGAGGGCCGATCCCGCCTGCGGCGGGGTTCGGGCCTGCGGGGGGCCCCGGCCAGAGCAGCGCTGTGCTGGGAGCGGGCAGGGAGGGGTGGCCAGGCCGCTGAACGCAGTGGCCATCGTGGCGGGGGGGGCGGGGGGGGGGGGGAATGAAACCGCCACCCTTACCCTGCCTCCGGGGCTGCCGGTAGCTTTCTGTCCTGCTGCCGGACTGTCGTGTGAGGCAGCGGCCCCTGGAGGAGTGGCAGAGCTCCTTGGCATAAGGCAGTAGCGGCTTTGTGGAGAGTGGCCCCTCTGCTTACAGGAGGCAATGGCCTGGTTCCTAGCCAGGGTGTGGGGAAGGGGCGAGAGGGTCACGAGTTTGGCTGGCCACCCCCTGTTGTGCTGTAAATAGAGACAGGGGCAGCTGAGGAAGGGGTGGGGGCATGGCTGAGTAGTGGTGTCTGGGCAGAAGCCGGCACTGTCACACAAAGGTAGCAGGAGTAATTCCAGAAATACAATGGCAATTCAATTAAAAGTTACTGTGGCTCTCTGGTTACCTTTAAGGGCAGAATGAAAAAAACACCTCATAACACAAAGTAGAGGCTGATGACACTGAGACAGCCACAGATTTATCATTTTTACTTGAATAAACTTTAAAAGTTTAACTCCAGTGACTTCTGGAATGAGTGTACAAGAAGAATCACATGATGGTTTACATTGGAAGAAACTACAGATCATCTAGTTGCAACCCTTCTGCCATGTGTGGGGACACCTCCTATTAGACCAGATTGCTTAGAGCCTCATGAACCCTTCCAGGAAGGAAGTATCCATGAGATCTTTGGGAACATGTTTTAGTCCCTCACTACCCTCAGGAATTTCTTTCAAATAACTAAATCAGTTTGAAACTGTTCCCCCTTGTCGTATCAGTAGTATTACTGTCAAGGATTGTTTGATCCTTATATGCAGGCAACTTTTGAGATGCACATCCATTTCTCTTGTAAATAGATATATATTTACATCTATATTTATAGTGTGTGTTTGTATATTCTTGTTGGAACAGAATGCCGATTCATCTCTTCTGAAGTTCCCAGCTGTGCTAGATGTGGCATGCTGATTGTTACTGATCCTTTTCCAGTAGAGCTGTGCCTTATAAAGTGCTACAGAGAGCTCAAGTATGTCATATTAACTACATCACTGTTTTCTGTTCTTGCTCAAGAAAGCCAGAGGAGATGCTTGAGGTCTTGTAATATTATCGATGCACTTACTGACATTGGCATCCATTCTTCAGCTTGAAGCATGAAAAGTTGAGAGCTTGAAGGGACTTTTGGGAATTAGTTTTGTCCAAACTGCCTGAGACAAGGTACAGTGAGAGAATGGAGGCATATATCTCATTCAGCAGACATATAAAGAAACATAGGTAAAAGAAAAGCTTTCAGACTATGGTCAGTCTTCATTTTCCTGCTTCACAGAATCACAGAATTATTGAGGCTGGAGAAGACCTCTAAGATCATCAAGCCCAGCCCACGACCTGTTATCACCACATCACTTACCATAAAGCTACAGAATGCTTTTTCTTGTAAAACTTTTCCTCCATGTGTAGAAGGTCTATGGTACTAGAGTTCAACCCTCCAGAATTTCCTGAAATGACTAGGAAGCAACTAAGAAAAAAAATTTGAAATATGGGATGGAAAAAAGGTGACGTGAATAATGTGTGTTAGCAGGGCGCAAATTTGTGATAAAGAACAGACTACTAGAAGTCTGACCTTCTATCGATGCCTTGTGGAAACTAAAGGCTCTAATGACAGTAACTTTCTAATAGGATTTTGTGTTCTGTGATCATAATATCTAGAATGCTTTACAGATTTATATGCTAACTGCACAGCAACAACACACAGGAGCATTGTTCTACAGTGAAGAATAAAAAAGTGAAAGGTGAAAGATGTATAGATACTGTGACATTCCCTTGTATTACAAGCCCAGGCTTCACTAAAATTACCCTTGTTTTAAGGTGATAGTTAGCCTTGAAACTGAGAAACAGCAAAAGCAGGAGGGGAAAAATGAGTAGAGCTCAGGTGAAAGATAAGGGAAGAGTATAAACTGCTTCTAATCTGAAGTTTTCCAGAAGAGTGGCTTAGAAGACTTCCAAATGCAGATAAAACCTTAGAATAGATGGCATGTGGGTCTTTCCTTCCTCAAAAATAGTGAGTGTGCTGAGGTAGGGATGAAATGTTAGATTCTTCCATCTGTGCTTGCAGCAGCTCAGAGTTAACAGGCATATCGGAGTGTGTGAAAAGGGAGAGCACAAGCAGCCTCTTCAGTTGTTTAGTCTTAACCAATATGTATATTCTTAACCTACACATGTCTGCTGCAGCTAATTGACTTATTAACAACATAGACCTTGTTAGAGCTGTTTCCAGTACAGCTGAGATAATGTATTTGTAGTGAGTATACTGATGCCATTTAAATGGTAGTCTGCATCTGAATTAGTTCTGGACTTATCAGTTTGGGCTGCAATGTTTTAAAGCTTTTCTTGGGTATGAGTCCTGCTTTTTGTTCTTGATCTGTCTCCCAGAAGCAAGTCTGTAAGGCTAATGATTACTATTGCAGTAAACATTTCAAACTGCTTAACAGAGTTTATGTTACAGTTCCTGATAGTTTTCCTGTTCGTATTTTTTGGAGACAACTTCAGAGTAGACAAGCCTTAGCAAGCTTGTTGAAAGCATGTTTGAAACTTTTTTGAGCCTTACATTCTTTAAGTTTTGTTTTGGAAGTTCACACTGAATTGTAATTAATTTCGTTCCTCACCATGTTTTCAAGTAAAGGAGTTTGAGGTCAGCAAGTTAGGTTGGGGTGGGGGCCAGTCTGTAAGCCTTTGTTGTACTTGCATGGAACTCAATAATGTCTCTTTAGAGAGGGAAGAGAGAAACACTAATGTTTTGTGCCAGGAGTGCTAGAAGAAGGAATGGACACAAGGACAAGAATTTAAGAAAATAATGAGAATTCACAGAACCATAGAATCCTGATGGCTGGAAAGGACCTCCAAGATCATCAAATCTAGCCCTTATCCCAACATCTCCCCAACCCTTACACCATGGCCTCAAGTGCTCTAGCAACTCATCTTTTAAACACCTCAAGGGATGTTTGAAAACCTGGGCAGCCTGTTCTAGTGCCCAACCACTCTTTCAGGAAAGAACTTCTTCCTAAGTCTAAACTTCTTGACTCAACTTGAGGCCATTTTCTCTTGTCCCATCATGAGTAATTTAGGAGAAGAGATCAGCACTAGCCTCACTACAACCTCCTTTTAGGTAGCTGTAGAGAGCTAGAAGGTCTCTTCACTAGACTAAATAACCCCAGTTCCCTCATCTGCTCCTCAGAGGGTCTGTTTTCCAGCCCTCTCCCAGCCTTGTTGCCATTCTCTGGCCCTGTGCCAGCACCTCAATGTCCTTCTTATACTGTAGTGCCCAAAACTGGATGCAGCACTCAAGGTGCAGTAATGGACATATGAGATGGGTGCTCAGGAGCAGATGCAGTGTGATAAGTAGAGAATACCTATCTGTGGAATGGCACTGGTGAAGGTGAAAGCTTAACTGAAATGTGTAAGTGGGCTGAAAGTAGTTAAAAGCAACTGCTGGGTGGAGTTGAAAGATGTCATTGGGCAGTATGTGCCTTTGTCACACTGTATATACTGGGTGGTGGTAGCTGTCTGCTGACAGTTTGAGAAATACCTGACTGTCCATGCATGGAAATGAAATGCACCATGCAGTGACAGGCAACGTACTTCTGTCCTCAGAAGTGCCAAGCAGCCTTTCCTGCAATTTCACTTCTTAGTAAGAAGTCATCTTTACTTACTCTGTATTAGGCGTTCTTTCTCCTGTATATCCCAGTTTGGTGGGTATGTTTTCCTGGGTGTTTGTCTGACTGTCATTTTCATGCCTGCTATCTCTTACAAACACGAGTATCTTTATCAGAACCTCCCACTTTTTCCTCCTTACTTTAAACTGCACTCTCAAGATAAATTCTGGGAAGAGCTGTAATCTGAGACTTACTTCGTGCATATGCTCTTTTTTCACAGCTTCTTTTCCCCCTGACCAGATCTGCAAAAATTAATAGCTCTTCTGTGATAGTAGATTTGTAAGAGAGTACAGGAAATCTGTCTGTCCTTGGGTTGTCATGTAAATCTGAAGGAGAATAAGCCTAAAAGGTGGCTCAGGTGGCTTTAGCAAAGGTGGTAGAGTGCTGCCTTAAGGGGATTGGATTTCAAGTATGTTTTACAGAGGGGCAATCTTGATCTCTTTGTATCAAGCAGAAATCTGTGTGAGGAAGGATGTTTGGTCCCCTTACTCTCTGATGTAAAGATCATTTTAAAGATAATTTTTTACATAATTTTCATTGATGTAAACTGAAAAATTTATAGGTGATTCCAGGAAAGGCAGCAGTAATTTCAGAGGATGAGTTGAATTTAAAGTTAGTCAAGAGACGTTACCTGTAAGAAAAGTGTCATGTGCTTTGGTAGGGACAAATGCCATGTACAGTGTGTGAGTAAGAATGGTCAGCTCTACAAATGCACTGTGGAGACTAGACCACATCAGTGTAAGAAAGGATCCAAGTGTGATAGTAGATGACAATGTATGTATCAGACATGACAGATAAAGCATGCACAGTGATCCTGCTTTATTTGGTACTGTTAGGGCCTCAAATGAAGTGCTGTGCTCAGTTTTGGGCATGGTACTTTGAGGAAGGTGTAGCTGAACTCCAGAAAGTTCAGAAGAGAGTATGAAGAGTTACTAGAGGTCTAGAAAACTGAAAGATTGAAAAGAGTCACTTTAGTATCCAGAAATTAAAAGTGAGTAAAAGTGCAACTCTTAATTAAAAACCATTTTATGCAGCTTATTATTTCATAAAATTGTAAATTCTAGCCTCTGGGAATGGGAGAAATTTGTTTTAACACTCTTAAAAGCTTAAAGTCATAAACTGCTGTGATGGAAGCATCTGAACAGGGAGAAGAAATAGGGAGGGAGAAGTTGTTTGGTTGAGAGGTTATGTTCTGTGAGGTTAACTTCTTTACCGTACTCGCTCTCTGGCTCTATCACCACTGAATTCAATGGGAGGGAGAACAGCAGGAGCACATAGTAGAGGGGGTGGGATTATATGTAACGGGTCAAGTTGCACCCTCAGCTACATATTAGGATAATCTGCCTAATGGCAAGGATAATGAATCACTGAAATAAGCTGCCTAAGGAGGGTGTGAAACCTACCTCGTGGTATATTTTTAAGAACAAACTAGACGCACATCTACTGAGAATATTTCTGATGCAGACTGACCTTTTACCCATTGCTGGGGTCAGCTAAGTGCCCAAATGCTTGAAGTACCATCTGATTCCACCTTCTGTGACTTGTGCTCAGGATTGAGTAGATACAAACATACAAACAATAAGATTACTAAATCATAACATAAAGGATTAGTGTTGCTCTCTTGCCATGCAGCTTCATTAGTGACTAGGCCTGGTATGTGGGAGGCAGAGGGGTAGTGGTCTTGAATTTTGTCCACAGCAGGGTTAATGCACTTTACAACTTCACGTATTAACTCCTGACCGGAATGATTTTGAAGAGCTCCTGTTAGCATACAAGATATTAAGTGTGTTTCATGAGCTGTTCAGATTGGGCTTTCTTTTGGTATAAGGATATGTTTTTCCTCTCTTTGAACCACTTTAGGACTAACAACAGTCCTGGTGGACCATTGTTCCTATGGGGCAGACTCTTCCAAATTTAATTGTGTGTGAATTTAGTGATTATCTATTTAAAAGGTAACCAGATTAGGAAACTTCTTTGTGGAAGAATTAGTGCAAAAGCAGGGTGATACTAGAATGCTGTGGTTTAGGAACTGGGGAGGCAGTGAACTGTTTGCTGATATACATGCTACAGTGGGACCTGTTGTGTTACTTGGAATAGGCATATGCTACCCAGAGCGGTTGTCTGTGGTACTTTAAACCAAAAATCAAACCAAGCCGTTCTCTTTTCATTTTCCTTTTTTTGTCTCCACAAATTTGGGGTATGCAACACCCACAAACTCTGAAGTGGGCAAACTGCATGACAAATCTTTGTATTATGTACTCTTGTTTGCTCTGTAAAGTAGAAAATCAGAAGGAGGAATCTCCAGTGTCATGAAGCAGGGGTAAGCATACCATGCAGCTGTACTGTCTGGCAAAGAGATTGTAATCAAATCTGTTAGGAGACTTAAAGGCTGAGGGACTGTTACTTAAAGGATGTTTGAGATAACTCAGTTCCATGGGAAAATTATTTAATAGCATCATAGTGATGTGAAATTTTTAAGAAATCTGATGAACAGTAGTTAACAGTGAAATGTATTTGTGTGTTTACCTCTTCTTGAAGTAAACAGTGGAGTGGTTAAGTCTAGTTTCCTTTGGTCTTTTTCATGCCTTTTTCTTTCTGGATAGCAGCTAGGAAGATGCTGAGGTTCAGGTTTTGATTGTGCAAAGCAGCAGTATGATCTTTTATCTGAAATCAGTATGTTTCTAGTGGCTCTTTGACTTGTGATGACATTCTCTCATTTTCTATTAAAGATAACGGAAGTATGTTGAGAGTGATTTCAGCGAGTTTTATCCAGATTGTTACCAACAATCCAGGTTGTTGAGAGGGCTGCCCAATACACATGAAAACCTTCTATTATTTTTTTCTTCCTAATAAACAGTGGTTTCATGCAATTGAGGCATGAACACAATCTGGTTTTTGGCTTATATTGGTTTACCAGATAGAGAAGGAAGCACTTAAATGTATTTGTATTCAGAGCTCCAAACTGAGAACTGCATCAAGGAAAACAATTAGAATTACATTAAGATGTGAAACAAGAAAAAGTTTAACTTATTTTCCCTTGTTATTGTCTTTGTTGGGAATTTACCTCAGAAATCTGTCTTAACTGCTTCTGATCTAGAATCACGACATAACTGTGTGATGAATACAGTCTGCTGGAGGAGAACTATTGGTGAAAGGGGGAGAAAGAAGTTCCTGTTTTATGAATACCATAAGCAATGCTGGCAGCAGGAGTTGGTGTAGAAGCGTTTTGCCAACATGCATATGTTAATTTGGCATGCAGTTTACCTACAGCTTGCCAGAGATTCTGCATACCAGTATAAATTCAAAGTCTTCAGGTTGCTCTAGGTTGTCACTGTGTTGGCAGAATGGCAGCTTTTAATCCAAACTGTGCCTGCTGATCCCTCTGTTTTCATTTATTGAATACCTGACTACTTGGCATCTTAATGTAAATGCATGTCTATACATCCTTGTGAGGTATGATTTTTTTATGCTAATTAGGCTTTCAGGAAAGCTTTTTATGAATAACAGCAGAGTTTAATAGCTTGTATCTCATCTGTGGTTCAGGCACTAATGCATATTTCCTTTTCTTATAGGAGGGGATGACCGCCGAGTCTTACTCTGGCATATGGAAGAAGCCATCCACTCAGGAGTAAAACCAATTCAGCTGAAGGGGGAGCATCACTCTAACATCTTCTGCCTAGCTTTCAACAGTGGTAATACAAAAGTGTTCTCTGGAGGTAAGGAGGAACACCCTGATTTTACAGGAGTTTGCATTGTGAGTGCCTTGCACTACAGGCTGTGAGTGAGATCATGCCCCACATGAAAGGTTCCTTTCACAGTCCATTAAGGATCTGGAAGGTGTCTTTAAACAGCTGAAGATTCTGTGAGAACAGGGAATTCTTGAACTAGCACAAAGTTTTCACTTGTTTCATACTCCTTTTCTCAAACCCCTGTGTAAGCATATCATGTCTCAAGCTATCATGAGAATCCTTGGTTCAGTCTGTACCTGCTTGTGCTACAGACAGTGGAACATGGTCTTTGTTATTGCTTCTTAGCTG
Organism: Upupa epops; assembly: GCA_013397515.1. Taxonomy (NCBI): domain Eukaryota; kingdom Metazoa; phylum Chordata; class Aves; order Bucerotiformes; family Upupidae; genus Upupa; species Upupa epops. Next base: position 336,664 of record VZRI01002434.1, on the reverse strand, counting down.
CTCTCAGAGCGGACCCTGCATCCTCTGTGGTACTCTAGCCTGATACTTGAAAACCTCTACTGCTGTTACCTGATTTTAGGGCACTTTTAGATTTCTTATGACAGGCTGCTGGCATGTATTGGGGATAGCTTTTTCTCAGACCTTGTTTTGGTCCTTGCTAGATAAGTTTCTGCCTTTTAGAACTGTTTGCACATTGGGCTCTAATTTGCCTTCATGTTCGTCATCTTTTTTAATATAAATCAACTTTCTGTTAAAAAGTTTATTAGTTTCTTGACTGAATTATAAGAAAAAGTGGCATGTACTTGTTCTGAGGTAATTCCTAGAATTTAGGTTCTTCTCAGCACTTAATTTTTTGAAATGTTGAGGTAGGAAGGAAAATTGGATTGAGAAGAGCAGGTACAAGGCTCTCAGAATGCAGCCAGTGTCATGTTCTGGTGATATGTTCTGCTTTTATCATACATGATAACAGAATGAACAGTAAATTGTGTCTTTCATCAGTGTGTCCATTAACATACAGCTAGACTTATTTTAGGATACTATGAGACACTGTGGCCAGAGCCCCTCACTACCTTTCTGAACCAAGATTTCACAGAATCACAGAATTATTGAGACCAGAGATCATCAAGCCCAGCCTATGACCTAACATCACCACAATAAGCTAGACTGTGGCTGTGGTGATGTGAACTGCAAAGCAGTGCTGTAACTTGATGCCGAGCACGTGTGAATGGTGGAAGCTGCCCATCCTTCAGCCTTGTGTTACCGTAACGTTCTTTAGGAAAAAAGGCATGACAAAGCTTAAGACAGTGTCAAATTATGAGGATGAAATGATTCAGGTATACTGTTCAGGTGGAGTATATCTAAATAGTGACATCTTTCCTCTGTTTCCGGGATCCACTGTTGGTTTTGTGAGAGTGACAGAGGTCCACACTGCCTTCAAATTAATCTATATGCATAAGTGATTCCAATGAAATTTTGGGCTACAGTCTGGTTTACTCTAGTTTGAATTCAGACAAATGGAACCTTACATGAATATTCAAGGAATGAACTCTGCCAAGTCTTGCTGGATCAGCTGTTAACGGTATTTTTCTCATTTCCAACTCAACCCTCTGTCCTTTGGGCCGTTTTCACAGGAAGGGCAGCAGTGTGCTTTGACTGCACTTTGCTACTGCAGTTCACACCTGCAGTTAAAGATTTACATCCCTAATTGTGGTGGATTTTTGCTAAGATGCCAGTTTAGATGAACTGTGACAGCTGATGCACAAACTGGCCTTGTCCTCTCTTTTTCTTTCTCGGGTTTGCTTAAACACGCCATGCCTCTGCCAGGAATTATTTCCGTTGGAGGAGTCAGGAACTCTTTCAGCTGCTCCACCAAGATTCACAGAGCTCATCTGCAAGGGTTGAGTCTAACTCTTGGATCCCTTGTAAAGAGTCATTTTGCTGCATGGCCTAGATGTACCATCTGTTTTATCTGTCAGTAAAATGAGGTTGCGACTATATTTATTCACTCAACCACATTCTAGTTGATTCTTAAAAGGTATAAAAGAATTGTAGCTTCTAAGATCTATTGTCCATCACACATGTACACACACACCCCACCTTCCCTGTACTGAAGTTCAATTGTGTTCAAATCATGGAAGTTGAAATAGTTTCAGGGAAAAAAGGTAACCTAAAAATTGGAGTATTCAAACTAGCACAAGGTGCACAGAAGTCAGTCCATCTTGTAATTAAAGCTGATGCTGACTAAAGCCTTAGGATCTGATGACCTTTCTTTAAAGCAGCTCTTGATGGTAGAGGAGAAAAGATTTTCCTCTTCAGTATAAATTGGATTGCATCCAAGGAATTTCAGAGCTCTGCGCTTTGAAGGAGCGCATGTGTAACATGCACCGCATGTAGCTGTTACAAAAGGGGAAGGCAGGAACCAAGTGAACAGTGTTTTCATATAATCTCTGTAAAACAAAAATAAAAATCTCTCTATACCAAGGGAGTGTCCATCCCTGGAAAGTACTATTGTCCTCTGTGCACACATGGTGAGAACAGCACTTGAAATGAGAGATCCTGTGTTAGCAAACTGCATGGACTTTTTGTTTTCTAATTTGCATTTACTGTTTAGGTGTATGTAAAGCTGAAATCTCAGAATCACTAAAGTTGGAAGAGACCTCCAAGTGAAATAAGCCTACAGGGAACTAAATTTGTTTCTGTAAAGGCCTGATGTGACAAGTTATAGGGGTTTAGTCTGCCTTAACTGCACTTTTTTGCATGTGTTCTACAGTGTTTTATCCTCACAGGTAGAACTGAAGGGAATGTCAGATACTTCTTGGGTTTCCTTATAGCTGCAGTTACCAAAACAACAGATTCCAAATGGGAGAGTTATATATACAATTGCAACTCAGAACTTCTCAATGAAAAATGAACTTTCCTGGGTTGAGGTAAAGCACTGCACATGGAACCCTGCTGGGCTGAACATAAGTGACATTTTCTGCAGGGCTGAATTCTTACCAGAGCAGTTTGTGCTTGGATTTTTGTCACCACCATCTCCCACACGCAAACCAGAGAGAAGCAGTTGTTATTCCACACACACTCTCCTTTCATTTGTTCTTTCCCATTTTGGAGCTTGTGACTGGGGGAAGGTTGATCCCATGGTGTTTAGAGGCGTGAAGCCAGGCATCAGGCATGGTTCTCATGTTCATCCTGTATGGAGACTGAGGAGCAGGAAAGTCTGCTGGAGGAAATTCTGTCACTAGAGAAACTAGCTACATTTTTCACTACAGAACTACATGAGCTAGAGTACTACTAGAGTAGTTTCACTAGGTACACACCTTGCCTGTAATGCAGTATGGAAAGTTTCCATTGCAATTAATGGTCAAAGAACACTTAACACAAGAGTAACTTGTTTATTGCAGCGTGGAAGAGGTGAGCTACTGCAGTAATCTAGGGCTGCCATGATTTAACTAGGAGTCTCTGCAAAGAGCAAGTAGGTGTAGAAAAATCTCACACCTCAACACTCAAAAAGAAAATTTTTCGTATTTCTACTGTTGGGGCAGAATACAGATTGAAACATGTATGGGTTAGGTGAGTCAATGGAATACTTAATCACAACATGAAATCTTGCTGCTTCTGAACCTTTAGACTTGGTGTGCCTTGGGAAAGTTTCACAACTTGATATTGCAGCCACAAAGACACACTGAGCATAAAAATATGACTGTGGGATTTTTTTCTTGTTTCTTTAGCATGAAATGTAAATGTGTGTCTCCTTATGTATTTCTAAAGAGGAGGTGACAAATTAGATAAATTCGTATTCAGCATAGAGATGAAAACAATATTCTCTTGCTACAGCTTGAAAAACGCTGTGTGAGCCGGTGGAATTGCTTCGTAGCTATGACCCTCTTAGTCTGCATGCAGTTAGTTTCCATTGTGTTCAGTGGATGGGATCAAAGAAAAGTGACACGATTGTCTGGCTACTTGGCTTGGGTTTTGTTAATACAAAAGAAATTACACTGGTTGTCACGTTCCTGCATCTCGATGGTTGCAAAACCCTGAAATGCTGACAGTGGGAACTGATGACATTTATGCTGGCAGCCCAGTGCATTTTGTTTATGGGATCTCATTTACCTCCCATAGTCTTTTTTTGAGGTATTCTCTGAGCAGAAAGGAAGGGGTATTCATGTCACAGCTAAAGCTGTTCCACTGCTTCATATGATATTCTCTTTATTGCAAATGTCCCAAACCTGAAGCTCAAACTGAACAAAGGATGATCACTAGTACAGTGGAATTATATTCCACTGTTGAGTGGTAGCAGATGAAATGGATTTGTGCATTTGATCGTAACTGAAAACATCCCATGGAGCCTTTCACATCACCAGGCAGAGGGCTGACCACTTGGCAACTGAACTGTTTCCCCTCTGCTTCAGTTCTGTTTTTAAAATAGAAAATATTAAAGCAGTTTATTGGGGTTTTTTTGTCTGTAATGCTTTTTACCCACTGGAACACAATGTTAAATGTTTATGTTTCTCTTTATAGGTAATGACGAGCAAGTTATACTCCATGACGTTGAAAGGTAAATACATGGTTTGTCTTTCCACTGCTTTAAGAGCTCCCTTAATACCACCTACTGGAGCCACTTTTTGTTCTCAATTAATGGTCTGGGAGAAGAGTTCAGTGTTTTAATCCTTAATTTTTTTACCACTTGGTTTCTGCCTCCTGTTGACCTTGGAAAAGAGCGCAGGTATTTAATGCTTATGCTTTCCTGCAGGTAGCATAGTAGGTTCTGAGTCAATTCAGAGCCAGATTAGCCTGCACAGATACAAATTTTGTGGCACATACAGGTGTTTAGTTTGGTTTTCAAAACGTTTACAACTCATATTTAATACAGCTAGTGCTTGGCCTACCTAGCTGCCTACCTTTCAGAGCACTGGATGTAGCTGCCTTGTTCTCCACACTAGTGTGAAGCCTGTATATTTTGGTACTTAATTTTTACCAAAGCCACAAAGCAGCTGGGAATTAGTCTTTGTTGTACTGCAGAGAGATTAGGACATTAGTCAAAACATAATTAATACAGTAGTGGTAATGTATTAGATTGGAGTTCTCTAGATACTGTGTCTTTTGAGCTTACTGCGTTTGAAATAGTGGTCTGGCTTTTACACAGGTAAGCAACAACTGCTTAAGTAACATGAGTTCAATTAAATAGAAAGAAAAAGCAGTAAGGAGATAAATATATTTGAGAACGCAGACATAGAAAACCTTAAATCTTTTTTAGTGGCCTGCTGCCTGGTTAACATAATTTGAATGTTTCTCACTCAGTTTTTTGCACTGCATTGATCAGTGTACATCTGACTTCCATAATACCTTATATCTACTTCTTGTAGAAATCTTACCTGACGGGAGAAAAGTCACTTGGTCTGATTCTGCTTTTTCAGTAATAAGATGTTATTTAGGGGTGTTTGTGGGTTGATGGTGTGTTTTGGACATGTTATTTGCTTTGGGGAGGAGTGGTGGATTTTGTATGTTTGATTTGGGGAGTGTTTGTTTTCAGGAGTGATTTTTGGTTTGTGTTTTGGTTTTGTTGTTGATGTTACAGTTAAATGTGGAAATATCAATATTTTAGATACCGATGGTTTGTGTTCTGACTTCTCAAGCTTTTGAGTATCTTTGTCCTTCACCATTCTCCATAGAACACGTGTTTTTCCTGGCATGCCTTAGATGTTTTAACAAGCTTTTTTTCATATGTGTATTATTCTAATGTGCTTTTTCCGATTAGGAGGGGCAGTTAGGTATGCTAACTCAGTTGTAATGAATGCAGAATTCATCCCTCTTAGGCTATTTATGTGATCTTATGGAAGAAACACTAAACTCCGATTTATTTTTCTAGAAAGTTACTGTCTTCTTGAATAATAGCACTTCCTCTGTCAACTGCTTTTTCATACTTGTCATGGTTTTACATTTTGCTGGTGTGGCATTTTTTGTAAGTGCTTCTTTGGCCTTCCCATTCATGGTCCATGGGACAGCATCAGTAGAGCTGATTGTCAAGCATGCAAAGCACTGCTTTTCTGTGGGGTATGCTTGGAGTTTTCATGAGAAATAGGAATTGTATAGAAAGTGTACTGTCTGAGGAAATAAAGGGGCTTTGCTGAAGAAAACAAACTCAAAACTTTGTGTTAGAATTCTAGCCTCTCTGTGCCACTATTTCCTTCTTTTGAAATTACTTGAAAAGTTGGAAAAAGAATGAAGAATGGGCTTTTTCTTTTTTATATAGCTGTGAAATGGCTGCAGTTTCAGTGCTTTTGGGGGACTCACTTTTATTTTGTTATTTTGTATTGCTACTTTTTCTCTATGGGGAAAAATACAGATCTGATCTGATAAGAGAAAACAGAACACTTGCTAGAACAGCCAGATGAAAAGTTGCTTTCTTGTGAGCTTCACCTGATCTTTTGGACAATACAAAAGTCTGTATCAAAGAATGAACTTCTGTCCTATTTTCCATGTTATATTAAATAGTAAAAATGTAGTTCACAGAATCACAGAATTATTGGAGCTGGAAAAGCCCTCTGAGCTCATCCAGCTCAGCCCAGGACCTAACATCACCACATCAGCAAGATCAGGGCACTGAGTGCCACATTTAGTCTGTCGTTAAACACCTCCAGAGATGGCAACTCCCCCACTGCCCTGGGCAGTCCATTCCAGTGTCTGATCACTCTTTCCATGAGGAAGGGCTTCCTAACATCCAACCTAACCTGCCCATGGCAGCTTTAGGCCCTGTTCTCCTGCCCTATCACTAGTTGCCTGGGAGAAGAGCCTGTCTCCCACCTGTCTACAACTTCCCTTTGGGTCATTATAAAGAGTGATAAGGTCCACCCCACGTCCCCTCTTCTCTAGGCTAAACACTCCCAGCTCCCTCACCCTCCCTCATTAGACTTTCCCTCCAGTCCCTTCCTCAGCCTCATTGCTCTCCTCTGGACCCACTCCAGCACCTCAATCTCTTTCTTGAAGTGTGTGGCCTAGAACTGCCCCCAGTACTTGATGTGAGGCCTCACCAGTGCCCAGGGGGAGAATGATATCCCTCAGTCCTGCTGGCCACACTATTGTTGATCCAAGCCAAGATACCTTTTGGCCTTTTGTGCCATCTAGGTACACAGCTGGCTCATATCTGGGTGGTTGTTGATGAGTACTTCTAGGCTGCTCTCCAGCTACTCTCCTGCTCTGTAGCTCTGCTGGGGGTTATTGTGATCACAAAGTAGGACCCTGCACATGGCCTTGTCAAACCTCATCAGATCACAAGACCTCTTATCCATTACCTCCTCCCAAGTTTAATCTAATACGTTTTCCATAACATCTGGCAGTATCTGAAGTTTGTGTGGTTTGATCTGAGGGGGTTTTTTCTCATAGCATGACACCTTGGTCACTCTGTATGAGCTTTTTGTATTTTTTTTATTGGAATTCAACACAATTGAAGTTACAAAAATCTCCCTGCTAATACTTGGCGTCAAGGTAAGCTAGGGGTACTTTTCTTTTTAATCAAGAGTGGAAGAAGAATGACTGATAATACTGTGTGTCTGTTTTCCAGCACTGAGACCCTTGATGTCTTTGCCCATGAAGATGCAGTGTACGGCCTTTCAGTGAGCCCAGTAAATGACAACATCTTTGCCAGTTCATCAGATGATGGCCGGGTTCTTATTTGGGACATCCGGGAGTCTTCCCATGGAGGTGAGATCTCTTGATGTGAAAGACCATTGAAGAGTTTGCTCAAGGTGGGGAATGGAAAAGTTATGTGTACCTGGGACAGCTGAGACAGGGAGTGCTGGAGAAGGGTGAAGGTGAGGCATTGGTGAGGTCAAGTATTGGAGCAGGCTGCCCAGGGAGGTGGTAGAGTCAGTGTCCCTGGAAGTGTTCAAAAACACGTTGATCTGTCACTTGGAAACTGGATTTAGTGGACAGGATGGGCCTGAGTTGATGGTTGGATTTGATGGTCTTGGAGGTCTATTCCAGCCTTAATGACAATTCTTCTAACTGGTGATCAGCAGGCCCTGGTATTCACAGTTCAGTGTTACTGTCTCAAATGACTTAAAGTACTGACAGTTGTGAGTTTCTGAAATTGTAGGAAACTAAGTTTCTCTTTCTTTTGTTGTAATTAAATCTTGCTACTGCATTTACTGTGGTTCAGACTTTGAGGAGGATGCACCAGTGAAAATGAGTGAAGTGTTGGCCAGGAAGCATTTAGGAGTTTTTTGGAGTAGTGTCTTGGGTTTTCTTAAATAGAAGTTTTTCTGTGCTTTAGGAAGTCCTTAGTCAGTATTTGTTTGTGAGCCTGGCTGATGTTTACTGCAATATAATGTTTGTAACTGGGATAATCCCTTTGACTGCGCTGGTATTTTCATTGGAAGAAACACTGTGGCTGCTACTGAGTATAGCTGGTTACCCCAAGCAGCCAGCTCATTAGTATCTTGCAAATAACTTCTTACTTTAAGACAACACAGTAAAAGAAGCTGGCAAAGGAGTTTCATTCCCATTCTGTTACTCCCTTCCACTGACTGATTTATGCAATAAGTCTAATAGACTCACTTTTAATTTTCATTAGAGGTGGTGTTGAGGTTTTCCTTTGAGAAACTTTTTTTGTATTCCAGTATATAGAAGCTGCAACTGTGAATGAGCATAAAATGAATAATGTAATAAACAAGTAAGCACATAATAAATGTGAACAATAAAGTAATCCTCCTCCTTGTCATTAAAATGATTTGGTGTTTCATTAGTTTAGCTCCTATAATGTATCTTTGACAGGGTGAGAGGGAACTTGTGATGTCTCAGGCTATTTATAATAAAGATGTGAAGGAGAACACCACTAATGAGTGACAATGATTTGACTAAACTAACGTACACAAATTAGAAGTTTCTTTTTAAAAAAACAATTCCTTTACTTGGCAGTCAAATGTTGTTTGTCTCCATTCAGCTGATGCAGTCTATTGCTTTTCAGTTGGGGCTATCATTTCAATATCCCAGCAGGAATCTGATTTGATGATACAAATGTAGGAGGTCAGTTTTGGTGTAAAACCTTATTTGGAGCTGCCACCAGACCAATAGGAATATAAAAGGGGGGGAAAAAAGCAAAGTTCCTATGTCAGAAAGCTTGTAATAGAGCACAAGAGGAGGATGCAAGTAGGGCAGGACAAGTGAAATTTATTCTGTCTCAATTGTGTATTGGGAATTTGTGAAGGTTGTCTGTTTATGATTTATTCCATAAATCAGTTAGAGTGGTCTGGGTTTGAAGGGACCTTAAAAGATCATCTAGGTCCAACTCCTCTGCCATGGACAAGGACACTTTCCACTAGACCATGTTGCTCAAGGCCTCATCCACCCTGGCTTTGAAAATACTATATGTGAATGAAGGATATGAGAAAATAAAATCAAGCACCTTTGGAGGAGTCTGTAGATTCATGGTGCCTACATGCAGTGGCTCAAATAAGGGCAGTAACAGAGTCTTTTAAGCAACACAGTGGTTGTGACAAAACAGTGAATAGAGGAGTCTGCTACAATCCTTGGCTCAAAACAGGCAGTGATTCTGGTTTCTTAGTTCAGTGAAAGGGTGGCAGCATGCCACAAAACATACACACAACAAAGAGAACCAGGCTGTGCCTAAAGCCATAAAACTAGCAGAAACATACAGAGAAGGATGACTGAGTCAAGGCTTTTTCCCTATCTTCATGGAGACAGCAATTTGACAGAATGAATAGGGCAGAGCAGCAGGCCAAACACAGCCATGTTAGACTAATCAAGATGAGAGGGGGAAGAGTGTGGCTGAGCATGTTTTTAACTCAGTGTTTAAAACTGTGTGAACAACAAAAGCTAACTGTTAACATGTTTTCTACAAGAGGAGCAGCCTCTTGTATGCTTGTACAGCTGTTTGTACAGCATTGAAGAGGTGATGGGCCTTTTTTCCCCAGAGTATGTCAGCTTGCATAGAGCTAATTTCCATACAAATGTGTTTTACTTCTTGTAATCTTATTCTCCCTCAAAAGCAGTTGCTGCTACCTTTTACAGTTTGTGTGATCACCAGTGGCTGTGGAAGCTTCCAAGTCTATATTGCCTATTGTCTATTGGAGGCTTTCAGAACTCCCATGTGTATAGTCCTTATTAGGTGACCATTTGGTCATGAACCTTCAAATACTTGATGTTTGAGTGGCTAGTTTTAAACTCTGGTAACCTTCCATGAGCAAAATGGTGTCTCAAAATCTAGTATATGTCCCTTTCCATATTTAGACAAAGTGAATGTACATGTAGGTGGATTTTAAAACCCATATTTCTTATTGCTTTGGATGTGTCATCTTTGAGAAACAGTTTGAACATGTTTCTGTATCTTCAGATCTTGTAATGTTGTTTCCATGTTAAGCTGCAAAACTCATTGCATTGTAAAGTTGTATGAATTGCTTGCTCTTATGTCTGTAATTTCAACTTTTTCAACAGAGCCCTTCTGCTTGGCACACTACCCATCAGCCTTTCACAGTGTGATGTTTAATCCAGTAGAACCCAGGTTACTGGCGACTGCCAACTCTAAGGAAGGTGTGGGACTCTGGGATATCCGTAAACCGCAGAGGTATGATCTCTTTGGCTTATGCTACCCTACTTCTTTCCATTGAGAGGTGATAGCATGCCACTCTTTTTTTTTTTTTAAGTGGCATGGTAAGAAAAGATGCAGAACCAAGTTAATAACATTGTTAGTAATGCTGAATTTGCTTATTTTACATAATTATCATTCTTCTTCATATCTGCCATCTAATTTGATTTAAAATGGGGCTAGATCTTCAGCACTAAGGTGAGTGATTGTTTTTGAAGCCTGCCTGGCCTCACCACTGTAGATTAACTTGGATTGTTGTGTCAAGTTCTCGTATTTAGCCCTGGCTAATACTGGAAGAAGACAGTGGGTGCTGCCTGGTTTACAGTTTGTGTTTTCATACCCAGCTCAGTTTTCAGAGGCTGACTGGATTGTGGTCAAGGCAGTTTTTTAATCAGTGCTTGAGAGTTTTATGTGACTTTCTGGATAATATAGACATCTGGATAATCAGTTTGGCTACATAAAGTGCTTCCAGATTTGCATGGGATTTTAAACAAATGAAGGCAAGTCTAGTGTGGTTAGACTGGGTTCTAAAATGGACACATGCAGATACCAGAGTTTGGCATGCATGAGAGATTAAACTTCCGTTGAAGTCTTTTTCAGCCTCAGATTTTGAAAGTTATATCCTTACTTCATATTAATTTTTTAAAAAATTGAGCATCTCAAGTAAACGTTTCTCCCCTGCAACTTCTGCATTCGTGTTTCCAGTTACACATGTAAGCACTGACAAAATCATTTAAAAAAAGTGGAGAGAAAGCAGGCAGTACTTGTTTTACAGTGCAGCAGTCTCAGCTGCTCTCCCCTTGTTGGGGAATGGCTTGGTGTATCCACAAGTGCATATTGCTAAAACTACTTCTTGGGTTTGTGCTGTACAGACAGAAAAAGCAATCCCTTATGAAGCTAATTGGCTTAAAAAACGTCTAAAATGTTTACACCTCCATGACAAGAGCACAGAAAGTATGGTTTCAGGAGGTTTTATTGTGATTGAATTGTAAACGGTAATGGTTTTAATTTATTTTTAAGCTTTAATCAGAATTTTCTTACTGCTTTTTGTGGTGCTAGAGCTCCTTCATGTCTGTAAAGTTTGCCAGATCCCGTTGGCACATGTACAGTCTGCTATTAAATTTAGGTTTGATTAAAATTTAACTGGAAGGGCATTTAGTATCTTCTCTTGGCTTCCTCTTGCCAAGCCAAGCCAGCTGACCTCATGGTAGTTTTGCAGGAGTCTTTGTTTTCCAGCTTCTACCTTAATTTTGTGATTTAAGAACTTCTGCAGGTTGCATTGGTCTTGTTTTCAAAAGGAAGCTATAGCAAGACAATTCTCTCTTCTGACATTTCTTCTCAGAATGTGAATGTAAAAGATAACTTCCATCAGTAGAAATTTTGTATGAATATAAAATTTAGGTTAAGTCTTGCACTTGGTTAGCAAACTGAAATGGGGTCACCCCTTGTAGGTGGAAAGATTGTACCAGGCTAAGAGAGAAACAGAGGGAGGAAGTGCCCAAAAAAGGGTAACAGTTGTTGCAAAGGTGTAGAGCAGAAATCATATGAGGAATCACTGGGGGAACTGATGTTGTTTAGCCTGGAGAAAACATCTCCCCTCAGATTCCATGCCCTTCCCTACAACTACCTGAAAGGAGGTTGGTGGGAGGCATGATTTAGTCTCTTGCAGGTAGCAAGAGAAAGGACAAGAGGCCTCAAGTTGCACCAGGGGAGTTTTAGTTTGGGTATTAGGGAAAATTTCTTATCTGAAAGGGTTTCCAAGCATTGGAACAGACAGCCCAGGGAGGCTGTGCAGTCACCCTCCCTGGGGGAGGTGTTGTGACAAACAGTGGGATCTTTACCCAGTGTGCCAGCCATTCTACACACAAGGCTGAGGTTCTTTTATTTCAGGTTTTTGCAAAGCTGAGACCTAAGGCTCGAAGCGAAACAGCCATTCATTTATATAATGTGCACTAGCATAATCAGCATATTTGTGTTTCTGCCTGTGCCTACAGTCCTTATTGTAAAGCTGATTGGATATCTAGTGCCTTACAAGTGGTAGTGTGTCTGAATTTGGGTATTGTGCTCAGAGGGCAGGTGCTCCTATGAGCAGGGGGGCTGCAGTGGAGGTGCATCTCACAGATCTCTCCCTTTTACCCTAAGTTGTTGACATCATTCTCTATCTTGCAGCTTTCCTTGTGGGCAGATGTTTTCTTCTTCCAGTCCTTGACATTCCTGCTAGAGTAGCTCTTTACTAGTTGGTTTGACTCCTCTTCTTACAAATATGAGCTGGTACTGTTGACTTCTTTTCTTTCCACCTCAGGGTTAAGCTTCAGGCTTCCTGGTGGTGCATCTGAAGCTTTCCTGGTTTTCTCAGGAAAGATGTGGAATTAGGGGCATGGGTTAGAGGTGACTTGGCAGTGTTTGGTTAGTGGTTGGACCTGACAATCTTGGAGGTCTTTTCCAACCTAAATAACTGTTAATCTGTGGTAAGCATCTCTGAAGGTTCAAGCATTGATCCTGATAAGTGCAGGAGCAGGTCACTTAGGTAAGGAATTCTCCCCTTACAAATTTTAACAGCCACGCTGTAATAAGGAAATAGTGCCTTTCTCTTAGTTTTAGCTTTGATCTCCAAAAAGTCATAATCATTGACAAATTGGAATTCTACAGTATTTTTCGAGTGATGAGAGGGGAAATTGTGTCTTACAACCTCTGGGTTGTCCTGAAAGCCTTAAGTAAAAGAATTTTGGTGGACGCTTGTAGCTCTTGTCTACCACATATAAGCACATCCTTTTCTGTTATTAACTTCATCAAAGTAAAACTCTCTAGTCAGAGAGCCTCAATGGTGATATAGCTTTGCAGCTACAGTGTAGGAATTCCAAGGTGGACACTTCACAATTTCTCCTGCATATTGGAACTAGTACGATGTCCTAGTTGTCCAGCTGGATGTGTACTGCCTGGGCCAGCAGCTGGTCCCTTAAGGACTGAATTTCAAGCGTTTACACCTCCTGGGTGTGGAACTATGTGTACAACAGGCAGGTGCTTCCTGCTGTTCCTCCCAGAGGACTCTGAAAACAGGAAAATGAATAGTAAAAGACAGGCTACTTCTGGAAGAGAGGGTGCTGTTGGCTGTTGTTTAGAGCTTCTGACTCAACTGAACAAGCTGTAACTTAAATGGATGTAGGTGGTAAGTCTGCTCTTAGTTGCTGTTTTTCTGGGACAGCCATCACTTTTCCTTTGCTTGATGAGAGATGGACACAAAACAGGGTGAGAAAAGGTATGCTTGGCTGAGAGAAGGAAAACAGCTGAAAGAATGATGCTACTGCAGTTTGTTCCTGGCAAACTGAGAGAAGAGGACTTTCCAGAGTGAGCCAGGTCCTGCTTGTGGGCTGCCACAATCCCTCATATCTCAATAATTTAGACAGGATTTTTAGGCTTCAGTGAAGTATCAGAGCATTACCAAAACTCTTACTGGTCTCTGCTAATCTAGGCCTTTATTTTTAACATATTTGGAGCCAATTGACTTTGTCCTATGGGAAAACAGTTTTATTGATTTGTCTATCAGTTAAGGGAGGAAGTGGAAACAGAATTCAGATTTTGATCTGTGAGTTTTAGTCTGTTAGAATCTCTTCTGGGAAAATACATACTGAACTTAATTGGGGGGGGGGGGGGGGGG